>OX380352.1:11676750-12276750 GCA_947425015.1 Pterostichus niger | reverse complement strand
AACGCATGAACAGAACCATCAATAGACACCTCTCCAAGGTTGTGTCCGGCCACCAAAGAGACTGGGATTGTCACCTACCAATGTTCCTGTTAGCTTATCGATCATCCATCCATGAAACAACAGGACAGACTCCGGCTAGCATCGTCTTTGGTCATGAACTACGATTACCCTGCGACTTGAAGTTCGGCAGCAAGCCAGGTGAAAATTTAGCTGGCGAAGATTTCGTCACCGAACTTCGGAAGAAGATGAACGACATCCATGAGCAAGTACGTTCCAACATCCAGAGCGCTAGTGACAGGATGAAAGACCAATATGATGTCAAGGCTGAGAATGGTGGATATCAAGCCGGGGATCTGGTTTGGCTATACAACCCACAGCGTCGCCGTGGAATGTCCCCAAAGCTACAAAATTCCTGGGAAGGTCCCTACGAGGTACTGAAGCGAATAAATGACATCATCTATCGAATCCGGAAAAGGACTGGAGGAAAACCAAGAGTGATTCATTTTAATCGGTTGGCTCCTTTCGCCGGTGACAACAACGATGGCAATGCCAATGAATCTCGAGCTCGACGAATTAATGTACAAGATCCGGAAATCACCTTTGACGAGTTCATGGCCTCCTATTCTACGGGCCATAAAGTACGAAATGGTGTGACCAAGGAACATCAGGGAGACTTATTCAAAGTGCCTACAGAATACTCATTAGCGCATTGTGTGGCCCAAGATCTACAGATGTCTCGAGGAATCGCCGTGGTTTTTAAGAAAAAGTTCGGCCAACTTGAAAAATTACGGCAACAACACCCATGTGTCGGCACAGTGCTACATATAGCCGACAAACAGTCGAGCCGAAACAGAAGCATTTTTTACCTGGTGACTAAACATCTGTCCCACGAGAAACCAACTTATCGCGCCGTCTGGGACGCCCTATGTGATCTACGAGGTGTGCTGCTCGATCAGGATATTTTAAAATTAGCTGTACCAAAGCTAGGCTGTGGCCTTGATGAATTGAGCTGGAGAATTATAAGAAACATGCTGGAAACTATTTTCCAATATACCGGAATTGAGATCCTGGTGTGCAGCTATAATCCCTGTGGTTCAACAGTAGTGAAAAGAACTGTGGACTGTTATTTCCACCAAACGTCACAGTGCTCGCGGGGATCAACGTGCAGATATCGACATGGCGCAGAAAAGTTTCGGGACGAAACATCCTTAAGGAGGGGGCAGTGTAGCGAGTACGGCCCTGTTCCGTCTGGAACAGTCGACATGTCTGCTGCACGATTCACCGCTGTCTCAGACGCAATAGACAAGTCCGTACCTGTTCGCTCTGCGTCATGCTTCTACCGTGTGCCAGAAGCTCTCGAATATTCTCGAGTACATTGTTGCAGTATATAAAGGAGAGTTTCGGCCGGGAAGAGGCATTCTGTATTCGAAGTGTGAACAGTGCAAGTCGTTGCTAAATACTTTGTTGTGAATATAAATACGTGTTGAATATAAATATATGTCTTAGTAGTTATACTACATTAGTTTCGTTTTAAATAAATATTTTGTTAGTGTTTTCATTACTCGTGTTTTATTTAATAATAAACTTCACCGAACCCGAAATTGTAATAAACGTTACAATATAACCGTTTATATAAATTAGATAGCTAACAAAATCGAATGTAATTGGTTCTCACAATTAAAAGTTAAGTTAGAGGAACTGGGTTTTATCACAATCTGTCAAAAACAAGAAATCAGTCGCAATCATATCAAACTTATTCTAGAAAAATTAAAAGAAAAATTAAAACAAAAGGATTTAGAATTACTGGCAAACTCTAAGTATAATGACCATTTCAAATTAATAAAATCGGTAGAAAATACAATTACTTATAAATAAATTCAGCATTTCAGAAGACAAGGCTTATTGCTCAACTAAGATTAGCTCGCAAAGATAACTTAAAGATAACAATAAATAAAATAAAATATGAAATCGACACAAACAACATATGTATGGTGTGCAATACACAAAGCAGTGAAAACATATACCATTTGCTCATTAAATGCCCATTATATCAACCACTAAGATATCAGTACTTGACAGGGTATCTCCATGGCGTAACAGAGAATAATTTTCACTTACTTCTAGCAAATATCAAAAGAGAAAAGTTAAATAATATATTTCATTTCTTGGTCGATGGAATGCGGCTTAGGTCATTTTATTTAAACGAATAACTGAACTATGTCTCCTTGTATACCGGCCATGTAATAATAATAGCTATAAATTAAGTATACTTACCTTTCATATTTCATGCATTCTTAAATTTTAGCTTTAATAAATTAATAATTAATTAATAGTAGGGAAAATAAATGTACAATAGTCAATGAAAACACTTAATAACTTTAAATTAAGAAAACATGTAAAATGTGCCTTAATGTAAACAGTACAAACTATTGTTAATATTTGTATACATGTACCAACCATTTGTATAAGGTGTATTGCCTAGAAACAAATAAATTTTATTATTATTATTATTATTATTATTTTCAGGTGATAATGATTATGAAAATGAACGATGTGGTGAATCCTAAATCTAACTGTAACAAAAGCATTACTATTATTTTTTATTTTTTTTGGCTTCTTTGGCGGACCAACTACTCAGGTCATATGCCGCCATTACGCCCTGATCCGCGTTTTTAGGTCTTTTAGTCAACAGCAACGCAGGTTTCTCGGGACGGTCACCCATCCAAATACACCCCGCGCGCAACGTTGCTTAACTCGCATTATCGCTTGGATCAGTATCAACGAGTTATGCCATGGCCGTATATATATATATATATATATATATATATATATATATATATATATATATATATATATATATATTATATATATATATATATATATATATATATATATATATATATATATATATATATATATATATATATATATACGGCCATGGCATATATATATATATATATATATATATATACAGGGTGAGTCTGGGAAGACGCCCCCCCTTTAACTTTTTTATTATGAGTAATAGAAAAAAATGGTTCATATGAAACTTTTATTATTTTAAATATACTATTTGATGGCAGATGTAGATATTTTTTATAAAGTCAGGTTTACAAGATACGACTATCAACTTTTATTTTTTAAATAGCAACCTATAATTATTTTACTAAAATAAAAACCGCCATTTTTTTTCTCTTTTCAACGGTGTATTAGTTTTTATTAATGTATCTGAAAAAATTTGAGAAAAATAAGAAAATTAAGAAATACTAGAAATAATTTTTATACAAATATTATAGGTGGGTATGTGAAAATAATTTGTTTTAAGTTGTTTTTGTTACTGAATTTGTTGCTTTAGTTTGTTAAGTTGTATAACACTGTTACATTTTATTTATTTTCTTGTAGCTTGTACTCTTGTCAAGAACAAATCCGATGGCTTAGGGTTCTTCAGCAAAGAAGATTCGAATAAAAAAATATATTGCGCATGATTCAATCAGATGGCATGTGTAAATTTTGCAGTTTCTATATTCGATGGATGAATAAGTTTGATAGACAGAGAAAAATGAAGTGCTGTATAAAAAATATGACTGTGGATGAGGTGCGGAATAGCTGTTTGTTTCTAATCCATGCATAGTCGCAAATCTATTTATAGTTTGTATCAGGGTCTCTAAAATGATACTAGTACCATTAAAACTCTCGGGGTTTGGGATAACTACCGGGCGCGTCCCCAGGTGGCGGATAGGGGCACGACCATGTTTCTAACGAGCCATGGCCAGTAGCAGCCATAAGTAGAGGCACTGGAAGTAAAACCCCAGCCTGTTCCTACAAAAGCTGCTGCCGCGGACCATCCCCTCTGACCTAGCTGTCGTGTCGTGGCTAAAGGTTTGCAGCAGAGTCTTACGGCGCCGGGGACTGTCTGCCCACCACCCGGTGGGTGCACAGTCATTGATAAACCATGCAACTCTCTACTGACTGTGGTCCGCCCACGGATAGAGGACCAGCCGAAACGAGGAAACCTCCGGACTTGGCAAACCCTGGTTGTACTAAGCCCGGGTAGACATGGACTCGTCAGTCTTGGTGGACCACCTGTCTAGGAGAGGGACCACTCCGAAATCAATGCCACGGATGGACAAGGACTTGATAGCCATGGTAGGCAACCTGTCTAGGAGACGGATACTCCGAAATCAAACCACGTGTGAAAGGTGCGAGAATTCTGAGTGTAGGAGTGAATGACGTAAGGGCTGATTCTGCTGTTCCAGGAGCGGCGGATGCACTGAAGGACTGCCAGTGAAAACCCCACGTAACCGAGCAACCCGCTACGAACAGCATATGATGCAGACTACCCAGCTAGGCTAAAGCCTGGGCTACGTTATCACCGGTCTTGGCAGGACCTCGTAGCCTTACCGGGGATTGGGAAGAGTCCACACGGGAGCTGGACTCTGCAAATGATTATGCTGTGGTTATGGTTAATGCCAGGGGCAGTGGGGCAGAGTAGCTGGCAGGCTGAGTCCTGACTTTAGGCTGGAAGAGGAAGCTACCATTGACGGCCCAGCCATGGCGACACCTGGTGAGCTCGTACGGGAGCAACTCTAATATGACACCGCCTAGGAGCCCGGCAGCCTGCCGCACCCGCACTGCGGGAGGGCTGCAACTACGCGCGGTCATGGGAGAAGCTCGCCAAGAGCACGTATCGGAGCGTTCCAGGGTAAGTGGCCTGTCATTTGTAAAAATGGCATCTTCTGTTACAAACATAAATTTAGGACAGTTGGAGGGAAAAGAAAATAAAAGCAGTAGAAGAAGGTAGTACTCTGGGTAGGTGTACAGATGAGGAGGGTAGAACAGAAGAGGAACTGCTTGTATTCGGGAAGAACACACGAATTTAGCACTCACCTCAAGAGCTGAGACAAAGACTCAACGAAAGCGGGGAGAAGCTGAAAGAGGAGATCAAACAGCAGAGGGAGCTGTTCGACGATGATGAAACGGAAGAGAGTGAGTTTCACCAAGCGCAGAACTCAATCACACAAGCAACAGAAACTGGGGAAATGAACACACCTACGAATAGTGGAGGGCTGACGACACTCCCGTACCAGTCTAGCCCAATCGTGGAGACACCCAAAGGAGGCAAGGATAGGGCCAGATTTGACTCCAGCATTGAGCCCATAGCTGGCAACGCTAATCTGGCAAAGGCTCCCCTAACGGAATGCGCGATAGAAGAGACCCCGACAACAGGAATAAAGCGATGGAGAAACATCAGCTGGTCGAGCCAGAAGTATAAAAAAACGAGGAAAGATGTCATGCAAATTCTGCATGACCATATATTGGACCTGAACAAATTAGTAGACGAAAAGATCACGAGCACAGCGAGGATAATTAAAGACAAGGCAGTAGAGATTCACACAGCCTTCCTGGAGGTGAAAGTAACGCGCCGAGCAGAAGTTGAATACTATAAGCAACGCACACAGGGTATTGAGAGAATAGCTGATGAACTTAATACCAGCAGGTGGGAAATAGGACAGCTGGCTATGAATCAGAAGCAATACAAATCCAACCTAGAAAAGAAAGAAGAAGAACTAGTTAAAGCACGAAAAGAAACGCAGGAAATGGTAGAGAAAGTCAAAAAACTGGAGGTGAAACTGAAAGAGGCTAATTCAGAACTCGCTCTTAGACCCGACTATGCGCAGGCAACTGCCCGGAGTAAAGACGAAGAGTGGCTAAAGAGCTTTGAAGACATACTACCACTGGCGAAAGGAAACTTCGAACATGCTTGGCAGCTGGCCGGTGAGGAGTGGGTGGGGACGGCGTATCTGCCATTGAAAACAGCAGGAGGAAACCCGTATGCCAGAGGCAAGGAAAACATCCTCACTGTGCAGTGGGAAAAAGACGACTACAACAAAGGGATACTGCAATATATAAGTACAAATATCCCAGGAGGAAGAGACCTGGTAGGACGGGAAATCAAAGAAACAGGGCTAGCAAGCCTAACTTACACTAGCAACCTCCATATAGATGGAGAAGACATTGTAAAGAAAAAGATGAGCATCGCCAACATCAAGGTAGCGACGGAACGAGAACCGGAAACGCCTAAAGTAGAGCTAGAGAAAGTCTACGGGATGATTAGAACTCAAATAGTAAAAACTATAGACAAAGGATGTACTAGCTTGGCGATCACAGTAACGAGACAGGGCCAGGTAGACATGATAAAGAAACTCACCAGGTCCTTATGCACGGCAAGGAGCAAGCTCTGGAAGTATGTTTTTTCGGGGCGGCAGCAAGGAAGGCAGGCAACAAAAAAACGCAAGAGAGGGCAAGCGAGAAGCCAACAGAGAAACCACAAATGAGCCAAAGGAGGAGGCCCCAGAAATCAGATGCGATTGTAATAAAGAATGGGAAGGGTAAAACATATGCAGACACATTAAGAGAGATGAAGGATATGGCAAAATCGCTGGGAGACCAGAATATAAAAATTGACTCAGTATATAAGTCAGAGAGAACCGGAGAGGCCGTAGTGGTCCTACAAAAAGGCTGCAGAAAGCTTGCCGAGCTGAGGAAAGAACTGGACGGAAAGATAAGCGGGAGTATTAAATTAAGACCCATTAGGGAGACTGTAACGTTGTTCATAACGGGTATGGACATGCTTGTTACAAAGAAGGAGATTGAAGATGCCGTTAAGAAGGCAGTGGCATCTGAAATACGGGAAGAACCTCTGCTCCTACGAGTAGGAGAAATTAGGGATACATACAGATGTCAAAAAAAACAGCGACAATTGAAGTCACCAAAAAGATGGCTGCGAAGCTACTAGAGGAGAGATTGCTGAGAGTGGACCTAAATGTCTGCTACATAAGGGAGAGGGTGACAGTCCCAAGAAGCCATAAGTGCCTGGAGATGGGGCACATAGAAAGGAATTGCGAAGGACCGGATAGGAGAGACTGCTGCTATAACTGCGGGGAGCCAGGCCATGGAAATAATAACAGAGCCTGCCAGAAAGAACCAAAATGCTACACATGCATGGATGACAGAGGGCATAGGACTAGAACGATGGCCTGTCCTCTATTTAGACAGGCAGTTAGGAAATGAAGAGAGAGAAAGGAGGGTGGACGGAGGCCATCGGTAAAGGGAAACAACAATGTCCCTCAAAATACTCCAATCCAACCTGAACAGAAGCAGGGATGCCCATAATTCGGCATAATGGGTATTCAGGGAGAGGGGGATACATGTGGTTCTGGCATCTGAACCTAACGCCAAAGTTGTCAAGAACCAGCAAGGCTGGATATATGACCCAAATGGGACAAGCATGGACACGGCAATTAGAACCAGGAACAATGTCAAGGTTAATGCGTTCCATAGCTCTAAACAGGTGACATGGGCGGAAATAAGAAGTATCAGAATGATCGCGTGCTACATATCACCAAATTGTAGCAACGACATATATGAGGATTTTCTGAGAGAGGTGCAAGTAGTAATCAACAGCAGCAAACTACCAGTATTATTGACCGGGGACTTTAACGCCAAACACAGCGTATGGGGTTCCCCGTTCACTGATAGAAGAGGAGAATGGCTAGCTGAGATGCTCTTTAGGAATGACCTGTGTGTTATCAACACAGGTAACACTCCGACATTTCAAAATGCAAACGGGTCTTCCTATATCGATGTAACTGACAGTTCGGAGGCGGTAACTGTGAAAGTGAGGGACTGGATAGTGGATGAAGAAGATGAGCACTTCAGCCCGCATCGACATATAAGGTTTTAAATAACCAATAATACCACACTGCCCAACAAGGTCAGCACTAGATGGAATGTGAAGAGCCTAGACGCAGAAGAGGCGGAGGAAATCCTGCAGGGACTAGACGCGTGTGAAACAGCTGAAGATCTAAACACACAACTCCAGGATGTCTGCAAGAAAACAATGAGGAAGACAACAGCGAACCCTAAACGGCCGGTCGTCTACTGGTGGACAGAGGACATAGCAGAAGTCAGGAGAAAGTGTGTACAAGCTAGACGAAGGTATCTAAGAGCCAGACACAGAAGAGGTGACACAGACGAGACCGAAGTACGAAGTAGCTAGACAGCAGTACAAGGTAATCAAAAAAGAACTTAGCCTCAAAATTTACGAAGAAAAAAAGAAGAAATGGGGAGAACTAATACAAGAGGTGAATGAGAACGTGTGGGGGAAACCCTATAGGCTGGTGATGCAGAGGACAAGAGCTGGTACAGTCAATATCGAACCGGGAGACAACGATGCAGGGAGAGTAATTGGTGAATTATTCCCATACAGGAGTACAGGCGAAGGATGGCCTAGGATGGAGACAATAGGTGACCCGCTAGAGATAAGGGAGAACGAGATAAGAATGGCGGCCAAAAGAATTAGGACAAAGAAGGCACCAGGGCCTGACGGCGTACCGCCAGAAGTTGTGAAGCTGATGGCAACATGCAGACCGGATCTGATGGCCAAAAGTTTTAACAGGATCATTAAAGAAGGCAAGTACCCGGACAGCTGGAAAAGTGCAGAGGTGGTTTTAATACCAAAACCTGGGAAAACGGAAGTCAACAATGCAAAGACATACAGGCTATTATGCATGCTGGACACGGTGGGGAAACTCTTCGAACAGATACTGGCCAAAAGACTGTACGAACATCTTCAGCAAGCCCACCCGCTCTCCGAATATCAGTATGGTTTTAGGCAGGGGCGGTCTACGCTTCAGGCGATGGAGGTGGTTAAAAAAGCTGCGGAAGAGGAGAACATGAAAGGGAAGGCGAGGGGGCTGTGCGCGTTAGTAACTGTGGACATCAGAAACGCGTTTAACACGGTCCCCTGGAATAAAATAAGAGAAGCGCTAACTGCGAGAGAAACACCTGCATACCTGACCAACGTGGTGGGCTCATACCTACTTGGCAGAATATTACAGTACAGGGGCAAAGATTACAAGATGATCTGCGGTGTTCCACAAGGGTCGGTGCTGGGGCGACTGTTGTGGAACGTGTTCTACGACAGCGTGCTGCGGGTACGGGCTACGGGAATAACAATACTACTTGCATACGCGGATGACCTTGCTGTGGTATCAAGGGCAAGAGATGAGGGAAGGCTGATAAACCAGGTCAACGACACGCTTGACAGCGTTGAAATCTGGATCGAAGAGCACGGTATGGAGATAGCGCCCGTCAAAACAGAAGCGGTGCTTCTAATAGGGAGGAAGAGAGTCGGGAATGTTACATTCAGAATGGGGGGAAGGGAAGTGGTTCCTAAGAAAACCATCAAATACTTAGGAATTATCTTCGACCAAGGGATGACATTCCTACCTCATGTGAGAGCGGCTATTACAAAAGCCAATAAAACAGCGAAGGCGTTGCAGAGGCTGTTCCCTAGGATATCAGGTCCTAGGGAAAGCAAAAGAAGAGTACTGGTATCGGTGGCTCAAGCCACTGTTCTATACGCAGCCCCAGTATGGGCGGGAGCGATGAGGTACAGATGTTGCTTGGAGAGCCTCCAGAGACTCAACAGGAAGTTGGCGTTGGGAATCTGCAGAGGTTATAGGACAGTGGCTACAGAGGTGGCCCAAATACTGGCAAGGTTAGCGCCCTTGGAATTAATTGTGGAGGAAAGGATACTCTGCCATGGCAAAGAGAGAGGGGAAAGAGAGCAAGTTAAAAAACTTAGATTAGAAAAATGGCAGGATAAATGGGGAAGGGATACGAGAAGTACCTGGGCCCACAGATTGATTCCAGACTTAACCACATGGGTAGAAAGAAGCCATGGCGACGTTGATTACCATTTTACACAAGCAGCCAGTGGACATGGATGCTTCCAAAGCTACCTCTGCAGGATAGGCAAGGTAGAGACCGGGGTATGCCTGTACTGCGGGGAGAAAGAAGATACGGCTGAGCACTGCATATTCCGCAGCCCAAGATGGACAGAGGTCAGAAGGAGATTTAACACCTTGTTGGTAGAGCCAGATTCCATGGTAAAGGAAATGGTATGTACGGAAGGGAGATGGAACGAGGTACAAAGTACAATAAAAGAGATAATTAGGACAAAAGAAGAGGATGAAAGATCAAGAGAACAGATGTAAGCTACAAGACAACGAGGAGACGGAGAAGATTCCAATAAGGGTTCCACGTCTCTCTCGAGCTAGAGGACGGGAGAGTTTAGTGGGTAGGCTAGGCAGATGAAGCGAAAACGGATGACTAGAGTCCCACACTACCTTTTCCCTTCCGGGGGTATGCGCTGCTCCGGCAACATACTTAGGTGTGCATGAGCATTCTCTCCTACCTAATATATATATATAAAAAAAAGTACCATTAAAACTAATCGATTATAACCACATATATTATGTTCGACCGAGGGGTCGTTTCGCGGGGATTGCGATGAGAGAGAATAATGCGGATCCGGCTCGAAGGACCAAATGTTCGACCGAAAGGTCGTTTCGCGGGAAGTGCGTAGAGAGAGAGAGAGACTGAGAGCAGAAAGTAAGGCAGAGTGATGCAATGCTGGAAGGAGAAGGTACGGACGTTCTTCACTTCCAGGAGCTGCTCTGGAAGACTTAACACAAGGATGGTAGCTCTTTGCTGAAGGAGAGACAGGATAATAGGAGTAGGCCCACAAATAATGCGTCAGGAAGTGACAAAGCTAACTGTAGTCACGTGGTCTAATCAACAAAGAGAAGGAAAGATAAGCTATTGCAAC
Source organism: Pterostichus niger (assembly GCA_947425015.1). Classification (NCBI taxonomy): domain Eukaryota; kingdom Metazoa; phylum Arthropoda; class Insecta; order Coleoptera; family Carabidae; genus Pterostichus; species Pterostichus niger. The sequence continues at coordinate 12,266,078 of OX380352.1, read as the reverse complement.
AATTTAAATAAAAGAGAGCCAAAGGAGTAATTGAATTCACAAATAACGCAAACGAAGGTGCCTGAAGGGCTGAACAACCTGTGGCGAGTATGGGAATCAAGAGGTAAATTTGCAGACACAAACTAGGATCTATTTTAATACCCAAAATATCTAAATACTGTACAATAGCAAACATGAATAAATAACTTTAAATAAACCAGAATTACAAAACTGAATTAACTTATTGCCAAAAACGAGATGAATAGATGTTGTGCAATAATATAAATAAATAAAGCGTACTTACGATACAGTAGAAAATACAAATTATTCATAAATTATACTTAGTGACAAAAAGTTTGCTGGTAGCAATACAAAATCTTTCCCAGTTGGAATAATAGTAATAGCGTATGCGGAAAGCTGAAATAATGTTTAATATTAGCACTAAACACTTGAGCGTAATTATTTGAGCGTAAAAAGCGAATTGTGTAAAAACACGTGGCCGTAAGAGGCGTACAGGTTAGTAGAAAAAACGTGCGACTTGGTGCACAGCGAAAGCGAGTTACAAGACAAGTGCAGGTTAATTGAAAAAAACGTGCGACTTGGTGCACAGCGAAAGCGAGTTACAATACAAGTGAAATTTACAATAAATTAACAGCAAGAAATATAACTAAAACTAAAGTTAGTTGGTGGCGCTCAACAGATAGCGCTGGGTGTTGGTGATACACCGGTGGTCGGCTGAGGAAGCAGTGGCGTCTCAACAACCTGCCGGCCAAAACCAAGTTTTCAGGGTTGCGGAAGAGGACACAGCTTCACCACGGGCCTGGATAGAATGCCCGAAGCAGTCCTCACATCAGCGACTCGTACTACGCCATCACGACCTGGATGCACGTTGAGGATGCGGCCCAATTTCCACTGCAGTGGTGGTAGCAACTCATTTTTAATGAGCACGAGCTGGTTGGGTTCCAGGTTCGGTGCAGAGCGCGTCCACTTCATGCGCTGTAGCAGGGTGTTTAGGTACTCATTGTGCCAACGTTTCCAGAACTCCTGCTGGGTTATCTGCAGCAGCTGACAACGATGAAGACGATGCTCAGGTCCACTGAGGTAGTCCCTGTCAGGAAGACATACAGCAGCTTCTAAAATGATAAAATGGTTAGGGGTTAACGCATGTAGATTATTTGGATCAGCAGAAAGTGGGCTCAGTGGCCTAGAGTTCAAAATAGACTCTATCTGGCACAACAGAGTGTTGAATTCTTCGAACGTGAGTATCTGAGAGCCTATAACACGTGAAAGGTGGTATTTAACGGACTTGATACCGGCCTCCCAGAGTCCACCGAAGTGCGGAGCAGAAGGCGGATTCAAATGCCATTGAGTACCGTTGGAAGCGAGTTGATTGGCTAGATGTTTATTGTAACCACTGGAGGCGACGAATTTTTGTAAGTCAGTGAAATAACTTTTAGCACCAACAAAATTAGTGCCTGAGTCGCTGTAGATATGAGAGCATCTACCGCGTCTAGCGAGGAAGCGACGGAAAACGAGAATGAAGGCGTCGGTAGACAGATCTGATGCGAGTTCTAGATGCAGCGCTTTAGTTGAAAAGCATACGAAGAGGCAGAGGTATGCTTTAATTGATTTAAATCCTTTCTTCTTGTACGGAGTTACGTGAAATGGACCACCGTAGTCTACGCCTGCCACATCGAAAGGTTTTAGCTGTATAACTCTGTTTGCGGCCAGGTCACCTATTTGTGGGTGTGGTGCAGCGGGATTGCATCGAAAACATTTGATGCAAAAGCATCGAGCAGTTATTCTGAGCAATGTATTAAGATCTGAATATTTATTTAGAAGATTGTTCGGCTGATCATCTTCAACAACTAAAGTTGTCTATGCTTCCTCCAGAGACAAATGATTCGGTAATGAGCGATCAGTTGGCTGAGTTAGCGGCCAGTTGTGGCGATGGTTTCGCAGCCAAGAAGGGCCTAACCATCAGAGTGGATGTGACAGGAGCTCGTCTGCTGATATACCTCGTGAAGCGCAGTCAGCGGGGTTTCTGGCGGACGGATATGATGCCAGTGATTTTGAGGTAGATTGTTTTTAATTTCTGCGACTCTGTTGCTGACGAAAGTTTTCCATTTGTATGGTGGAGCACGTATCCATGACAGAGCGATTGTTGAATCAGACCAGGCATAAATTTCAGAAAATTCGAGTTTTAGAGTTTTCATTAGGTGCGAGATTAAGCGGGATAATAAAAGTGCAGCGCAAAGTTCTAGGCGCGGAAGAGAAATGCGTTTGGTAGGAGCCACTTTAGTCTTGGCAGTGAGAAGGAAGGTCTGTGTGGGTTTGGATCCAAGATAGTCAGAGTGAATGTAAACTACAGCAGCGTAACCTGCTTCAGATGCGTCACAGAAGCCAGCCAGAGTTAGTGTACCATTTACATCAATATGACGGGGTATATTGAGAGCAGATAAGGTTGTAAGTTGAGATCGGAAAGAGTTCCATTTTAATCGCAAATGTTCAGGAACTGGAGAGTCCCAATCAGAGCCTGAGATCCAAAGCTCTTGCATGATCCGTTTCACGAGCATGATTATTGGTGATAACCATCCTGCAGGATCAAAGATTCGTGCAATATCAGACAGTATAGTGCGCTTTGTGCATGGATGATGTGGTAAATTAATTTTATATGTAAAATAATCTGATGACGGATTCCATATCAATCCTAAAATCTTCACTGGTTCTTTGTTATTAGAATTTAGAGCTTCGGTGTGCTCATGAATGGAAGAAACGAATTTAGTTGCGGTTTTAAACTTTAGCGGTATCGGTTTGGGCAAATTTATCAGCGTTTGAAGATGATGTGCCGATATCAGTCTTTTATGAGCGTAGCGACCTTCCAAAAGTTTTCGAGCAATCGCGTAGCTATCATCAGTCAGTGACAGGTTTTTCACAAGTGCCAGGGGTTCTCCTTTCAAGAGTGATTTCAAATACTGAAATATTGTTTTTATTTTACGAACAGCAGTTTGAAAATCATCGTATTCAATAAAGAGGTCATCTCGTTTGGTAGCGTTGTCTTTGTGTATCATGATTTGAACATGATGAGTTTCATATTCTTGAACACGGTCTGATAGTTGCTCGTATTGAGTGCAAGCTTCAGCAATTGCGTCAGGGTCACTGGCAGATTGTTTTATTAAAGACTCTAAAGTTTCAATGAAACGTGTGCAAAACTTGCGTTTGATGGTAGCGTATAGTAAATCCGTCATATTGGACAGGTCCGAACAAGTAAGAGATGCGAATAAACAAGAGCGTAGCACTCGCCGATGGGACTTCAAAAAAAGAATAAACGAAATCGATTTCACGACGGATTTGCAGTAAAGTACAAAACGAAAAACCGATGTAGATGCGAAAAGCGTGAAGGGTTCCAACGGCCCGCTACGATCCGGCTTGAAGGACCAAATGTTCGACCGAGGGGTCGTTTCGCGGGGATTGCGATGAGAGAGAATAATGCGGATCCGGCTCGAAGGACCAAATGTTCGACCGAGAGGTCGTTTCGCGGGAAGTGCGTAGAGAGAGAGAGAGACTGAGAGCAGAAAGTAAGGCAGAGTGATGCAATGCTGGAAGGAGAAGGTACGGACGTTCTTCACTTCCAGGAGCTGCTCTGGAAGACTTAACACAAGGATGGTAGCTCTTTGCTGAAGGAGAGACAGGATAATAGGGGTAGGCCCACAAATAATGCGTCAGGAAGTGACAAAGCTAACTGTAGTCACGTGGTCTAATCAACAAAGAGAAGGAAAGATAAGCTATTGCAACAATTTAAATAAAAGAGAGCCAAAGGAATAATTGAATTCACAAATAACGCAAACGAAGGTGCCTGAAGGGCTGAACAACCTGTGGCGAGTATGGGAATCAAGAGGTAAATTTGCAGACACAAACTAGGATCTATTTTAATACCCAAAATATCTAAATACTGTACAATAGCAAACATGAATAAATAACTTTAAATAAACCAGAATTACAAAACTGAATTAACTTATTGCCAAAAACGAGATGAATAGATGTTGTGCAATAATATAAATAAATAAAGCGTACTTACGATACAGTAGAAAATACAAATTATTCATAAATTATACTTAGTGACAAAAAGTTTGCTGGTAGCAATACAAAATCTTTCCCAGTCGGAATAATAGTAATAGCGTTTGCGGAAAGCTGAAATAATGTTTAATATTAGCACTAAACACTTGAGCGTAATTATTTGAGCGTAAAAAGCGAATTGTGTAAAAACACGTGGCCGTAAGAGGCGTACAGGTTAGTAGAAAAAACGTGCGACTTGGTGCACAGCGAAAGCAAGTTACAAGACAAGTGCAGGTTAATTGAAAAAACGTGCGACTTGGTGCACAGCGAAAGCGAGATACAATACAAGTGAAATTTACAATAAATTAACAGCAAGGTGGTCGGCTGAGGAAGCAGTGGCGTCTCAACATATTATTTGTCCTCGATGCTGTCACAAACCCTGAATCTATATACTTCAAAATATAACTGTCCCAAATAATCAATATGACAGCCATTTGCTTTTATAGTAACCTTATATGAGCATCAATAATATTTGTTAATTATTTAATAACAGTACATTTTGTGTATCAATAGATGGCGCCAGGATCGAACATTGGTGTATCAGATTCAATTCTAAGTTATCCATATAACAACGATAAAGTTCGTATTTATTATAGTTATTTCTTTAATTTATTTTTACTAATAAAAAATTATATATTTTTTGTACAGGAAATCAACCGGAAATAATTTTATCGATATTTTTATTGAAATTTATTCCTTACAATATTCTTCAAAAACTTGTTCAACAAATATTACAACACTGTAACAAACAAATGTCAAACTCTTTACAATATGTCAAATATTCAGTTCATTTGTTTAATTTTCCAACTCAATATACAAAAAATTGGAATAAATTTTGAATTTCATTTAATTAATATCTCGTGAACTATTCACATTTATGTAATGAAATTTACTCTATGGGAAGCGTTTTTTATTTCTGAACAATTTTTGTATTGACGCTTTTGCTCTAAAGTGAATAGGTAAAGAGATACAGCAATATTTGAAAAATAACATTGAAATCCCTATACGCCACATTTCAATTTTACATCCTGTATATACATAGACATAAATATGTTCAGAATAAAAAACTGCATCTATAGAGTATGAGTTTGTTGTTCAATTGTTTCTTATGTCTGAGTTAAAAGAAAATACACGCTTTAAAGCAATTATCAGAGTGCCATGAGAAATAAAACAATAATTTGTTTGTTGTGTCTGACATTATTTGACATATTCGACCAGAATTGGAAGCTTACTCTAATTTATTTATTTATTTATTTATTCGAGCATTTAATTTAATAATAAAATTAATTATAGAAACTATTATTTTCTTTTTTCTAAATAATCTAGACAAATAAATACCTATTATTAAGTTATCTAATTTGTTTTATTTCTCATGGCAAAAACTAGTTATACAATCAATAAATAATTGCGGACATTGAGAAAACAACGTGTATAAAAAATAACAGTAAAAACAGTTTTATTATAATTGTGCTATTAATCAAACTCCACAATCAAGAGAGGTGGTCGCCGCACTCTATTATATACAGTAAAGAGAATGGAATCTGTATTACCATTATGTATATTTATAAAAATACTGCATTAAAAAGTAATACTTTGTAGTGATGGTGTGCAGAAATACCAAATTTCATTGTACTTGCAATTATTTGTTCACTTAAAACACACTCTGTTCACAATATAAGATAATTTCAACTTGTCATCTATCAAAAGTGTCCATTTCGCGTTTCCTCATCACTTTCCAGTTCCCGGGCTTTCCGACAGGTGGTGCGTTCAACACAAAATTTGTCCAGCTCCTACGAATCCCGACAGATGGCACGCTTGGGCATTATATTATTTATGACCAGGTAATAACTAACTGTGTCGTGGCGTTGTTCGCGATGTTTGTACTGCATCGTAGAATCGAAACGTCATTGTCCTGGTCGTTTCGACTTGTTTGCGAGTCAAAAAGGAAAAAAACAAAGGGAAACATCTGGAATCTCGAACTGTCTGGTACGTAAGTCAGCTATTTATTATCAGTAGTTTATTTCCAATCAATGTAATGAGATGTAAAGTAGGTATTTTTAAAGCGACAAATTAGCAAGGTTTTTATACCGACAAATGTCTGCAAGAAAACAATGAGGAAGACAACAGCGAACCCTAAACGGCCGGTCGTCTACTGGTGGACAGAGGACATAGCAGAAGTCAGGAGAAAGTGTGTACAAGCTAGACGAAGGTATCTGAGAGCCAGACACAGAAGAGGTGACACAGACGAGACCGAAGTACGAAGTAGCTAGACAGCAGTACAAGGTAATCAAAAAAGAACTTAGCCTCAAAATTTACGAAGAAAAAAAGAAGAAATGGGGAGAACTAATACAAGAGGTGAATGAGAACGTGTGGGGGAAACCCTATAGGCTGGTGATGCAGAGGACAAGAGCTGGTACAGTCAATATCGAACCGGGAGACAACGATGCAGGGAGAGTAATTGGTGAATTATTCCCATACAGGAGTACAGGCGAAGGATGGCCTAGGATGGAGACAATAGGTGACCCGCTAGAGATAAGGGAGAACGAGATAAGAATGGCGGCCAAAAGAATTAGGACAAAGAAGGCACCAGGGCCTGACGGCGTACCGCCAGAAGTTGTGAAGCTGATGGCAACATGCAGACCGGATCTGATGGCCAAAAGTTTTAACAGGATCATTAAAGAAGGCAAGTACCCGGACAGCTGGAAAAGTGCAGAGGTGGTTTTAATACCAAAACCTGGGAAAACGGAAGTCAACAATGCAAAGACATACAGGCTATTATGCATGCTGGGCACGGTGGGGAAACTCTTCGAACAGATACTGGCCAAAAGACTGTACGAACATCTTCAGCAAGCCCACCCGCTCTCCGAATATCAGTATGGTTTTAGGCAGGGGCGGTCTACGCTTCAGGCGATGGAGGTGGTTAAAAAAGCTGCGGAAGAGGAGAACATGAAAGGGAAGGCGAGGGGGCTGTGCGCGTTAGTAACTGTGGACATCAGAAACGCGTTTAACACGGTCCCCTGGAATAAAATAAGAGAAGCGCTAACTGCGAGAGAAACACCTGCATACCTGACCAACGTGGTGGGCTCATACCTACTTGGCAGAATATTACAGTACAGGGGCAAAGATTACAAGATGATCTGCGGTGTTCCACAAGGGTCGGTGCTGGGGCGACTGTTGTGGAACGTGTTCTACGACAGCGTGCTGCGGGTACGGGCTACGGGAATAACAATACTACTTGCATACGCGGATGACCTTGCTGTGGTATCAAGGGCAAGAGATGAGGGAAGGCTGATAAACCAGGTCAACGACACGCTTGACAGCGTTGAAATCTGGATCGAAGAGCACGGTATGGAGATAGCGCCCGTCAAAACAGAAGCGGTGCTTCTAATAGGGAGGAAGAGAGTCGGGAATGTTACATTCAGAATGGGGGGAAGGGAAGTGGTTCCTAAGAAAACCATCAAATACTTAGGAATTATCTTCGACCAAGGGATGACATTCCTACCTCATGTGAGAGCGGCTATTACAAAAGCCAATAAAACAGCGAAGGCGTTGCAGAGGCTGTTCCCTAGGATATCAGGTCCTAGGGAAAGCAAAAGAAGAGTACTGGTATCGGTGGCTCAAGCCACTGTTCTATACGCAGCCCCAGTATGGGCGGGAGCGATGAGGTACAGATGTTGCTTGGAGAGCCTCCAGAGACTCAACAGGAAGTTGGCGTTGGGAATCTGCAGAGGTTATAGGACAGTGGCTACAGAGGTGGCCCAAATACTGGCAAGGTTAGCGCCCTTGGAATTAATTGTGGAGGAAAGGATACTCTGCCATGGCAAAGAGAGAGGGGAAAGAGAGCAAGTTAAAAAACTTAGATTAGAAAAATGGCAGGATAAATGGGGAAGGGATACGAGAAGTACCTGGGCCCACAGATTGATTCCAGACTTAACCACATGGGTAGAAAGAAGCCATGGCGACGTTGATTACCATTTTACACAAGCAGCCAGTGGACATGGATGCTTCCAAAGCTACCTCTGCAGGATAGGCAAGGTAGAGACCGGGGTATGCCTGTACTGCGGGGAGAAAGAAGATACGGCTGAGCACTGCATATTCCGCAGCCTAAGATGGACAGAGGTCAGAAGGAGATTTAACACCTTGTTGGTAGAGCCAGATTCCATGGTAAAGGAAATGGTATGTACGGAAGGGAGATGGAACGAGGTACAAAGTACAATAAAAGAGATAATTAGGACAAAAGAAGAGGATGAAAGATCAAGAGAACAGATGTAAGCTACAAGACAACGAGGAGACGGAGAAGATTCCAATAAGGGTTCCACGTCTCTCTCGAGCTAGAGGACGGGAGAGTTTAGTGGGTAGGCTAGGCAGATGAAGCGAAAACGGATGACTAGAGTCCCACACTACCTTTTCCCTTCCGGGGGTATGCGCTGCTCCGGCAACATACTTAGGTGTGCATGAGCATTCTCTCCTACCTAATATATATATATAAAAAAAAGTACCATTAAAACTAATCGATTATAACCACATATATTATGTTCGACCGAGGGGTCGTTTCGCGGGGATTGCGATGAGAGAGAATAATGCGGATCCGGCTCGAAGGACCAAATGTTCGACCGAAAGGTCGTTTCGCGGGAAGTGCGTAGAGAGAGAGAGAGACTGAGAGCAGAAAGTAAGGCAGAGTGATGCAATGCTGGAAGGAGAAGGTACGGACGTTCTTCACTTCCAGGAGCTGCTCTGGAAGACTTAACACAAGGATGGTAGCTCTTTGCTGAAGGAGAGACAGGATAATAGGAGTAGGCCCACAAATAATGCGTCAGGAAGTGACAAAGCTAACTGTAGTCACGTGGTCTAATCAACAAAGAGAAGGAAAGATAAGCTATTGCAACAATTTAAATAAAAGAGAGCCAAAGGAGTAATTGAATTCACAAATAACGCAAACGAAGGTGCCTGAAGGGCTGAACAACCTGTGGCGAGTATGGGAATCAAGAGGTAAATTTGCAGACACAAACTAGGATCTATTTTAATACCCAAAATATCTAAATACTGTACAATAGCAAACATGAATAAATAACTTTAAATAAACCAGAATTACAAAACTGAATTAACTTATTGCCAAAAACGAGATGAATAGATGTTGTGCAATAATATAAATAAATAAAGCGTACTTACGATACAGTAGAAAATACAAATTATTCATAAATTATACTTAGTGACAAAAAGTTTGCTGGTAGCAATACAAAATCTTTCCCAGTTGGAATAATAGTAATAGCGTATGCGGAAAGCTGAAATAATGTTTAATATTAGCACTAAACACTTGAGCGTAATTATTTGAGCGTAAAAAGCGAATTGTGTAAAAACACGTGGCCGTAAGAGGCGTACAGGTTAGTAGAAAAAACGTGCGACTTGGTGCACAGCGAAAGCGAGTTACAAGACAAGTGCAGGTTAATTGAAAAAAACGTGCGACTTGGTGCACAGCGAAAGCGAGTTACAATACAAGTGAAATTTACAATAAATTAACAGCAAGAAATATAACTAAAACTAAAGTTAGTTGGTGGCGCTCAACAGATAGCGCTGGGTGTTGGTGATACACCGGTGGTCGGCTGAGGAAGCAGTGGCGTCTCAACAACCTGCCGGCCAAAACCAAGTTTTCAGGGTTGCGGAAGAGGACACAGCTTCACCACGGGCCTGGATAGAATGCCCGAAGCAGTCCTCACATCAGCGACTCGTACTACGCCATCACGACCTGGATGCACGTTGAGGATGCGGCCCAATTTCCACTGCAGTGGTGGTAGCAACTCATTTTTAATGAGCACGAGCTGGTTGGGTTCCAGGTTCGGTGCAGAGCGCGTCCACTTCATGCGCTGTAGCAGGGTGTTTAGGTACTCATTGTGCCAACGTTTCCAGAACTCCTGCTGGGTTATCTGCAGCAGCTGACAACGATGAAGACGATGCTCAGGTCCACTGAGGTAGTCCCTGTCAGGAAGACATACAGCAGCTTCTAAAATGATAAAATGGTTAGGGGTTAACGCATGTAGATTATTTGGATCAGCAGAAAGTGGGCTCAGTGGCCTAGAGTTCAAAATAGACTCTATCTGGCACAACAGAGTGTTGAATTCTTCGAACGTGAGTATCTGAGAGCCTATAACACGTGAAAGGTGGTATTTAACGGACTTGATACCGGCCTCCCAGAGTCCACCGAAGTGCGGAGCAGAAGGCGGATTCAAATGCCATTGAGTACCGTTGGAAGCGAGTTGATTGGCTAGATGTTTATTGTAACCACTGGAGGCGACGAATTTTTGTAAGTCAGTGAAATAACTTTTAGCACCAACAAAATTAGTGCCTGAGTCGCTGTAGATATGAGAGCATCTACCGCGTCTAGCGAGGAAGCGACGGAAAACGAGAATGAAGGCGTCGGTAGACAGATCTGATGCGAGTTCTAGATGCAGCGCTTTAGTTGAAAAGCATACGAAGAGGCAGAGGTATGCTTTAATTGATTTAAATCCTTTCTTCTTGTACGGAGTTACGTGAAATGGACCACCGTAGTCTACGCCTGCCACATCGAAAGGTTTTAGCTGTATAACTCTGTTTGCGGCCAGGTCACCTATTTGTGGGTGTGGTGCAGCGGGATTGCATCGAAAACATTTGATGCAAAAGCATCGAGCAGTTATTCTGAGCAATGTATTAAGATCTGAATATTTATTTAGAAGATTGTTCGGCTGATCATCTTCAACAACTAAAGTTGTCTATGCTTCCTCCAGAGACAAATGATTCGGTAATGAGCGATCAGTTGGCTGAGTTAGCGGCCAGTTGTGGCGATGGTTTCGCAGCCAAGAAGGGCCTAACCATCAGAGTGGATGTGACAGGAGCTCGTCTGCTGATATACCTCGTGAAGCGCAGTCAGCGGGGTTTCTGGCGGACGGATATGATGCCAGTGATTTTGAGGTAGATTGTTTTTAATTTCTGCGACTCTGTTGCTGACGAAAGTTTTCCATTTGTATGGTGGAGCACGTATCCATGACAGAGCGATTGTTGAATCAGACCAGGCATAAATTTCAGAAAATTCGAGTTTTAGAGTTTTCATTAGGTGCGAGATTAAGCGGGATAATAAAAGTGCAGCGCAAAGTTCTAGGCGCGGAAGAGAAATGCGTTTGGTAGGAGCCACTTTAGTCTTGGCAGTGAGAAGGAAGGTCTGTGTGGGTTTGGATCCAAGATAGTCAGAGTGAATGTAAACTACAGCAGCGTAACCTGCTTCAGATGCGTCACAGAAGCCAGCCAGAGTTAGTGTACCATTTACATCAATATGACGGGGTATATTGAGAGCAGATAAGGTTGTAAGTTGAGATCGGAAAGAGTTCCATTTTAATCGCAAATGTTCAGGAACTGGAGAGTCCCAATCAGAGCCTGAGATCCAAAGCTCTTGCATGATCCGTTTCACGAGCATGATTATTGGTGATAACCATCCTGCAGGATCAAAGATTCGTGCAATATCAGACAGTATAGTGCGCTTTGTGCATGGATGATGTGGTAAATTAATTTTATATGTAAAATAATCTGATGACGGATTCCATATCAATCCTAAAATCTTCACTGGTTCTTTGTTATTAGAATTTAGAGCTTCGGTGTGCTCATGAATGGAAGAAACGAATTTAGTTGCGGTTTTAAACTTTAGCGGTATCGGTTTGGGCAAATTTATCAGCGTTTGAAGATGATGTGCCGATATCAGTCTTTTATGAGCGTAGCGACCTTCCAAAAGTTTTCGAGCAATCGCGTAGCTATCATCAGTCAGTGACAGGTTTTTCACAAGTGCCAGGGGTTCTCCTTTCAAGAGTGATTTCAAATACTGAAATATTGTTTTTATTTTACGAACAGCAGTTTGAAAATCATCGTATTCAATAAAGAGGTCATCTCGTTTGGTAGCGTTGTCTTTGTGTATCATGATTTGAACATGATGAGTTTCATATTCTTGAACACGGTCTGATAGTTGCTCGTATTGAGTGCAAGCTTCAGCAATTGCGTCAGGGTCACTGGCAGATTGTTTTATTAAAGACTCTAAAGTTTCAATGAAACGTGTGCAAAACTTGCGTTTGATGGTAGCGTATAGTAAATCCGTCATATTGGACAGGTCCGAACAAGTAAGAGATGCGAATAAACAAGAGCGTAGCACTCGCCGATGGGACTTCAAAAAAAGAATAAACGAAATCGATTTCACGACGGATTTGCAGTAAAGTACAAAACGAAAAACCGATGTAGATGCGAAAAGCGTGAAGGGTTCCAACGGCCCGCTACGATCCGGCTTGAAGGACCAAATGTTCGACCGAGGGGTCGTTTCGCGGGGATTGCGATGAGAGAGAATAATGCGGATCCGGCTCGAAGGACCAAATGTTCGACCGAGAGGTCGTTTCGCGGGAAGTGCGTAGAGAGAGAGAGAGACTGAGAGCAGAAAGTAAGGCAGAGTGATGCAATGCTGGAAGGAGAAGGTACGGACGTTCTTCACTTCCAGGAGCTGCTCTGGAAGACTTAACACAAGGATGGTAGCTCTTTGCTGAAGGAGAGACAGGATAATAGGGGTAGGCCCACAAATAATGCGTCAGGAAGTGACAAAGCTAACTGTAGTCACGTGGTCTAATCAACAAAGAGAAGGAAAGATAAGCTATTGCAACAATTTAAATAAAAGAGAGCCAAAGGAATAATTGAATTCACAAATAACGCAAACGAAGGTGCCTGAAGGGCTGAACAACCTGTGGCGAGTATGGGAATCAAGAGGTAAATTTGCAGACACAAACTAGGATCTATTTTAATACCCAAAATATCTAAATACTGTACAATAGCAAACATGAATAAATAACTTTAAATAAACCAGAATTACAAAACTGAATTAACTTATTGCCAAAAACGAGATGAATAGATGTTGTGCAATAATATAAATAAATAAAGCGTACTTACGATACAGTAGAAAATACAAATTATTCATAAATTATACTTAGTGACAAAAAGTTTGCTGGTAGCAATACAAAATCTTTCCCAGTCGGAATAATAGTAATAGCGTTTGCGGAAAGCTGAAATAATGTTTAATATTAGCACTAAACACTTGAGCGTAATTATTTGAGCGTAAAAAGCGAATTGTGTAAAAACACGTGGCCGTAAGAGGCGTACAGGTTAGTAGAAAAAACGTGCGACTTGGTGCACAGCGAAAGCAAGTTACAAGACAAGTGCAGGTTAATTGAAAAAACGTGCGACTTGGTGCACAGCGAAAGCGAGATACAATACAAGTGAAATTTACAATAAATTAACAGCAAGGTGGTCGGCTGAGGAAGCAGTGGCGTCTCAACATATTATTTGTCCTCGATGCTGTCACAAACCCTGAATCTATATACTTCAAAATATAACTGTCCCAAATAATCAATATGACAGCCATTTGCTTTTATAGTAACCTTATATGAGCATCAATAATATTTGTTAATTATTTAATAACAGTACATTTTGTGTATCAATAGATGGCGCCAGGATCGAACATTGGTGTATCAGATTCAATTCTAAGTTATCCATATAACAACGATAAAGTTCGTATTTATTATAGTTATTTCTTTAATTTATTTTTACTAATAAAAAATTATATATTTTTTGTACAGGAAATCAACCGGAAATAATTTTATCGATATTTTTATTGAAATTTATTCCTTACAATATTCTTCAAAAACTTGTTCAACAAATATTACAACACTGTAACAAACAAATGTCAAACTCTTTACAATATGTCAAATATTCAGTTCATTTGTTTAATTTTCCAACTCAATATACAAAAAATTGGAATAAATTTTGAATTTCATTTAATTAATATCTCGTGAACTATTCACATTTATGTAATGAAATTTACTCTATGGGAAGCGTTTTTTATTTCTGAACAATTTTTGTATTGACGCTTTTGCTCTAAAGTGAATAGGTAAAGAGATACAGCAATATTTGAAAAATAACATTGAAATCCCTATACGCCACATTTCAATTTTACATCCTGTATATACATAGACATAAATATGTTCAGAATAAAAAACTGCATCTATAGAGTATGAGTTTGTTGTTCAATTGTTTCTTATGTCTGAGTTAAAAGAAAATACACGCTTTAAAGCAATTATCAGAGTGCCATGAGAAATAAAACAATAATTTGTTTGTTGTGTCTGACATTATTTGACATATTCGACCAGAATTGGAAGCTTACTCTAATTTATTTATTTATTTATTTATTCGAGCATTTAATTTAATAATAAAATTAATTATAGAAACTATTATTTTCTTTTTTCTAAATAATCTAGACAAATAAATACCTATTATTAAGTTATCTAATTTGTTTTATTTCTCATGGCAAAAACTAGTTATACAATCAATAAATAATTGCGGACATTGAGAAAACAACGTGTATAAAAAATAACAGTAAAAACAGTTTTATTATAATTGTGCTATTAATCAAACTCCACAATCAAGAGAGGTGGTCGCCGCACTCTATTATATACAGTAAAGAGAATGGAATCTGTATTACCATTATGTATATTTATAAAAATACTGCATTAAAAAGTAATACTTTGTAGTGATGGTGTGCAGAAATACCAAATTTCATTGTACTTGCAATTATTTGTTCACTTAAAACACACTCTGTTCACAATATAAGATAATTTCAACTTGTCATCTATCAAAAGTGTCCATTTCGCGTTTCCTCATCACTTTCCAGTTCCCGGGCTTTCCGACAGGTGGTGCGTTCAACACAAAATTTGTCCAGCTCCTACGAATCCCGACAGATGGCACGCTTGGGCATTATATTATTTATGACCAGGTAATAACTAACTGTGTCGTGGCGTTGTTCGCGATGTTTGTACTGCATCGTAGAATCGAAACGTCATTGTCCTGGTCGTTTCGACTTGTTTGCGAGTCAAAAAGGAAAAAAACAAAGGGAAACATCTGGAATCTCGAACTGTCTGGTACGTAAGTCAGCTATTTATTATCAGTAGTTTATTTCCAATCAATGTAATGAGATGTAAAGTAGGTATTTTTAAAGCGACAAATTAGCAAGGTTTTTATACCGACAAATGTACACTTAACATTATACATTTAATTCATTAAAAATGTATACTGATGTACCTGTAATAAACACTACCTGAAGTTTGAAATATACATCACCGCACTATACCTATTCATCATGATATATACAGAAGAACTTTCATGGTATTGCAAAACATATATACTGATTTTCTGTGATTGTGGTGATTTTTTTGTTGACAGCTCCAAATTCTTGTTGAATTTGTCTGAGCATTTTTTGGGTCCAAGAATTTTGTTAATTCTTGTTCGACCAAATTGCTCCAAAATCAGGACGATTTTTTTCCAGCGCTGGGTATACTATGTGCAATTAACAAACTACATTAACAAATTGTGAAATCCAAAATCGTACTGTATAAATAAATTACATTTGTATTTTTTTATCATATTCACTATTAATAAAAAATCGATTTTGATAAAATATACTACAAAGTACCAATGGGTTGCGGGCACTCACGTGACAAAATGACGTAAAAGCAGCTGTTTGGGTACAAATGTCAAAAAAACAGCCAGCGATCACTGCAGTTTGCAGTTTCTATTTTACATGGATTAAAACCGGAGAAAATAAAGTATAATCACAGTTTGATGCGTGAACATTTATTACAAATTCTTACAACATAAAAAATTGAACATTTTCCATAATAAGACAAATGTGAATTAATCAAACGTGCATTCGGAATACTCAACTTTATTACGAAATAATAATGTTTGTCCATTTTCAATCGTAGGGAGATCGTAGGGGTTTTTCAGTCACGCGTGCCGGTTATTCAAATTATTTCTAATGGGAGCAATGTTTTGGTCGTTTTATCAGTAAATAAAAAATAATGTTTTAAATATTTTATAAACGTTATATTTTTCTTGTTATCTTCTTTATTTTATACCAAAAAGAAATGATATCCAACAAAAAACACAATTACATAATCATTGTAAAGTAAGACGGCAAGTCACGTCGACATTCGCCTCCAAAAATGTTTATCGTAGCACCTGCAATATTTATTAAAGAGTTTTAAATATAAAAAAAGTGATATCAAATTTTTTTAGACAAGTCAGTTATTAAAATCCCTCAAAAAACAATATCATTGTAAGGGGCGTGACAAGAGTTACGCAGATGTCGCCCATCTCATAAAAAACATAACATGCAAAAATTCATAATATTGTTTTAATAAACAAAAAAGGAATACTTTTTTACAAGCAAAATGACTATTGGTTTATGGAAAAAAAAAACGTTGCCAATCCATTATTATTTACAGTAAGTTTGTTTATAGGTCAGTGCAGGTATGGATCGGCAAGGTTTTTTTTTTGTCGACGTGACTTGCCATCTTACTTTACAATTATTATGTAATTGTATTTTTGTTGGATTAATGAATACACTGCACGGCCAAATCATGTAAACCAGATTTTATTTTGTTCAAAATTCTAGTCATGGATTCGCACTATTATTTATTATTGTTTACATTTACACAAATGTAAAGATATAATTTTTGTTTTGTTAATTTCTTATGTATTTGAAAGTTTGAATTTTAAAAATTAATTATTCTAGTTTGTCAAATTAAACGTAGCTTATTTAGTTGAATATTTAACCTAAAAATATTTGTTATGCATTTGTTTTTGCTGGAACTATTAAATAAATAAATTGTATGTTTATAAAAATTATGCTAATATATAGGTTATGCTACTTATTTTGAACAAAAAATGACAATGAGATACTTAATGTAAAGAAGGGTAGTTCGGCCGCTAGAGGGCCGAGCCTGTGTTTGTTTATCGTATTAATAAGTGACTTTTTTTGCCGACGTCACACAAGTAAAATTTTTGTGTCACCTTTAAACAATTATATTTCAAATATATAAATAACTCAATTTTTCAGAAAAAATTAAACAAAAAATATGGGATGCCTTATTTATAATTAGTACTTTAGTTAATAAATAATTAAAGTTTGAAATAAGTCTTAAACTTAGAATCATTCTAAAATGACACTTTGAGTGTCCTCATCAGTTCCTCTGGCCTTGCACCCTTTACAAAACCCCTCAAAACATACCCTGGAAGTTGCTTTAGATTTACTCCATATAAACATCAAACTATGTTGAACTTCATTTAGCACATACAAACTTTTTTTCAGGTGAACAATATTTCGCGTAAATTTGTAGTTTTTTTTTCGTTCGTCGCCGCGTGTGTTCGTCATTGGGGTGCCGCCTAACGTGCGGCCTATTACAACATATATGTACTAATCCATTTCTTGGGTGTAACCCGTCCTAGTAGGCGGAGCCCCTACTGTCTATTTGTTTTCCAGTTTTAAGTTATTTATATTGTTTAATTCGAGCGCGAAATATTCTAAGGCCGGCCCTGCATAACTTTGTACTTATATACAAATAATTCTGCCACAAACACAATTACAGAAAGTATTAATCCTAACAACAGCAACAAATAAGCACTAACAAAATGAAAAAAGTTTAGTATAATAGGCTCATTATTAAAAACAAAATCTATTGGAGTCGTATCTAAATCCTTTTCCCATTTTGCCAATAAACCACTTTGCCTAAACCACAAAATAACCTCATCAAACCGTTGCAAAAACGGCCAACCTTTCAAAGTGAAGATACTCGTTCCAAACCACAAAAATGGATCATCTTTCAATCTGAAGATTTTAGAAGATCCATCTTCGTTAGTGTAATACTTGCTTTGCAGGTACTTGGCGCAACAAGTCACTTGTAGAAATGCAGATTTTCCATCAATCTCTGAAGTAGATCTTTTCATAATATTCTCATAATCTAATGCTTGAGCTTTCCGCAACATTATTTCCATTACATTTGAATTGTAGTCTTTCATTGAGACAATAGCATCAACAGGAATAATTATTTCCAATGAAGATTCAATCAATTCTTTCAGATTTGAAACCTGATGTTCAAAGCTTGGTTTTGTAAGTATAGTCAGTAATTGTGATTGGTATATTAGAGACAAAAGCAATCCGAATATTGTAAAATTTATAATTAAAATTTTTGATGGAAGTTTTGTTGGTTGTAACAGTGATCCGGTACACAAAGAGTATAAACTGTATAAGAAACATAACCCTAAATCTTTTAGCTGTTGAATGTCGTTGATATATCGACCAAATATCCACGAAATTAAAGAATTCAAAATTAATAATATAATTATAGTTGCCCATAAGTTTGGTGTGAAGATTGTGATGGTGCTCTTCCATTGTTTGGTTGGTAATGCTGATGGGACGTACCTGTAACATATATACGTACATATACAGGATGTTTCATTAAATCTGCGTCATAGGTGATTACTATTTTTTTACTCTTATTTTCCTGATTACTGGAAAACGATTATAAAAAATCTGATGTAGACACCACATGATCTCCTTGTACGTGTATTGAACTATTGATATTTTTTATTGCACATATTTGACGTAATTTGACATTGACATTAATTTTTTATTATTTGTTCAAATCCATACCAAACTTAATTACAAGAAACAAGAAATATATAATTTTTAAATTTAGATATCTTGCTTATACAAAAGGTTAATTTAATAATTGTTAATGTGCTAGACGCAGAATTTAATTCTCTAAAACTTTTATTTCCAGCATTTATTTCTAAAAGCAAAATAATACCATTGTTTTCAAGAAAAACTGTTAGCATCTTCATGTAATGTATCACTTCCGCTTAGTCTATTTTAACAAAAATCTATTATGTTATTTGCATTGATGTACTAGCCTTATATATCAAATTTGGAAAGTTTTGGATTATATTTGAATATAGTTTTCCATTAAAATCCATTTCAGGCTTCAAGTACAGTAGCACTTCCGGAAGTTATATAATGACCGAAAATGGAGGTGCATAACTAGATGTTATAACAGTCCTAAATACAAAATCTCAACTTTCTACGGCTTACCGTTTTTGAGTTACGCGAGATACATACGTACGTACAGACGTCACGACGAAATTAGTCAAAATAGATTCAGAGATGCTCAAAATGGATATTTCCGCTGAAAATTTTCGGAATGAATGAAAATGAATATTTAAATTTACCTTTTTTGCTAGTTATTAAAGTTTGAAATCAAACCAATAAAAAGAATTTTCAGTAGTATGAAGGTTGTAAAACATAATTATAAACGAGATTTTGAGAATTCTCGAACTAAAATTTAAATAAATCTTGTTTGAAGCATGTCGTGAAAAAATGTTGTAATTCGAAAGAAAAGCTTTTTTTACTCTTGTTCTCCTCACAAACTTGAGTAGGAAAAGTATCGCTTTCCTCACTAGTTTGACAAGCTACAATTTTTTCTAATCATCACAACATGCTCATCAATATACGTATACTAGTGACGTCACATTAAATTTAATAAATGTAACAAATTGTACATTTTTTTATACTTACCAGAAGATGTCAGATGAGTAGTAAGGTTTAGAAATGTCAAAATCTGACAGATATGACATGTTCGCCCACATATGTCCAAATACAAATTCGCTGGTTTTGTGCTCCAGGTATCTGTATGGACCTGTGAAGGAGCCATTTCCTTCTTTCCAACCCCAGTCGCCTTTTGCGTTCAAATCTACAAATAAAACAAAAATTATACTTAATTTTTTTCATAGTTATTCAAATGTTTCATTTATTTTCTTAAAATACAAAAATCAATTTTTAACAATATCATCGATTAGTATAAATGTTTTCAAATGATCGTTGGACATACTATACTAATCTTGCAAAATTAAAACAATTTAATAATAGCTTTTATTAAATTAAATCTACTCCTACCACTACCATCTTTGGGGGCTGTGATTTGACGACAGGTACCGCACTACACGCGAAGAAATATATCACTTACCGAGATCTGCTACAGAAGAGTGACACACTCAGTAATGGGTACAAGGCGTGATGATATATTTATTTATTAAACAATTTTTAGCTTATTAATTAATCGATTATAAACCCTAAATATAAATAAAATGCTTATTTAATTAGTTACAAAATGTGGGTTTTTTGTTGCGCGTGAGAATGTTACTTTTAGTCGAGACAATAAAACAAGAATTTTGTCTACGAAATACAAACAACATTTGTTCTACAACTGTAACTAAGAATAATACAATAATTATTGATTTATTTAAGTAAATTGAAGGACAACAATATGAATTTGATACTATTGATGTGTTGTAACTAATGGAACCTGATAACAAATAATTTGGGAGCGTGCGCGAGATACTCATTTTGCGCACTAGAATACGAAATACTCATTTTGCGCACAAGGGTGCAAAATACGCGTTGTCATGGTAATGTAAATGATTAAAAAATCACGTACTTCGCGTATTAATATTAGAGAAATAAAAATGAACATTTTTTGACAGTTGTAGAAAAAATAATTATTAACAAACCCTAAAACCATTTTTTTTTGTGTCCATAATATACATTTATGTAGTAAAGTATTCCATTATTAACTACTGTAATTAGGTTTAATTTCATATTGTACAAAGCAACAAAATAACTAATGAATGTTGTGCATCTTTGCAGCTCACTTAGTTTTTGAGAATTCCTTGGAAAAATAATAAAATTACAAATTTACCTGTCATAACACCCTGTAGGTTAAGCTTCTCCAAAAAATTCTTAATAATAACGGTCTCAATACCAGTGATTTTCGGGTCATCTGTAGTAACATTAGGATTAATAACAAAAGGTATAAATATAGTTGGACCATATTTAACAGGACAGCCTTTCATATTAAATGGTACCTTTTCGGGATACAAACTTTCTAAAGTTGTGTCTTGACATTTCGTTGAGAATTTTGTCTTGGCGATATTATTACAAATTTCTCTTGTGTATGGAAAATAAGTATATACAGCTACATCCTGTTCCTTTTGGAGTAGAACTACTATATTTATAATGTAATGGTGCCATGATATTTTAAAAAGCGTATCTATAGTTTGTTCCGTGCTTTGAAGCAGGATTAAATATTTTGCTCGCGGATTCCAATAACTTGTATTATTAAATAACTGAATTATTTTAGTAAATTCTTCGATTGTTTCAATAATAAATACATACATACTAGTAATTCTGTTTATTTTAATCTTATTATTATTTGATAAGTTTAATAAAACAACTGAATTTTTATTGAATCCTCTTACAATATAATTAAGCTTGTAATGTAGCATATTATATGCAATTAGTACATCGTTATTTTGGACTTGATGCGAAATATGTTGTACACAATTTTGGACTATATTAATTTCATTATATTTTGGTAAAAATAAGTTGGTATCTATTGTTTCCGATTTAACAATTAATAATGTTGGTAATATATAATAATGTAATAATAACATTTCAAGTTGAACTGTTGACAATTTTCGTCATATGAATAATACATCGTATTGCGTGTTGAATTTTTATATAAACCAAATAGCAAATAATTAAAAATTTATCGTTTATAATGCATTAAGTCTATTAAAGCAATATTTGTGAAATATATTTTCTAATTATCTTAATTATTTATTTATCTTTTGAGTACGTTCTCATATTTTGTTTTAGTGTATAACGATACGGATTATTATTATTTTTATTGTTTCCCGTTTTTGTTTATTGGTCTAATCAAATAACTGAATAAATTAACTTATCCTCGATCAATTACTGATTAATTATTTAATTCTTTAAGGTAAACAAGTGATCAATCGGGTTTGACATTACTGCGTGGCTATAAATTCGATGAAACAAGATATTGGTGTCATACTGCTTTTAAACAACCATTTTTTATTTGACGAATTAATGAGTTTAAATATCGAAATAAAAAGGAATTTATCTGCATGTTAACTTTATTTTATTGTCAGTGGTACCAACATAACTTCGCTATTAAACTTTGTGTTAATTAATAAAAACAAAACGCAGTTTCAAGTACTGATTTTTTTTTGGAAATTATTATTATTATATATAATATAGTGCTATAAAAATTGGTGTAATTATTCATTTCATTAATATAACATAATAAACTTTTAAATGTTTATTTTAGATTATTTATTATTAATAAATACTTTTACATAAAAGACTGTCAATTTGTGAAACAGTAAATATACATACTTACATTATGGGGTAGGTGGCTCAGTCATATCGAGTCGGCCTGTGGATCTTGAGAACTCTGGATCGATCCCTACAGCCGACAAACAATTTTCAATTTAAAAAATCTACCCCTGTGGCTCCTCCTCCACTAATATCTTTGGAGGCCGTGATTTGACGACTGATAACCGCACTTCATGCGAAAAAATATATCACTTACCGAGATTTGCTAATGATGGATAAAAGGCGTGATTATATATTTATTTACATAAAGAAATGATAGTTACTTTCAATTCTAACTGTTGCTACGAACAGAAATATAAATTCGGGGAAAAAATACACCAAAAATGCAAAATATTCAGACAGTCATAACTCGGTTCAATTTGGTGGAAAATTGATGAATCCTTGTTCGCCGAAAATTTTCAAGTTTTCTCTTTAAGGTCATGTAAGTTAATGTATCTCCAAGTCCATACCACCCCCACCACCCCTCTACGAAAAAAAAGTCCCTGATGTAAAAAAAATGTCAAAACTTGACTCTTTGTACAGTGTGCGAAAAAACCGTTTACTCAATCGACCACCGGGACGATAAAGTTCAATCATTTTACTTTCAGAGGAAAAAACAATGAGTGCCATCGATGATTTGGCGAGACGTTTTTTGCATTTCGCCCTACATTTTCGTCGATTTTGGTCTGTGCAACCCATTACTGGGTGTGGCACTCTGCCGTAAGCAAATCTCGGTAAGTGATATATTTCTTCGCGTGAAGTGCTGTTACCAATCGTCAAATCACGGCCCCCAAAGATATTGGTGGAGGGGGAACCACAGGGGTAGATTTAAACTAGTGAAAATTGTTTGTCGGCTGTGGGGATCGAACCAGAGTTCTCAAATCCACAGGCCGACTCGATACCACTGAGCCATTTACCCCAATTATGTTACTATCAGTTTTTAAAATGTCAAAATGTAACCAAATAAAATATTTTTCGTCACTTTATTAGCATTTTACAAATAAATAAATACAAGAATTATAATTTTCAATTTGATCAGGAGCCATTCTGGACATGGTTAATAATAATAGTTGTATTCTTATTCTAACAGCAAAATATCCAAAATCAAAAGAAGAGAAAAGCAAAACATCAGAACATTCAATATGTACTGAAATATGGAGCGGCAAGATTTGCAGATCTGTTCCGAAAAAAATTATTCATTTTCAACTTTGCGGAATACATGCCGCATTATTTTCCGTAACCAGACAGCTAAAAATTACTCGTCTTGTAACATTAGGGTGGCTTGCAGTTAAATAAAATGGATTTCCTGTACGCTGAAAATCTTGCGGCAAGTTGGAAAGACTTTAGTTATCGTCTAACTTATTCTGATGTCTCAGCAACAACTAGTGACATTGTAAATAAATTAATTTCAGATATATTCTAATTGTAAATAAAGTTGTATATAGACAGTTGCTATTTGTTGGTCTTTTTGTATAAGAATTCACTACTCAAAGTAGGTTATAACCAAAATAAAGAACTAATCAATTATAATACGTAATAGTATTATTATGAATGTGGATTGAGCATATGAAACAAAGGGAGGAAAATATATTGGAAAAATCTTTGAGGAACGGAAAATGGAAACAGAGGAAGGAAAAAGTGATAGAGGAGATTAAGCAAGGGCGCGTCATCCACGTGTCGAATGTGTCAGCGAACACAGGCGCGAGGAGGCCAAAGGCGCCTTAAAAATGTATATAAATTCAAAATTCGTTATAGATTGCGATTAAAATAATTCAATATCGCCTTATTTTATTATTATTATTATTTTACTAACTTATTTATGATGTCAGTAATTATTCTTGTTCTAACATAAATAGTTCGTATAGTCGTGTTATATCATGCATACAGTGGACTCTTCATAATTAATCGCCGATGGATATATAGCCGCGGGAGCTCCTTTAGCAAGCAGTACTGCACTAGTGTACAATTTATGTACCTTGTATTTTTAAAATATTTGTGAGTGAATGTGAATTTAAGAATATCAAGAATATTGAAGGTAAGCTATTTTGCATTTAAAATAAACATACATGCATAACAATACTATTTCCCAGTAGGGCCAAGAAGAAC
Source organism: Pterostichus niger (assembly GCA_947425015.1). Classification (NCBI taxonomy): domain Eukaryota; kingdom Metazoa; phylum Arthropoda; class Insecta; order Coleoptera; family Carabidae; genus Pterostichus; species Pterostichus niger. Next base: position 12,241,756 of record OX380352.1, on the reverse strand, counting down.
AAGAGAAAAATGCTTCAAGATTAACACAGTATTTTACGAAACAAACGACCAGAACACCAAGATTATCCGCCAGATTCAATTTAGGAATCAGTACCCGGTTGCAGTGCAGATAAATTCAAAATACCAAGTCAGCCAGGACCAACTCCCAGTGAAGATAATCAAATCATTGAAGAAATTACCCCCTGTTTTTGGATCTGGGGACTATACTGAAGAGACAGGTACAGATACAATGAATTAATTGTGCATTTGATGACCCAGAGCTTTGGCCGGAACCAATATCTCACATATCTAGGCAAGCTACTATAAAAACGGGTCCTAAACAAATAAAAATCTTTAATTTTCCGCGCGATTTGTTGGGTCGAAAATTTTCTGAAAGTTACTACAAGAGAAACTTTAAAAATGGTGAAGAATGTAATAGAAATTGGTTGATTTAATCTATTACAAAAAATATGGTTTATTGCTTTTGTTGTAAACTTTTCGAACCTTCTCAGCAAAATATATTTATTCAGGGCTTAAACTCACGCAAGACGATATTAATCGATTTACACGTAGTTCCACGAAATCCGTTAAAATATAGGCACGCTGAAAACTTTAATTTTACAGCTTCAATCAGACATAAATTCTTTAAAAGTAAAGTCAACTTCTCAGATAAAGTTGTCAATGAAATCGAAGAAAGAGCTAATCGTAAATATAATGTAATAATATCGGGTGTTCCAGAAACCGAAGCTAATTCTGCAGATCTTATTCAGAATATTTCGAATGTTGCAAACAAGGTCTCGCCAGGAATCACTCTAGATAATACCCAAGTCTTTCGTCTTCGTAGTAAGATTAACCGTTCTACTCCACGAATGATAAAGATAAAATTTAATTCATCTGATTCTGATAAAACTCATTCTATACTACGTAACGCGAAAAAAATACGTGGCTTTCCTGAGTTGAATAATATTTATATTAATTATGACAAAACACCTACTCAACTACGACATCTTAAGCGGGTCAAAGAAGAACTTTGTTTACGTACTTCTAATGGTGAAGAAGATTTAATTATATTCTATGTCAATGGCTCATCAACAATTCGTAAGGAAAAAAAATAAATTCGACACTGCCCTGCTCTTCTCGACCTACAGAATTTTGTATCTACTACCAAAACGTTCAAGGTCTCAATATGAAGCTTTCTACACTTTATAGTAAACTTTCTTCCCTTGAATTTGATATTATTGCCCTTAGTGAATCCTGGCTGAGTGAAAGTGTATTTAATTCAGAAATTAGTGATGGCTCGTATTCTGTTTTTCGATGTGACCGTAACCTTGAAGATTGTGGAGTATCGCGAGGTGGCGGAGTACTTATTCTAGTGAGAAATGACAAATATTCATCCGCTCTCGTTGACCTTGCGAACTATCGTCATCTTATTCCTGCCAACATTCATATTGTCTGTATAAAGATACTACTTTGTAAAATATCGTACTATATTTTTAATATTTACATACCACCAGGTATGAACTTGGAAAGCTATGCTAATATTGTTAACTTTTTTGAATCTTTACCCTTTTTTTATGATCATAATTTTACTATTGTAGGTGATTTTAATATCCCCGAATTTGTAGTGAATTGCAATAACAATTCTTGATTTTATGTCATTTTTCAACTTATCTCAATATAATTCAATTACAAACAATAACAACAAGTTACTAGAACTTGTGATGAATAACAATGTATGTAATGTTTTGCGCGAATTTAACTTAATTTTAGATAGAGGATATATACATCATTCTACTCTCCACATTACAATTAAAATTCCAGTAAATGAACATGTTGTTCATATAAAACCAGTTATCTTTCAAAAGTATGATTTCCGCAGAGCTAATTTTCATAAACTTTATCAATTTATTAGTGAGTTTGATTGGAATATATTTAGGTATTTTGTTGATGTTAATGCAGCATGTGATTTTTTATAATAATAATAATATATATTTTATTTCCGGAGATCAAACATACATGAAATAGAAAGAGTCAAAAAAAGAAACAGTAAGTAACAAAAAATTACATTCTATCTTCTAAAAATTCGGTGACAGTGTAGTAACATTTTGGATATAAGAATTTAAATAATTTATTTTTGAAGACATTAGTCAATACAGACATTTTAATGTCTTCTGGCAAGTTATTAAAAATTAAAGCTCCAGCATAAGATACACTATTTTCATACAAAGCTAATCTATGCATAGGTAACTGAAAATTATAATTTCCTCGTGTTACATAACTGTGATTATCATTATGTTTTACAAAGTAAATCTTGTTTTTATAAACATATATACAAATATGGTAAACATATAAACTTGAAAGAGGTAGTATTTTAAATTTTTTAAAGTAAGATTTACAGGAAGTAGTGTTGTTTACATTAGCCATACATCTTATGATTCGTTTTTTAATTTTAAAAACTCTTTCAGCATTACACGAGTTTCCCCAAAAAATAATTCCATATATGAGTATAGAGTTAATCCTAGCGTAATAAAAAGTGCGCAGAGTGTTCCAGTCTACTCAAAATTGGAGTCTTTTAACTATAAAGCAACAGCTAGATATTTTATTACATATACCGGGTGGAACATCATACCTGTGTACATAGGCGATTAACATGAAAAAACAGTTTTTCTGTGCGCATTGGTCCCCAAATTATTTTAGCCAAAAATGCTTCAAATAAATGTTGTGGAGCATAAAATTCTGCATCTAAATCAATAAACAGAATTACAGTTACATGCGTTGTAACGACAAAAATTAAATAAAAAAATATTAAAAATATACTTTTAAAATATCAAAAGCCATGGAAGTGCAACAAGAATAGATAAATGCTTGACGTTTTTCTGTCTATTTGATATTTTACCCCCGACAAATTAATCATTCAATAAAATTTATACAAAGAACTTCATACCTATGATTACAATTTAATAATAAATAAACAATTGTACATTTCAATGAAACGTTTATTTCTTATAGGGTTGATCATGTACAAATTATAACCTATCTATTATAATTCAAATATCAAATAATAATTATCTCAATAAAATAATCACTACAATTTATTATTACAATAAATACTCAAATAAACCTCCATTTTCAGCCAAGCAATAACCAAGTCTTTAGTAGAAGAAATGTCGTACATCAGCGAGCTGCCTATTTGTGATTAAGGCGCACTTATCCACGATAGCTTCTCTCAAAGAATTAATATTTGGGTGGCGTTGCTTATAAATTTTACATTTAAGATGACCCCATAAAAAAAATTGCTAGGTGTTAAATCAGGAGATCTGTCAAACGTCAAGCATCTATCTATTTTTGTTTCACCTCCATGGCTATTTGATATTTTCAACGTAATTTTTAATATTTTTTTATTTAATTTCTGTCGTTATAACGCATGTAAATGTAATTCTGTTTATTAATTTAGATGCAGAATTTTATGTTCTACAACATTTATTTGAAGCATTTTTGGCTAAAATAATTTGGGGAGCAATGCGCACAGAAAAACTGTTTTTTCATGTTAATCGCCAATGTACACAGGTATGATGTTCCACCCGGTATATTCACAATGATCTGGTAATCTAGATTTTTATCAATATGAATTCCACAGACTTTAGTACTTTCAACAAAAGGTACAGATTTACCATTCCATTTAACAAGAGGATTTTTGTTCAGAATTTTACGCTTAGATGAGATATTGATTATAGCCGATTTTTGAGGATTACAGATCAATTGATTAGAGTTACACCATTTTAATACACATTCGAGTGATTCATTTGTGTGCATGATAATATTTTCAAGTATCCTATGAGATAAACATAGAGAAGTATCATCAGCGTACATAATTGTTTTACCATAGACCACAGAATCCGGTAAATCGTTTACATAAATGATAAAAAGAAGTGGCCCAAGGACAGACCCTTGAGGAAGACCACGCTGAACTGGGAGTTCAGTAGATTTACAGGTATTAACTTCTGTAATTTGTGATCGATTTGTCAAGTAAGATTTTATCCAGTTCAACGCATTTCCTCTAATGCCATACATTTCCAGTTTATGTAATAAAATATCGTGATGAATACAATCAAAAGCTTTGCTAAAATCCAAAAAAATAGCACAAGTATAATGACTATTTTCTAAACTATCATATAAAAATTGTATTAAATCATTTAGAGCCGAGATAGTTGACTTCTCCGGTCTGAAACCGTGCTGCTCGCTGCGAAGTATATTATACTTAATTAACCAATTACGAAGCCTTTTGGCCATTAATAATTCAAACATTTTTGAAAAAGATGACAATAAAGATATAGGCCTGTAATTATCTACGCTTGATTTTTTACCTTTCTTGAAAATAGGTATTGTTCTTGCTACTTTAAGTGACTCTGGGAATTCACCTTGTTCAAATGATTAATTTATCAAATCTGTAAGAGGAGAGGTGATAAAATCTCGAACATGCTTTAATATGGCTGAACTAATTTCATCACATCCCGAGGAATACGACATTTTTAAATTATTAATTACACTGAGCACATCGAATTCGGTAACTGGGTCTAAGTAGATAGTTTGTTCTATTCTTACAATTGTATTAAAATTAAAATTGGCTACAACATTTTGATTAATTAGGTTAAATTTAGACAAGATATTATTAGCAATATGTACAAAGTAAGTATTGAAAGCGTTGAATATGTCAGTAGGATTAGTAAAGGTTTCATTATTTACAATTATTTTCCAGGTATGTTCATTATTTGATCCCTGTTTTATAATACTGTTTATTACTTTCCACATAGCCCTAGATTTATTTGTTGAATTTAGAATTTTATTATTGTTGTAATGTTTTTTAGCTTTATTAATTTCGTTTTTATAGTTTCTTTTAAAATTCTTATAAAATATTTAATGTCTGAATTATTACTGTATTGGTTTACTAGTTGATTAATTTCTTTTAGTCTTTTGCCAGATTCAATAAGCTCTGCATTTATCCAGGGTTTTAAGCCGGAGCATTTTTAGCCCTCCATTTAATGTTCATTTTAGGAAATGCTATATTAAAATAGTTATTAAAGATGTTCATGAAGTGATTAAATTTGTCATTAAAGGAATTAAAGCTGCTTAATTCTGACCAATTTTCTTTTATAAATAAGAAAGTAATATAATTATAATTAGTTTGGTTAAAGATTCTTTTAGATTCTAGGTTAGTATTTTTTCTCACTCAGAGTTTAAGATTGTAAAGATTTGACCAGTGTGGCCAGAGAGCGATGTATGTATTACCATAGTTTTAAATTTAGTAGAATCTAGATTAGTACAAAAATTGTCTAAGCAAGTAGCATTTATTGAACCTATTCTAGTTGGTTCAAATATTGTAACAGATAAACAGAAAGAGTTCAAAATATCGTAAAGATCAGTTCTTTGTTTAGAATGTTTTGAAAAATTCATGTTGAAATCACCACACAATATTAGAGAAATTAATTTACTCTTCGCGAATATATCTTGTAACAATAGTTCAAGCTGCCTTCAGAAGGTATTAAAATCACTTGTTGGCGACCTATACACGCACATGATTACAGTTTTAGTACTGTTGACACTCAAAACAGCAGCCGCGCACTCAAAGTGGAGTTCAATACTGTATTTGGATACATCAAAGTTCTTTATAATTAGGGAATCTTTAACTAAAATTGCAACGCCATCATGCTTACATTTGGATCTGCAGTAATAGCTCACAGTTTTAAATTGATTTAGATGCAGTTGATCACATTCATTTTTGTTTAACCAATGTTCACTGATACGTAGTATGTCGCAATTATATTTTTGTTGAATTAATTCTAGGTGTTCTATTTTGTTTGATATGGACTGAACATTGTGGTGCAGAATATGAAGATCATTTGGGCAGTTCATTGGGACTTGGGTCGTCAGTCTTGTTCGGGTTTTTTCCGTTTTGATAGGAAAAACCGACGATAAGCTACACCATTCGGCCAAAATTCTGGATTATTTATATCATTTAAAAGGGTAATAGGAAACCCTACTTTAAATGAAGCATAATTTCCCATTGCTTTCAGTTTCTCGCATATAAATTTTACGTTTGGTTTCGATTTCTTTAGAAAATTTAGAACTTGTTCTGAGGTAGTTTCTGGTTCAAGTCGGTAAACATGCAGCCAGCCAGTTTTCGGCACAGATGCTAATGTAGTATCTGCAACGTTATTACCTATAACTGGCATTCTTTTAGACTTTGACTTTTTTTTGACAATTTCACTAATTTGTTCATAATCTTTTTTATAATTTTTTTCAATACTCTCCTGTGCATCTACAGGGTGTTATGTTTTAATAGACCCAGCAAATATCTCGCTTATTTATAAACTTAGCAATTTCTTTCATATAACATGATTTATACAGCAACATGTAAGCTAGTTGATGACGGATGTAAATTCATGATATCATTTCCGGTTTGTTAGTAACTAATATCAACTTTGAAATTTTAAATGGAACATACTAGATTTTTTTACAAATTTGAAAAGTGCATCAAATTTGCTTTACAATCATGTAAAATAATCCATATGTTACATTATTAAAAAGTAAAATGGCGGGCACTTTATTATACACCAAATCGGAAAGAGAATAGTGAGCCATGACTGTGGCTTGCAATAAAACAATTAACTAAAACAATTGTAATTATTATTATTAAACGAAATAATATTTTTTTGTCATAATAATACAGAAAATAAGAATAAGGAACACTTAATAACAACAAAATGATTTTAAAAAAATATTCAAAATGGCTCCCAGTCTCTTCAATACATTTTGCACAACGTTTTGAAACAGAATAAGTAGCCCTTTATATTTGGTTAGCAGATAAATATTCAATTGCTGCTTCATGTTTATTCTTCAGTCCGTTTAATGTGTTTACTGGTTCATTATAAACAAAATCTGTCACGTAACTCCATATAAAAATCAAGTGGTCATATCGGGAGAAAATGCATTGAAGAGGCTGGGAGCCATTTTGAATATTATTTATAAAATCATTTTGTTGTTATTAAGTGTTCCTCATTTTTATTTTCTGTATTATAATGACAAAAAAATATTATTTCGTTTAATAATAATAATAATTACAATTGTTTTAGTTAATTGTTTTATTTCAAGTCACAGTCATGGCTCACTATTCTCTTTCCGATTTGGTGTATAATAAAGTGCCCGCCATTTTACTTTTTAATAATGTAACATATGGATTATTTTACATGATAGTAAAGCAAATTTGATGCACTTTTCAAATTTGTAAAAAAATATAGTGTGTTCCATTTGAAATTTCAAAGTTGATAATAATTACTAACAAACCGGAAATGATATCATGAATTTACATCCGTCATCAACTAGCTTTCATGTTGCTGTATAAATCATGTTATATGAAAGAAATTGCTAAGTTGATAAATAAGCGAGATATTTGCTGGGTCTATTAAAACATAACACCCTGTATATTTAGTTGTTCACCAACATGTTCAGTAGTTTGAACTTCCTTATCTCTATCGAATTCACACGTTAAATTTTGCACATACGATATCTGACCTTGGATTTGAGGCAAGGCCAAGATTTGCTGAGATGGTACTTTCTGAGACATCTGTTTTGTTTGGTTTATTTTATTTTTATTTTTAATATTTTCAATATTGATAGATTTTGACAGTGATTGGTTTGCGTCCTTACTATTATTAGCATTGGTTTGTTTTTTATTACCAACCTGATTTTTAAGATATTCAACTTCTCTAATTAGATCCAACATTTTACCTTCAGATTGTAGTACAATACTTTTATATGCAGCATTTTCACCTATAAGCAGCAAATTCTGTCGCTCTACTTCTTGAAAACGAATCTCTAGCAACGTAGGTGGGCGACTTGCGTCACTGAAATTAGGGCAGCTCCACTGAAGATAATCCAGTAAACCATTTACACTTCCACATTTAAAATGGTAGTTGGATTCACAATAATAGCACTGAACACCATTTTTTACCTTTTTGTTACATATAGTACACTTATATTCGCTCATAGCAAGAGCATCACTATAACCTTGACTGGCTTGATTCGCCATGATATATATATTATATTTTATATACATTTTTTATGAGTGTGTCCCTTCCAAATCCTACCATAAAACATATTTTCCTCCTTGGTATATTACGAACCTAAAATCATTTTTTCAAACTTTATAAAAAATTTCCAAATACAGCATCTTATTATGAGCCATATAAGAAGTATCGTTCATTACTTAAACATGAACTAAAAAAATCTTACAGTATTTATTTGAAGCGATGTGAATCAGAAATTAACTTAAACTCTAATAAATTCTAGAACTTCATTAATAGTAAAAGAAAATTATCGAACCTGCCTTCGGTTATGTCATTTGAAAATACTCAATTAAATACACTCGGTGAAATTAGTGAAGCGTTTGCTTCTTATTTTCATAGCGTTTATTCCACTCCAAGTACTGACTCTCAAACAGATATTAAACTTTATCTAGCAATCTAATATCCCTCACACACATATCTGCAGACGAAATTAAATTAGCTATGAAAAAATTAAAGAATAATCTTTCTTCTGGTTTTGATTGAATTCCTAAGCCTTATTATTCGCGATTGCTCCGAATATTTTTCAATTGCTTTATTTCATATTCTTAACTTATCCATTCGCACTAACACATTTCCCGACCTGTGGAAAATTGCATGCGTGGTTCCAATTCATAAATCAGGCAAAAACTCTGATATAAAGAATTACAGACCGATTGCTGTACTCTGTATCTTTAGTAAAGTATTCGAATCAATTATGTACCGCAATATTTATCCCTTAAATAAAAATCACATATCTATATATCAACATGGCTTTATGCAAAATAGGTCTACACTTACAAATCTTTCCTACTTTACACACTTGGTTTCTTCTGCACTTGATTCTAAAAGCCAAGTAGATGTTGTGTACACTGTGACGAGTTATGGCGGACTCGTCGACAAAAGAGTTCCTAAAACGGAAGGTGGCACGCGATGAAGTCGCGAAGTTACGGTGTGAACTCCGGCCGTGCACGCAAAACGCCTCACTGTAACGTCTCGGATTGCTCACGACAGACGCCAAAGTGATTTGTTCGGTGGTCGCACAAGAGTTCCTAAAACGGAAGGTGGCACGCTACGAAATCGCGAAGTTACGGTGTGAACTCCGGCCGTGCACGCAAAACGCCTCACTGTAACGTCTCGGATTGCTCCCGACAGACGCCAAAGTGATTTGTTCGGTGGTCGCACAAGAGTTCCTAAAGCGGAAGGTGGCACGCGACGAAATCGCAAAGTTACGGTGTGAACTCCGGCCGTGCACGCAAAACGCCTCACTGTAACGTCTCGGATTGCTCACGACAGACGCCAAAGTGATTTGTTCGGTGGTCGCACAAGAGTTCCTAAAGCGGAAGGTAGCACGCGACGAAATCGCGAAATTACGGTAGGAGCTCCGGCTTGTAACGCAAACGGCCCACAGCAACGTCTCGGATTGCTCACGACAGACGCCAATGTGAGTGGTTCGGTGATCGCACAAGAGTTCCAAACGGAAAGTGGCCTGGTGACCTCGAGGAAGCACAGTACGGTACGGTAAATAAACAGGAGTGCTTTTCTTACCTAGAAGTCGGTGTGGCCTGGTGACGGGAAGACGGTAGCAGAGATGTCGATTTATTCACAGATGAAATCTGACTGTCTTGGCTGTCTCGGCAGCGCGGTTTATATACTGTTTTTGTTAATTAAACGGGTCCTAGGGTGTCAAAGTTTGTCCGTCCTATGTTAACATATAGGGCGGATTGGATATAAACGGAAACTGGACTACCCGGTCCGCGATCGAGTTTAATCAGCACTTTTTCGGTGCGCGTCTTCCTCGTAAACCCGGTGTTGATTTTTCGCGTCTCTCGGTTGTTGCGTTCGCGATATATAGGCGTTTTCGCGATCGTGATCTATATAACGAACTTTGTGACAAGCACACTTCGTCACAACACATACTTTTCTAAGGCCTTTGATACAATTAACCACGATATTATTCTTCAGAAACTTCAAGCTTTTTCTTTCTCCCATTCTTTAATATCTTTTTTGTCATCTTATCTTCTAAATCGTTCCTTCTTCGTTAGCTATCAATCATAATTCATTCATGTTTCATGTTACGTCAGGTGTTCCTCAGGGTTCGAATCTAGGACCTTTGATATTTTTACTCTTCATTAATGACGTCACTGATGTTATAAATAACAATAAATTATTATTTGCAAGAAGTGAAGCAAGGCCGGTTCTAGACCACTTCAAGGTCACTCGTCGCGAACGAGGTATGACGTCACAAACAAAAAATTCTTATCATAGACAACAGGAAACAGAATGCGCCAAATAAGATAATGTGATACATAAAAAACCGGATGTGATAAAAAAATGGAGGCCATGTGACGTCACAATTTAAAATGGCGCCGGAAAACCCCGCGAAAATTTAAAAAATAGCGCGAAAATTTAAATTTTAAAATGTGAGGTCACAATTTAAAATGGCGACTGAATAAACCCGCGAAAATTTAAAAATTTGAATTTTGGGTGTGGCATCGTCATTTGTAGCGGGGGAAAATTTTAAAATTTGAAATAAAAAATGGCTGACAGCTCACGCATGCGCAGTGTAAAAATTTGAACTTGGTGGAAAAAAAAACAAAATCAAAACTACTCAAAAAAAATCCCCAATGCACAAAACTAGCCTAGACTAGACTTGTGGGTTGGGTGATGGGGCGGGGGCGAGGGTGAGGGCGAGGGTGAGGACGTGGACGAGGGCGGCAGTGGAAAAAAAATAAAAATATATGAAATACATTGAATAGACATACATTTATTAACAAATAATTATATATATATATATATATATATATATATATATATATATATATATATATATATATATATACCGGGTGGTGCTCGGTGAGTGCGAACATAGGAATTTAACATGGGATATTAGTTTTATGCAATTTCCTGCTCTCCTGTACATTTTACGGAAAAAACTGTAGAGGGAAGATTTGTTCAGAATTAAAAGTTACCCATGAAACTGTTTTTACATGTTTTATTAAGTTTTTGGTTTAGCCGTAACATTAAAAATAAATTTCGAAATTTCTGTTACTTTGTAGCAATAGCCATGACTTTTCTTTTATTTTTATGACAAATGCGTTAAATGTCAATTTTTGATGTTTATTAAAGTTAATCTTATAATTTAAATTAAATCTTTGTGTAAGCTATAAAATGAATGTTTATTCAAACGAAGAACGTGTCTTCATTATTAAAAATTATTATGGAGGAAATAGTTATAGGAGGGTGCGGGATTTATTTTCAATTAAATATGAAGATAAACCAATTCCAAGTGTATCAACAATTTCAAAACTGGTTACAAAATTTGAGAGTACAGCTAGTGTAGCTGTGACCGATGGTAATGAAGGCAATAATAATAATAACAGAATACGTCATAACGAAGTGAATGAAGAATTGGTATTGGCTATGATATCTCAAAATTCAAGGTACAGCATAAGACATATTGCTTCTGAATGTGGTTTGCATCATTCAACAGTTCTGAGAATTTTAAAAACACATGGATATAAATCTTACAAATTTCAAACACATCAAGAACTTCTTTTGGCTGATTTTGAAACTAGAAGTACATTTTGTGAAATTATGCAAGAAAAGGCAAATCGGGACCAGCACTTTATTTCGTCGATTTGTTTTACAGATGAATGTACATTTACTTTAAATAATGAACCAAATGTTCAGAATACTCGTATGTGGACCACAGAAAATCATCATTTAACTGTGTGTACAGGTACCCAATATCCTGAGAAAATTAATATTTGGGTTGGAATTTTTAAGAACGGGATTATACCATTTGAAATTATGGGAAATTTAAATTCTGATATGTATTTAGAACTTCTGCAAAATCATATAGGTCCTGCATTGGATGAGGCAGCTGCAGTAGATGAGGATATTTGGTTCCAGCAGGATGGGTGCCCGGCTCATTATGGAATAAATGTGCGGGAATATTTAGATTTGGTTTTTCCTAATCGGTGGATTGGTCGTGGTGGTGGAATAAATTGGCCTGCAAGATCTCCGGACCTAGCTCCTTGCGATTTTTTTTTTGTGGGGGCATCTTAAAAGTAAAATTTACTCTAAACACTACGAAAATTTAGATTTACTAAGACAAGCTATATTCGAAGAATGTGATAATATTACTGACAGGCAATTAGCCAATGTTAGAACTTCGTTTTACAATAGACTTGGTTATTGTCTTGCTGAAAATGGTGGCTTGTTTGAACATTTATTGTTATTTCTTTATTTTTTTATGTAGGTATATTAAATAATATTGTTACAATTATTACTTATTATTTCACATTAAATTATTGTAATTTAAAATTAAAAAAAAAAATTGAAATTGTTGATAAACTTGAAACTGATTTATTATTAAATATGAAAATAAAACTTTGTTCAAAGAATAAAAAATGTGATTTTTTTGATTTAATTTAAATTATAAGATTAACTTTAATAAACATCAAAAATTGACATTTAACGCATTTGTCATAAAAATAAAAGAAAAGTCATGGCTATTACTACAAAGTAACAGAAATTTCGAAATTTATTTTTAATGTTACGGCTAAACCAAACACTTAATAAAACATGTAAAAACAGTTTCATGGGTAACTTTTAATTCTGAACAAATCTTCCCTCTACAGTTTTTTCCGTAAAATGTACAGGAGAGCAGGAAATTGCATAAAACTAATATCCCATGTTAAATTCCTATGTTCGCACTCACCGAGCACCACCCGGTATATATATATATATATATATATATATATATATATATATATATATATATATATATATATATACGTGTATCCGGTATCAATCGAGCACATATCAATTGGACACCATTAAAATTATTACATAAACGTAAAATAGAAACATAGCAAGTCCCGCTTTGAAAAGCCTTATAATAGCTGAGATATTCAAGTTTAAAGTTTTAGCAAAATGTTAAAGGTTTGAGGTTAGATTCGGTCGGTAATGTAGAGAATATTTACCTTTAAGTGTGAATCTGTGCTAGACTATGTATGTATTAGTCCATATGGGAAAATAACATACAAAATGTTTGAACATTAATATAAGAAAAATTAAATAGCTTTTAATAAAAATTATGAGATAAATAATAACTAGAGACAATATACAAATGAGAATTTATGATAAGTCGATGAAATTATTTATAATAAATTATTTACAAACAAAATTAATCAAGTAGATGCTATGTATTTACATAGATAAGAAATTACAATCATAATGATAATTATAATAATTAGTACATGTATACATATTTACTAGATAAAGGATTTAAACTATTTTCGAGATAATAATGTTACAAAACAGTCTAAACAGATCTATAAAAAAAGTTTAAAATCGATAATTCTCGAAAACGTTTAATCCTACATCGTTTATCTTAACATTTGATGCTATATTTAATCCTGAATGCGTTTCCATTATATTATTGATACAAAAACTGGTTCATACAAAAATAAATCATTAGTATGTCGAAAATATATGAATACAAAAACATTGATTCTAACATTATTAATTACCCTTCTATTGATCAAACCCCTCAGGTATGTGATTTTCTAGTGATTGCACTGTAGAAATTGAGACTGCAGAGTCGTGGGTACTGTATTCATTCGTTTCGTCGTTGGAATCTGTAAAAATAATTTAACTTAGTATCGATTTCAAATTGGAACCATTTATAAACATATAAAGTTACTGTAATTTATTATTTAATAATTGATAGAATATGAAAATTATGTCTTGAAACTAATCAATTAAAAATAAAACACACCTGAACAAAATAAAATTATAGTGTGGTGAACAAGGGCAAATTATAAAAAAAATAAAAATCAATACATAAAGCAAAAACGTATAAATATCATACTTACATGATAAAAAAATGCACAAGGCTAGCCGCTATTGACAACAAATTTCTACGTAAATTAAATAAAATGACTTCCAAAGAACCACAATTTGACTGAATTAATTAATGAATCTTTATGAAATACAGAAAACTGATGCGTTGCCACCTATCTGCGTACAACTTTATCAGTGAATATCATACTAAAATGTTTGACAATGGCCAGCCATAAAAGGATATCGATAAATCCAATAATACAGGAAACGGATTTGTTTCAACACAGGCACACAGAATTCGTCTTTAATTCCATCTTCACATGATCCAAAACACGGTGTATACAAGTGATTTCGAACGATTCCAAAAATAAAATAGGTTATGTTACTTTCTCTATTTTATTTCACTAATTTTTTTACAAATGTTACAGGCTTAAATTTCGATCTCTTCTCGCTTGGTGTAAATTTGTTAATCTGAAAATTTGATAACATTAAAATAAGTTATACACTGACAAATTTTGATTTGTGTGCAAAAAGTAATAAATATTTCTAATAAATATTATGGATAATTTTTAGATATTAGCATATTTTAGTTATTGAACCGATTAAAATATAAAAATTCCAAATAAATAAAAGTAATAATACAACAGCAACATTATATCAAATATTTATATCAATATATTTATATTTATATCAATCTGACACCCATTTGTTTTAGATATTTTTTACTCAATCATTTTTAGCTTACGTCAAATCACTCATAATTGCTTTGAACACACTACACACGTCTCATATATGTAATTATATGTAAAAAAGGCCTAACAAAATACTAACAGAATTAGATACTGTTAAAATGTTTGTTCTTCATATTTTCTCTTACGACCAAATGTTCCTTTTTTTGAGTGTGTATTGAAGTAATTTATTTCAATATAGAGTATCATTTTATTGTCATCATTGTATTATATATGAGTCCCATCATTCCGTTGCGGAACATAGGGGCCGGGCACACCGAGCCGCAGTTTTTACACTGCCGTACTGCCGGTTTCTTTAGTCAGATTATTTAAGGCGTATAAGTGACTAGCTTATAGCGCCCGAGTGTGATAAATACATGTAACTGTATTTTTTATATTTTTACGACAAATCACACATTGTCGGCAGGCGGATTCGAACTGACGAACCTTGGCTCGGGTGACGTCACAGTATGCTAAGAGATGTGCCTTAACACGCTCGGCCACCGCGCCTGCTGTATTACCTGTAAATTAATTCAAATTATTATCAAATTTTGACATTTCACTTAAAGGTTATGTTAAATGCATTATTAGAGATTTATATGAAAAAATATATGAATAATTTGATGAAAATAAAATTCCTGTTACCTTTTTTTAAACATTGGTTGAGAATCTTAGTACTGGTTTGAAGTGAATTGTCACAGTCACCTTGCCAATCGTGAACTTGACATACTTCCATAGACCAGACATACACTACCAACCTAATTAATAATTCTATGACAGATCATCAGTGGTGCCACCTGGCTGGTAATAAAACGCACATTATTTATGCAACCAACATGAAATTTTTACTTAAAACTGAAGATATTTCAAATAATAACTAGTAAAGAACATGGAATATAATACATTTTATATATATATATATATATATATATATATATATATATATATATATATATATATATATATATATTAGATTCACAACAAAATAATTATTTTCCTAATTTAACAATATATAATTTGTAGTAAATTGAATATGCACAATACTTGATCAGACCAGGGGAAATAGTATGTTGTAATGAGCATAATTTTCTATACACAAACGGACGAACATTTCATAATGATAATATTGTAACATAATATAAAGTAAAGAAAACATCGTTTGCTTAAGTAAATAGCTATTATATAATTAATCTCAGTTTAAATATATTTTGGGTATAATAATTATAATATTATTTAACAACGAAAATAAATAATTAATGTACCATACAAACCTATATGTTTAAATTTTGAATGGATTATATAACTTCAGAATGAAATAATGTTTTTTTTTGTCATAATATGTAATTGAAATACTACTCTGCAGTGAATTTGAATGATATAATCCCTCTTTTTCCGCTGTGTCATGTTTGACTCACGTAAAGAATGCAACGAAGGTGTTAATCAGGACACAATATGAGAGGGAAGGTATTTTGACATATATAGAAAAGATAGTTTTACAATATAGATTTATAATTTTCAACAAAAAATTTGTACAAACCATTTTTGTAATAAAAAACTATTATAATAAATCTTTTCCATGTAACTAAAATAAACAGAATTCTAAGTGGTTAAAGAGTGGACATTGGCAATAGCACCGACAAATTAAAAATTAAAGCTAAGAAAAGGTACAAAAATAAAGTTTATTTCTAATAATAAATTTGTTTTAAGTAGATACTGATTTTTTTTTACTGTAGACAAAGTAAGTGATTAAAAAGTGTTTCAATTAAATTATAATAATATGTGTATACAGGGTGAGTCTGGGTAGACGAACTCTACCCTTAACTTTTTTATAATAAAAAAAAAATTCTTTATATAGAAGATTTATTATATTAAATATACTATTTTATGACATATATATATTTTTTTGTAAGATCAGGTTTACATATTACGACTATCAACTTTTATTTTTCAAATGGAAACCTAGAATTCTTTTATTAAAATTAGAACCGCTATTTTTTCTCTTTTCAATGACGTATTATTTGTCATAAATGATTATGAAAAAATTCGAGATAAATAAGATAATTGAAAAATATCAGACATAATTTTTATTCAACTATTCTAGGTGGCTATGCGAAAGTAAACAAAATGTAACAAAGTACAATTAATGACAAAACACGTGAAACAGGTAACAAATATATATCTGCATTGTTGTCATTAATTTTACCTTGTTACATTTTGTTTAATTTCGCATAGCCACCTAGAATAGTTAAATAAAAATAATTTTTGATATTTCTCAATTATCTTATTTATCTCGAATTTTTTCATATTCATTTAATACATCTTTGAAAAGAGAAAAAAATGGCGGTTTTTATTTTAATAAAATAATTCTAGGTTTCCATTTGAAAAATAAAAGTTGATAGTCGTATCAT
Organism: Pterostichus niger; assembly: GCA_947425015.1. Lineage (NCBI taxonomy): Eukaryota > Metazoa > Arthropoda > Insecta > Coleoptera > Carabidae > Pterostichus > Pterostichus niger. The sequence continues at coordinate 12,224,689 of OX380352.1, read as the reverse complement.
GTAAACCTGACTTTATAAAAAATTTCTGTATAAATATAAAAATAGTATATTTAATATAATAATACTTTTGTATAAAGAAAAATTTTCTATTTCTTATTATCAAAATGTATAGATAAATGATTTTTAATTCATTACATGATTTTAAAAGTAGATATTAGTTAAAATATTATATTACATTAGTCTACGATCAGAAAGTTTTACTTAATAATGGTGTGAAATAATTTGTAACTAATATCTACTTTTAAGTTAATAATTCAAATATCATCATATCTATTGACTTACTATTAATGCGCGCAACCCACTTTACATTAGTGTATATATTACAACGGCTAGTGGCCAGTGATGCTCAAGTCTCGAATAGTGTCCCAAACAAATTCGCCCGCAACCATTAGTTAATCTTCAGCTTTCGACGTACAATGTCATTATTAACATAGCCTTTCACCATGGCTGGTGAGCGGTTTTTTAACACTGGATATGTTTCTATAACATCTCTACATTCCGTAAGACTCGGCAACTTTAAATTTCGTAAATTTTTGGAGAATACTTTTTTGATATTTTTTTCCGGAGTTCTCCAGGTGCGAACAGTTTCTAAAAGCAGATATATATTAGACATTAATTTTTAATAATAATAATAGTAAAAAATATGGCCGAGTAGATTCAAGCTATGAAACTGGTATTACTTTCGCATAGTCACCTAGAATATATGAATAAAAAGATAAAATACTTGGCTAGTTTCAAAATTCGAATTTTGAAACTACCAAAGTGTTTTATTTTTTTTATTTTTATTAAAATGTTTCAACGAGAACCGACAGGATAATCCATTGAATTTATAGAATATTTGAATTAAAATCATTTCTGATAGTTCTGTTATTTTATTTTTCTCGATTTTTTTATTATTAATGATAAACAACCTTCTACATCATGAAAATAGAAAAAAATGGCGGTGTTAATTCAGGAAAAAATACTCTAGATTTCCATTAAAAAAATTAAACCTTATAATCGTATTGTGTAAAATATGCTTTAAATAAATTAAAGGTGAGGTAGGTCGTCTTTCCAAATATACCCTGTATATTTAAAATGGCCTTTTTTATCTAATTTAACTAGTCTAGTTTTCTGTTTAGTTCTCGAGATTACTATGCTGTCGTACGTAATTCCAAATTTCAAGGGATTATCATTGCTAACTTTTAAACCATAAAAGCTAAGATTTCTTTCAGATCTATTTTCGTTTGCCAAAAATTTCCATATGTCACAAGATAATGACAAAAAAAATCTAAAATTAGTCGATGTTTTCTTTCTCAAGTAATTCCTAAACTATTCAATAGAAAGAAAAATGTTTCAAATAAAAAATTTAGATATGGTTAAGCTCTAAGTGGCGTAGCAAAATATTTTCGAGATATGATATAAACTTATAATTTATTAACTGACATTAATATTAAAAATTTAGAGAAAATTAGGAAATACAAAAAAAAATCGCACTCATTGAAATTTATTGTTAAACAATCGAAAACAATTGAAACACGTAAATTTGTACCGCAAATTTGTGAAATAAAATGTGTGTATGTTCCTATAACAAATATTTTGCTACGCCACTGGTTAGAACTTAAATATATTCAACGTTTTTATTTGAAACATTTTTCTCTCTATTGAATATTTAAGGAATTTTTTTCAGAAAGAAAAAATAGACCTCTGCAGTTGCTTGATTCATATAATACAGCATTACCAAAATCAGCTACGTTTAATTTTTTTTGTGTTTCTCCCTGCTCAGATTCGTTTGATTCAAATTCATCACTTGGCAAAAAATCAGGATCACCAATACTATCATCTGCAAATTATTTACTCTTAATTTTTTTAACTTACTATAATTAGTCTAAAAATAGTTAATTTGAAAGTAGTAAGATTTTAAAAAAATTACTTCAATATTTGTGTTGTGTATTACCTGAAAAATTATTGGATACATCGTAATATTTCTCCTGTTCAGAACATTTTTTTGTAATAACTTCTTTCTTTTCATCATTAGACTGAAATTTATAATCTAAAAAAAAAAAATTAATAAATTGGAATAAAACTTTATTCTGGGCTGATTTTCAAATTCAAATAGTCCAAAAATATTGGGTTGATACATAAACTTGTAGTGTTTTAATTAAATTCAATGAGCGGTCCGGTAAATTGATTCAGTAGCAAAGAGAACTAGATTTTAGTGAGTATGATTTTAAACGTCAAGCATGGGCAAATTCAAATTAAAAAGAATTATTCCGGGTACAAACAGAGCCAGGTAACTTTGATTGCAATTCATTGTCAAAAAATTGTGACAATTAGATATTTATTTAATTCAAATTTTTCCAAATTGTGAATTAAACTTGATTTACCAGAATTTGGTTGTTTTAGGGAATGGTACCCGAACGCACAAAATTCATCTATTTTTTTCTTTATCATTTAATATTTAAAACTCTAATTTAAATAGTCGAAGTTATTTTCAGAAAAGACGGTTTAATCAGTACCATTTAGTTATTACATAATATATGTAAATAAATGTTAAAGATCTTTAAATTTAAAACTATTATCATTTTATGTTGTATTAAGTTAATTTATTTAAAATAAAGAACAGAATAAAATTACTTCCGTAATAAATTTAATTTAGGGTCGGTCTTTCCACTTTCGAATAAAGTGACAAATAAACTATCTGGCGAATAAACAAAAAATATTGCATCAAAAATTAAATATAAATAAATATATCATCACGCCATTTACCCATTACTGGGTGTGGCACTCTGCCAAAGCAGATCTCGGCAAATGATATATTTCTTCGCGTGAAGTGTGGTTACCAGCCGTCAAATGATGGCCTCCAAAGATGTTAGTGGAGAGGGAGTCACAGGGGTAGATTTAATTTGGATAATAATTGTACAATATAATCATTAATTTGCATAAATTCAGATACTCCGGAATACACCATTCTACAAAAAAAAAATCGGAAAAAAGTGTTACGTATTTCGTACTGCCGAATATTCCGTCGAATACCGAATAATTATTTGGCTTAGATTCCATCTCTAGTAAAAACAAAAAACCGATTGCCGGGCAGAATTTTTAAAATATCGTTAAGTTGCCTCCACTAACATGTTTAATTTGATACCAAGGATAATGAGATCCTTACCTTTAGGTAAACAAGCAAATTCCTTAAATTCAGGTTCGTTGTTGTGTACTGTTTCAAGATGTCGATGTATTTTTTTACCAACTTCTTACAAAAAACACAGAAAGCTTGTTTTGTTTTTCCTTTTAATACAGTTTGAGTTTGCGTGCAATTCATTTCAGTACTCAAATTCTTCTTTGGTTCTTCTCCTCTGCAGTTGCTTGATTCATATAATACAGCATTACCAAAATCAGCTACGTTTAATTTTTTTTGTGTTTCTCCCTGCTCAGATTCTTTTGATTCAAATTCATCACTTGGCAAAAAATCAGGATCACCAATACTATCATCTGCAAATTATTTACTCTTAATTTCTTTTAACTTACTATGATTAGTCTAAATATTTATGTTATGTATTACCTGAAAAATTATTGGATACATTGTAATATTTCTCCTGTTCAGAACAATTTTTTGTAATAACTTCTTCCTTCTCATCATTAGACTGAAAATAATCTAAAAAAAAATAATAAATTGGAATTATTGTTTATTTAATATATGTAAATAAATGTTCAAGATCTTTAAATTTAAAACTATTATTATTTTATGTTGTATTAAGTTAATTTATTTAATATAAAGAACAGAATAAAATTACTTCCGTAGTAAATTTAATTTAGGGCCAGTCTTTCCACTTTCGAATAAAGTGACAAATAAACCATCTGTCGAATAAACAAAAAATATTGCATCAAAAATTAAATATAAATAAATATATCATCACGCCATTTACCCATTACTGGGTGTGGCACTCTGCCAAATCAGATCTCGGTAAGTGATATATTTCTTCGCGTAAAGTGCGGCTACCAGCCGACAAATCACGGACCCAAAGATGTTAGTGGAAGGGGAGCTACCGGGGTAGATTTAAATTGGTGAACATTTTGCCGACATACTCTAAGTTATAATTACTCCTGTGATTCCCCTCCTACACTAACACCAATTGATTTAACGGCTACTAACCGCACTTCACGCGCATACCACTTACCGAGATCTGCTACGGCAGAGTGCCACTCACAGTAATAGGTAAAAGGCGTGATAATATATTTATTTATGAAAAATTATTTTAAAAGTTGGATTTTATTCATACCTATCGAGTAAATTAACTGCTTATCCGGCGCATATGAAAGTACATGCCACACTAACAACTTTCCTTTAAGTCAAGTGATAACTCATGCTGGCATCAACGTTTTATGGACAGGGGGCATGAATTAAAAAGTTTTATTATATATATATATGGTGCTGGTTTCCTAAGAGCAACAAATAACAATAAACAAATTATTCATGTTACATGGAAACAATTTTGCATCTTATTAATCAAATGTTCAAATGAATATATGCAAATAGATATTACATGAATTTTGTTATTGTTACTTGTTACACAAACCTGTACAAAATACTTACAAAAAAAGTCGTAATAAAATTATACTATGTACCTTTTATGTTTGTGCTTGCAGACAAATTGACAGACGGTGTAACCATCCGTAGAATTTTTTCACCACGAGACATACTGAAAACTGAATATAATGTAGAAATACACAGAATCGGCTTAACTTAAATATTATAATGAATAGAAAGGTCATTGAAGAAACTTAAAGTAGACACCTATGATACCGGATGTCTACTGTTTCTTTTGTACAATACTGTGGTAAAATCTTCAATTTGCGATAGATTTTTCCCTATTAATTTTAGAAAAAAGTGTAAATACAAAAGATGTTCAGAATTTAAAACTGCATTAAATGAGCCTAAATTTGTTGATATAATACTTTTCTGGCATCAAATAAACGTAAAATGACTTAAACAAATAAGTATTGTTTTGGATTCTTTGGGTTTGACAATTACCAGTGGCGGCTCGTCATAAGGGGCTAGCTACGGGGGCCAAATCTCGGCTATAACTTTTCATTAATCAAATTTTTTTAATGTACTACTTAATTCGACTTGATATGTTATTTTTCGTTTCGTTGGGGATAGAGGATAGATTTTTAAATAATATGGTATTGATTTACTGGTTTGTAAAATTTTAAAATGCTAAATGTAACTTTAGAATTGATTAATTTAATATATAATGACAATCGTGTACATATATTAAGTAAAGAAGAAAGAGTTATTTTATGCCTTATAAAATTGAAATGCGATTTAAGTTTTTCAATTTTACATTTATTGTTTGGTATCAGCTCTTTTTTATGCATAATGTACTTAACGCAAACGTGCAAAATTATTTCAGCTGCTTTAAAACCTGCCATAGCATTTCCGACAAAAAATTAAAATGATAGAAATATGCCAATTTGTTTTAAAAAATTTGAGGATACGTAAATAGTTTTTGAATGCACAGAAGTATTTGTGCAAAAACCAAATAGTATTTTTGTGAAGAAATATTGCATATTGAACATGTTAAAATGATGTGTAATTCAACTATTACTTACAGAGGTCTTATTATTCAATTTTCTTTTGAAGTTTCACTGCAGATAAAAACTTAAAAAATACTCCAAACAAATATTTAATGTTACGAAACTTCAAATACTTATCCTGGAGGAATCATTAGTTCGTGAAATATTCCGGATGGCGCAACGATCTTACTGTTATTTACCGCGCTATAAGTAAACACGGTGAGTCGCGCGTGACCTTGAGTTAGCCAATCAGAACTTATGTGACAATATCATAAGCGGAGCTTGAAGAGTTTTCCCCAGAGCGAGAGTGGGCATGTAAGTTAGCGCATGGATTTTAAGCAGTTCTGAATGGTTCCGAACTTTCTGTTGGAACAAACCAGTTACACCTGTCACAATAGCTGTAGCACAATGTTTTAATTTAACGTTGAAGTGAATAAAACCGTTTAAAAAAAATTTGACAAATTTCAACATAAAAATAAATCAATTTGTTTTTCAAAATAATAGACGGGCAGAATATTTATTAAAAGTAATATTTACCTTTAAAATTAGTATAATTTGTTTTATTTTTTAAACATAAATTTTAATATATCTTGAATTAATAGAAGATCAGTTTATTAAATTATATTATTTTTTAAGATACCATATTATATATTTGCTCTACACTTTTGACCCCGGCTAATATAAAAATAACAAGCCGCCACTGGAAATTACCGATCATGCTGCAAAGCGAAAAAAAATTTTTTTTTGGGAGTCATTAATAAAATGAACTTATTCTAAGACATTAGGCATTTTCCATCAAACTTTTGCTTTAGTTGTAAACAGAATCAATTTATATTGAGAGTTCTATCTTGTGCTAACACCCACACAACAACGCTACTGCATACTACGCACTATTTTAAATAATTTCTTTTCAAAATATCCTTAATAAATAATTACACAATAACTCTCTTTTGTAATGTACATACCTTAAATATTTGTTGTTTTGTTGAACTGCACTATATATTCCACTACACCTACTTGCACAAATTAAAAATATAACTGATGAAGAACTGCGTAAAGCACTGGTACAAGTCGTTGGACAGTTGGACGTAGTATGTCTTGTCAATTAGGGTGGGGGTAAAAACTAAGTAGCAGCAGTGTTCCCAACTGCATTTAAAAAATATCTATTGCTAATTCAAAGTTCAACAATTAATTTCTCGGATATATTGCAATTTAAATAAATAAAAAATAGTTTTCTTATACCGTATTGCTTCATGAATATGAATAAATGAAATACGTAATTCCATGAAATGTATTGCATTTTATCACTTTCAATTTTGAAATATTTTAGGCTGTGTTACTTTAATTTTCAATTATTTGAAGGTTGTTTTTTGTAACTTGAAAGCGTTATCAATTTCATTTAATTGAAATAAAAACATTGCTGAGGTTTTAAAGTTTTAAATTTTTCTTAAAACCTGATATCCACTCAACAAAAACTATATAAATCATATCATTTGGCTTATTGTTTATTAATATTTGCCAAAACGAGCGAAGTGAGTTTTGTAAATTATGTGCTTAAATATTAAGGAATAACATCATGTATTTAACGGCTGGTTCATGAGCATAAATATATTACTTACTGAGATCTACAACGATAGAATGCCAATGCCAGAATGGGTGAAGGCATGTTTTTTTTTGTTAATTTTTGGTTAAACCGGTTCAAAAATCGAATTTTTTTAAATTCTGTTTCTATATAATACACTCGATTAATCCGCATTCCAATATCTCTTTTAGTTTTTGAGTTATATCGATTTTTGACTTTTTTTAAAATCAACTTTGGAGCCCATATCTCGAAAACTAAAAAAGATATTGAAATGCGAGTTAAACGACTGTATTTCTCTTGCGCTACTTAACTGATACTGAAATTTTACCATTTTTGAAAATTTTTCAACTCTTTTCAAAATTTTCTTTTCTCAATATTTTTAAAAGTTAAAGCGATAATGAAAATCTGAAAACACCAGTGAATTCCTCGCGTGAAAATACATAGGTACAGCAAAATTTGCACAGATTAAATTTTTATTACAAAAAATCGAAAAGAAAATTTTGAAAAAAAGTTGAAAAATTTTCTAAACTAGCGCACGAAACCAATTAAGTCATGATTATAAAAAAAAAAAACATTAGATTAAAATGATACGGACCTAGTTTACAATTTTGAGTTCGATTTTCTCAAAATTCGTATTATATTTGGATTAATAAATAATAAATTTTCTATTATGATATCACATATCTTTATAAGTTTTATAATTACAATAAAACTTTGAACAATTTCATTTCAGAATATATACAATAAATTAGATTTGATTTATAATTAAAAACATATTTCGTTTCAAAGAGATCAAGAAAAATCGTTGTTTTGTAGCTATCTGCATCCGTGATGATTCACCTTCATACAAAATTTAATTCTCTGGCAGGCGCAACTAAAAATACATGTTTTAAAAATAACTTTATCATAAAACTTAAGATATTTTTAATTTGATGAATATAATTTTCAACAAATTTTTGTGAGTAACAATATGTACAGAACATGAAAGGAAATAACTGTTTTGACATAATCAGATTAATTCGGTCAGTAGATAACAATTAAATTAAATTGAAGAAATTCAATGTTTTTTTTTAATTCTAAATAAATCACATATGTGACTATCTAATCTATTATTCTACATAATTGTAAACATATTTTGAGATTCTCTAAGTAATACTATAACGCCTCACTTTGAACTGTATTTTTTTTCATAAATATAAATAATTGACATATACCAATATCTAATCAATAATTCTACGTATATTGTAAACTTATTTTGAGATTTTCTGAGTAATTCTATGCTCAGGTATCAATTAAAATGAATTACAAGTTGATGTTGGTCTATATAAATACTCCAAGAATATCGCTCCCCTTTGAACTGTATTTTTTTCATAATTATAAATACTTGACATATGCCACTATCTAATCAATAATTCTACGTATATAGTAAACTTATTTTGAGATTATCAGAGTAATTCTATGAATAAGTATTAATTAAAATGTATTACAAGTTAGTGTTGTTCTATATGAAGTCTCCAAGAATATCGCTTCACTTTAAACTGTATTTTTTTTATAATTATAAATAATTGACATATGCCAGTACCTAATCCATAATTCTACGTATATTGTAAACTTATTTTGAGATTTTCTGAGTAATTCTATGCTCAGGTATCAATTAAAATGAATTACAAGTTAATGTTGTTCTATTTAAATACTCCAAGAATATCGCTCCCTTTTAACTGTATTTATTTCATAATTATAAATACTTGACATATACCAATATCTAATCAATAATTCTACGTATATTGTAAACTTATTTTGAGATTATCTGAGTAATTCTATGAATAAGTATTAATTAAAATGTATTACAAGTTAGTGTTGTTCTATATGAAGTCTCCAAGAATATCGCTTCACTTTAAACTGTATTTTTTTTATAATTATAAATACTTGACATATGCCAATATCTAATCAATAATTCTACGTATATAGTAAACTTATTTTGAGATTATCTGAGTAATTCTATGAATAAGTATTAATTAAAATGTATTACAAGTTAGTGTTGTTCTATATGAAGTCTCCAAGAATATCGCTTCACTTTAAACTGTATTTTTTTTATAATTATAAATAATTGACATATGCCAGTACCTAATCCATAATTCTACGTATATAGTAAACTTATTTTGAGATTTTCTGAGTAATTCTATGCTCAGGTATCAATTAAAATGAATTACAAGTTAATGTTGGTCTATTTAAATACTCCAAGAATATCGCTCCCCTTTGAACTGTATTTATTTCATAATTATAAATACTTGACATATACCAATATCTAATCAATAATTCTACGTATATTGTAAACTTATTTTGAGATTATCTGAGTAATTCTATGAATAAGTATTAATTAAAATGTATTACAAGTTAGTGTTGTTCTATATGAAGTCTCCAAGAATATCGCTTCACTTTAAACTGTATTTTTTTTATAATTATAAATACTTGACATATGCCACTATCTAATCAATAATTCTACGCATATAGTAAACTTATTTTGAGATTATCTGAGTAATTCTATGAATAAGTATTAATTAAAATGTATTACAAGTTAGTGTTGTTCTATATGAAGTCTCCAAGAATATCGCTTCACTTTAAACTGTATTTTTTTTATAATTATAAATACTTGACATATGCCACTATCTAATCAATAATTCTACGTATATAGTAAACTTATTTTGAGATTATCTGAGTAATTCTATGAATAAGTATTAATTAAAATGTATTACAAGTTAGTGTTGTTCTATATGAAGTCTCCAAGAATATCGCTTCACTTTAAACTGTATTTTTTTTATAATTATAAATACTTGACATATGCCACTATCTAATCAATAATTCTACGTATATAGTAAACTTATTTTGAGATTATCTGAGTAATTCTATGAATAAGTATTAATTAAAATGTATTACAAGTTAGTGTTGTTCTATATGAAGTCTCCAAGAATATCGCTTCACTTTAAACTGTATTTTTTTTATAATTATAAATACTTGACATATGCCACTATCTAATCAATAATTCTACGTATATAGTAAACTTATTTTGAGATTATCTGAGTAATTCTATGAATAAGTATTAATTAAAATGTATTACAAGTTAGTGTTGTTCTATATGAAGTCTCCAAGAATATCGCTTCACTTTAAACTGTATTTTTTTTATAATTATAAATAATTGACATATGCCACTACCTAATCCATAATTCTACGTATATTGTAAACTTATTTTGAGATTTTCTGAGTAATTCTATGCTCAGGTATCAATTAAAATGAATTACAAGTTAATGTTTTTCTATATGAAGTCTCCAAGAATATCGCTTCACTTTAAACTGTATTTTTTTTATAATTATAAATACTTGACATATGCCACTATCTAATCAATAATTCTACGTATATAGTAAACTTATTTTGAGATTATCTGAGTAATTCTATGAATAAGTATTAATTAAAATGTATTACAAGTTAGTGTTGTTCTATATGAAGTCTCCAAGAATATCGCTTCACTTTAAACTGTATTTTTTTTATAATTATAAATACTTGACATATGCCACTATCTAATCAATAATTCTACGTATATAGTAAACTTATTTTGAGATTATCTGAGTAATTCTATGAATAAGTATTAATTAAAATGTATTACAAGTTAGTGTTGTTCTATATGAAGTCTCCAAGAATATCGCTTCACTTTAAACTGTATTTTTTTTATAATTATAAATACTTGACATATGCCACTATCTAATCAATAATTCTACGTATATAGTAAACTTATTTTGAGATTATCTGAGTAATTCTATGAATAAGTATTAATTAAAATGTATTACAAGTTAGTGTTGTTCTATATGAAGTCTCCAAGAATATCGCTTCACTTTAAACTGTATTTTTTTTATAATTATAAATAATTGACATATGCCACTACCTAATCCATAATTCTACGTATATTGTAAACTTATTTTGAGATTTTCTGAGTAATTCTATGCTCAGGTATCAATTAAAATGAATTACAAGTTAATGTTTTTCTATATGAAGTCTCCAAGAATATCGCTTCACTTTAAACTGTATTTTTTTTATAATTATAAATAATTGACATATGCCACTACCTAATCCATAATTCTACGTATATTGTAAACTTATTTTGAGATTTTCTGAGTAATTCTATGCTCAGGTATTAATTAAAATGTATTACAAGTTAGTGTTGTTCTATATAAAGTCTCCAAGAATATCGCTTCACTTTAAACTGTATTTTTTTTTATAATTATAAATAATTGACATATGCCACTACCTAATCCATAATTCTACGTATATTGTAAACTTATTTTGAAACTAACTAATCTGTAATTAGTAGTAGGGATAAAAATTCAGCAAGTTTTCAAATAGACTAGAAATATAATCCCATGATGCGAATAATAACATTACCTACATACATATAGTTCACACTAAAAATATTTCCAAATTTGTAACCCTTGTGCCGTTTATATAATTATATATTCTAACTATCGAATATGTACCATAATTATGTTAAAATATAAATAAAGCAATATTCACCATATTTAAACAAAAAAATTAAACAACAAATTAACAGGCAAGTGCGCCCCTGTGTATTGGTGTTTTAAACCATTGTCCGGTGAGTAAATGCAGCTCTATCCGCTATGAAACGTTTCTCTCGCGATACGCTAGAATGATAATTGCGCAGTATAATCAGTGCCGAATTAAGGAGAAATATATTTTTTTTAACATTACTCCTATGGCTCCCCATAGTTTGTATTAAGAGTATTTCCAAATTTGTAACCCTTTATTAAATTAAATATAGCATAAATAATAGTTAGTCACTAGTTATATTGCATCAACACCTATGACAAGCCGTTTTAATATTTGATGTAAAAATGACTTCATACAAAATTTAATGCAATATAATGCGTACCTAACTAAAAATAATTGTCTTAAATTGTATCTCATAAAAATTTAGATGTTTATAGGTATTTTGATGAATATAATTTACATATAATTTTTATGAGTAACAAACTTAATTAGAACACATTTAAAATGTGAATGTATTTAACATTAATAAGACATAAATTTTGATGTATTATATTTCGTATTATTTAAAATTTAAAACTATTTAAAATTTATTTATGTACAGTAAATCATAGAATGAAATTTCAGATGTTTTTTAAATGTGAATGAGTTAAAATTTACTCATATTATATTCTGTACGAATTAAAATGTGATCGTAATTAAAATTTTCAACTCGGACCGCGTATCTTATAGAAAATAGAAATAGAAAGAACTATTCCCTATTTCAAGGCGAGTTAAAGTTGAAGCTTAACTTAAAATTAATATTATTATTATTATAAATGTTATTGTTACATATTTTTATTGTAATTTTTGTTGTTAATAGTTATTCAACAATTTTTTACATTATTTATGTCGGTACTTACCTATATTTTAGTGAATTTACAATTTTTAGAAGCAAATCTAATTGCCATTTAAAAAGATCCATTAAGTCATAGATCAAATACGTGAAGTGTATTCAGCAAAAGCACGTTAATAGACGAATATCGACCTTCTGTACTTGCAGACACATAGAGTCCTTTTTCAACTGTACTAGCCACAGTAAATTGAACCTTTGTAGCGTCTCCAAGGCCGACGAATGACGAGACGATATGCTGTTACAATTTTCAATTTTTTAACGAAACTACTTCTCGGATTGATAATTTGAGAAGAATAGTGTAATCCTCGATCATGGATCTACAAGGATCGTACAAGTAATTTTGTCATGTAACTAAAAGGTTTTCGACTTACGACAAGTTTAAGGATATTTTTTAATATACAATAATTTGCTTCGAGAGGAAGTGTGTTATTAACAAAGTTTATTATATTTCGTAGGACGCAGCCTATATGCTTTTTCAGTGATATCAATATGGATATCAAATAATCAAATAATAGTCTGCAATCTAGAGTAATACCAAGATCTTCGACATGGGTCGATTGTTGTAAAGGAATTATCTATGGTATAAATATAGCTAAATACTTGTCTATTACTTGTGAAATATATTTTGTTGCACTGGGATACATTTATAAGTCAGATTGTGAGTTGACAGTACGAAAAATGTTTAAATTGTCTGCATACATCACGAATTGAGAACATTTGAAACATTTGTTTATATCATTGATAAATATATTGAACAGGGACTCCAGACGACGATTATATTAGTATACTTTTTCGATATAATGGAAAAAACAAAAAAAGAAAGACTTATCAATAAATAAGGTTTATTTCATAATTGTTTATTCTACATAAGGTATTTTACAATGGGCTCATAAACTATAATCGAAATACGGCAAATTTATATTAAAATCGTAAAATACTTATCAAATTATCAGTAGTAATTATTATTATTTTTATTATATAATTATTTACGATAGTAAAGTATTATAATGCATGAAACAATTTGTGACGTCAGCAATGGCTCCAGGGCCCCCGATGTTTAGGGGCCCCGTCCAGCGGATATCTATTTCTCAAATTTACATCACAATTTTTAAAATTTATTATAATAATTATATTCATATTATAATTCACAAAATATTTAATTTTGATATCCTACAACTTATAGTAGAGACAAAATTCCGTGCTTTACTGCCATTTATTTTCCACTGCGCCATACATAGAACGGAGTCGCGAATAATGTGGCTGTGGCAACACTGTGTCTAGTTCTGTGGTTCAACAGATCTACAATGCTCAATCCTAGATTGAATGCTTTGGCGCTAATGAGTATTGAAAACAAAATATTGGAGAAATAAGATTTTAGTGTCATAGTAGAAGACTTTGCTGCATCCAAAGCGCGGGAGGTCTCTTATAGTTTAGTTTTTTTGTTTGTTTATTGTAGAATCTTGTTTTATTTTATTTTTTTGTTGTTATTAAATTTAAAGAAAAAAAATGTTAGTTGGAAAGTTGACAGGAATAAATCAAAATCAGTGTTGACAACAATGACATTGATTTATTCCTGTCCACTTTCCGAGTACAAAAATTTTTCCTTTCAATTATTTGGACGTTATTCTCAATTTTATATTAATTTTAATAATGATCATTATAAGTATTAATAGTTTTGTTTAATTTTATTGTTTGAATAAATATATTTATATTTCAACTGGACAAAACAAAGTTCAGTTTAAAAAGTCAGGGGGAGGGGCCCAATGATTAATTTGGCTCCAGGTTCCCGATTGCCTTAATCCGATCCTGGTAATTTATTATCATTTTTGTTATAATGATATATTAGCTAAATATTATAATTATACACAAGGATTAATTCATACTTTTATCTTCATGCACTACCATTTTATAGTTAGGTAAAGTATAATAAGAGCCCATATACGTTTCTAATTCTTTTATCTTGTTATTTACGTTTGTTAAATTTCTTTTACTAAGTAAAATATAAATTGTATTAAATTATTATAGAAGTTGATATTACGAACGAAAAAGTGCAAAAATGCAGTTTCTATAATTTCCCCGGAGTGAATACAATTTTCAAATTTGCCCCTAAAACTTATGCACCCGCTAAACCCAGCAACTTGGCGTGTTGCTGTTCTTTGAACCGTGGTCTGCTGGCCGAGGATCTATTTATTATGGGTTGATTTATTTTTTATTTTGTTATTGTATATTCTAATATTTGTTGTATTATATTCAACTTCCGAAATATCTAACCCAGATGATGCGAGTTTCACAGACATTTAAGTTTTAGACGAATTTGCACGTTATTTTATATTTATTATCTATTTTTAAAATATTTATTAGATGAGAAACAACAACAATTAAAATAAATGAACTGTACTCAATATCAATATAAATAACTCAAATCATTTTCAAATCATTTATAAATCAAATAAATATTAAGGAATAACATCATGTAGATATTACATATGTATGATTCACCACTGTACCACAATTCTTAGAATCTCAATCGGTAACATTTACAGCAATAACTATATACCTAATTTGTATTAATTTATTTTTCAGTCTTCCTTGTCGGAGGATTTAGTAATAGAAGTATAATATTCTAAAATGAATGACGATGAAATTTGCGGTAGAAGAAAATATCATTAAAAATACTGACCGAAATTATATTTTCCAACACATTATTGGCTAGTTTATTGAACAGCTTTGGAAGGAAGAAAGGCGAAAACGTGTTATTGTCTCGCATTTCGAACAGATTTGCAAAAAGCCGAAAGCAGCATCCACAACGATTATAGTTAAAAATATGTTGTATAAATTGTTTAGTGGTTGTAAAGCAACAGAATATGGTATTAGAAATGAAAGTAAGGTTATTAAAATCCTGGACGGCAAACAAAAAAAAAACAAAGCGGCTTTTTAATACATGAAGCCATATTATTTTTAGGTACGTTGCCGGACGAACGAATCGGCTGTGATAAAATCTGTGAAATCAGCGCACGAGACATGACAGTGATTGAAACAGTAGAGAAAAAATATAAAATTTGTAGAAATTAAAAATGGCATGATAAGTTTGAAAAAACGATATGTTTTGTATCAGATACAGAGCCAATTAAATATTTCAAATAGAAATATGTGTTAGTTTGTAATTTACACTAATATTGACAAATATATATTGAAAAAATACAAAATAATTCTGTATTTTGGGAAGAAATAATGGTTCCAAAATTTTATCAAAATTCTTTGTTGCACGAATTAGTTGATCCTCGATATAGTCGTGGATTATCTATTAGAGATATTTGCTAATTGTATTTTTATTTTCTTGTTCAGATTATTATTGCTAGGAATCTCGTTAATCTTCAAACTATTTTTGACAAAAAATATTCAATGAACGTAGTGGTAAAAGTTTATGGTTACCCCGCAATATACATGCTTTCAATTCATCGTCGCAGCGAGAGCATAAGATGTTAGTTTGGTTGCATAATTTTGTACATGAAAATATTATGTAAAAATCGAAAACAAAAATATAATTTTCTCTTGAACGGGGCATTTAAAAAAAAAATTGACTGACAAAAAGTTTGACTTTTTCATATCCTTTCATTTCATATACAAATTGTAAATTGATATGCTCTGTAATCTGTGAAAAGTTTGATAATGTCTGAATACAAAAATGACTGCATCTTGTTTATTATAAACTTTATCAAAAAACTGACTGACATAAGTTAATATTTTTATATCATCATTATTTATATAAAATTTGAATAAATTTGGTCTGTTAGAAGAGCAGATAAGTTGATAGCATTTTTGAGCGTTTTCGCTTGTACTCCAGAGTGGCCTTACATTTTGCTACACATTAATTAAAAAAAATTATGTATAGCCATTCAAATTAGTATTATAATTTTTCATAACCACAGATACTATTCCTTCATGGTATTAATTGAAAGCACGCGAAGCACTTTAAATCTTTGAACAACTTACCTAGTTCTATGTGTATATGGTAAGAATACTATTTATAAAAAACTATTTTCTTTTTTACATTAAAATAAAATATACCGTTAATTAAACATTTAATTTATTAAATGTATCTACCTTCCTTTTTACTCTCTTGTACGTATTAAAGGAAGTATTGTAATCGCGAAAATTTTCGGTTTTCAGATTTCAGTGGATATATACATTTTGATGATCCCTGAATCTTTTTAACTAATTTCGTCGTGACGTCTGTACGTACGTATGAATCTCGCATAACTCAAAAGCGGTAAGTCGTAGAGAGTACAAATTTTGTATTTAGGACTGTTATAATATCTACTAGTTGTGCACCTACCTTATTGGTCATTATATAACTCCTGGAAGTGGTACTTTACTTGACGCCTATAATAGATTTTAATGAAAAACTATATTAAATTATAATCCAAAACTTTTCAAATTTGGTATATAAGACTAACCAGAAGTGAAACATAACATGAAGCTGCTAACAGTTTCTCAAGGAAAAATATTTTATTTTGATTTTTTAAATAAACACAGCAAATATAAGCATTAGAGAATTTAATTTTGCACATTAAGAATGATTAAATTAGCCTTTTGTATAAACGAGATATGTAAATTAATTTTTTTTGAGTAGGTGGTTCTGTGATATCGAGTTGGCTTGAGGATTTTGAGAACCCTGATTAAATCTCGATAGTACGCAAATAATTTTCACCAATTTAAATCTACCCCGGTGGCTCCCCTTCCAATAACATCTTTGGGAGCCGTGATTTGAAGGCTGGTAACCGCACTTCACGCGAAGAAATATATCACTTACCGAGATCTGCTACGGCAGAGTGCCACACCCAGTAGTGGGTAAGAGGCGTGATGATATATTTATTTTATATATTTTTTGTTTTTTGTAATTAAGTTTGCTATGGATTAGAATAAAATATAAGATAAAATGTAATAAATTAATGTCCATGTCAAAATACAAGAAAGTCATGTGGTGTCCACATCAGATTTTTATATAATAATATTCTATATCGACATTTATAAAATTCAAAAAATTAGTTAACAAAATATTAACAACTGTGCACCATGCTTTTTCAAACATGTATTGCTGGCACAAATGCAAGTTTCACTAACATTTACAAAAACTGTTCTACAACTAAACCATTTACATGATAAATTGTAAATACTAGTATAACTAGTTTTATGTACCTTAAAATCGTTCAGAAACTCTAAATTACCAGCCTAGTTCCATGTAGGGACCACATAATCAACACAAAAAGAATATTCACTTATCAATTTAATGAAAAGTGAAAATCACAAAGACACATAATTATTCATATATTTGAAATTCAAATATTCTGATGTCACCAACATAAAAAGTTACGTAATATTTACAATGTTAGTAATAAATTAATCTTATTTATTAAATTTACAGAAAAGTCGGCACAAAATATCTTTTACATCACACTGCCAGAATAGTATATTTTCAAATTACGACCACTTACTTAATTTAAACACAGTAAATTATGTTTTCAAATTTTAATACTTTTCGAGTAAACTATCACTATTAAATATGGATTTAATATCTTTAATACATTACACTATTAATCCCTCATCATTATGTCTACGCTTTTATTATGTATATAGTTCTTATAAATGTTGAATAAGAAAAACCATACACAACTACCTAGCTTGTCTTTAATATTGTTCACAAAGCTCTGATAACCATCAATATTGTCAGCTGCTAAAAATTCTTCAATTTTTGGTGCATGTCGTTGAACAATTTCGTCATTTTTACACCATGGGTTTCTTTTATCTGGGTGAGTAGATGACAAGATAACTCGGATATTTCAACAGCAAATACTGTTTGTTACCATTCCTAGGATTTGAAAAACTTTGGTATTTTATAACATTCGTCTCATGGAAGTGATTGGCATACTCAGCAGAATTGAAGAACAGGTTCACGATTTTTCTTCAGCAACATTTACGTGACAGCTGTTAAAATTATTTACAAAGTAAGGTTAAGTGTCAAATTATCAATGGTTATTTACCTTCAAATGCAGCACATACTATATCAAACCACCGGAGTCACAATGTAACTCGTCCTTTAATAACGACATGGTTATAAAATACATTTAAGATATTTTTCTGTGAATAATATAAACTGTCACTGTCGTCCAGTATTGCCAAATGTGTATGAACACAGCCATAGAAAAGATAGAACACAGCTTGTTAACTTACGGATTGAATAATAGACATTGGTATAACCAACTGTTGTGCATAATAATGATATGCTGATAATATAAAAATAAACTTAATCCTTTAGATCAAAATTTTAGATCTAGCAACTTGATTCCAGCGACCTCTAAATGTTCATAGCACTGAAAATATTAAATCTGTTAATCCGACCCCTAACTGCACAATGTTTGCAAATATATTTATATTTATACCTCGACCTCAAACAGTACTTTTGAGAAACCTATATATATATATATATATATATATATATATATATTAGATTCACAACAAAATAATTATTTTCCTAATTTAACAATATATAATTTGTAGTAAATTGAATATGCACAATACTTGATCAGACCAGGGGAAATAGTATGTTGTAATGAGCATAATTTTCTATACACAAACGGACGAACATTTCATAATGATAATATTGTAACATAATATAAAGTAAAGAAAACATCGTTTGCTTAAGTAAATAGCTATTATATAATTAATCTCAGTTTAAATATATTTTGGGTATAATAATTATAATATTATTTAACAACGAAAATAAATTGAATATTGTTAACATCTAATATATTTATAGAACGGAATATTTAATATATTATTGTACTGGGATTAAGTTTCAGACCAAGAAAATACAGATCAAAGTGGAGCTTTATACTTGTAATATTTATAAGCTAACTCAAACTTGTAATGCATTTTATTTCATACCTGAGCATAGAATTATTCAGAAAATCTCAAAATAGGTTTACAATATATGTAAAATTATTGATTAGATATTGGCATATGTCAATTATTTATAATTATGAAGAAAATTCAGTTCAAAATTAAACGTTATATTTGTAAAATTTATAAGTATATAGTCAATTATATAAATGATATTTTGTTAGATTTGTTTTAATTTTAAATTTTTTTTACGGTAGTGGTTTTTGATGTACTTTGTAATTGTTTTCAGTAAATAAAATCAGTAATTATTTATATGTGATTAAAATGTTTAAATCCATAACAATCATAAACAATTAACAATGTATACAAATGCAACAGCTTGGCAACAGTGATATTTCACTTAATTGACATCTTATCCATTCAATTTTGTTTGAACCGTTTTCTAACTTTATTATAGAAAACCATTACTTTGATAAAACGTTGTACATCACAAGTAAATAAAATGTATACTGTGACTTTATTTTAACGTGAAACATAGGATTTTCCATATCCATGGTTACAAATTTGACACAATGAACTATTTTTAAATGAAAAATAGGTTATTAAGTTGATAGTTTTATTTATTACTGTGGTATTATTATTAACGATTTGCTATCTGTAAACAATATAATAACAGATTTTTTGTCATATGACTTTGACTGAAAGTACAGTAATGATGATAATTTTTAACGTTAAATTTATGACAGAAAAATTCGGATGACGCCTGGATACGAACCAGGGCCCTCCGCTAGCCGGGCAGAAATGCTAACCGCTACACAGCGACACAGTTCTGATTAAAAATTATCATCATTACTGTTCTTTCAGTCAAAGTTATATGACAAAAAATCAGTTCGTGGTATGATTCCCTTTAAATCAGAACTATGTCGCTGTAGACGAAACCCGTTGTCAATGCCTATCATAGATATAGGAGTCTTTGGGATCGATGCTACGTTAGACACTATGATAGAAGAATTCGGTTGATGCCATACGTCGGACACAGGTGACGTGGTGTAGCGGTTAGTATCTCTGCCCGGGTTATTAAATACCTGTATCCTCTCCTAAATAAAAATAGTTCCATGTCCCAGTCAAACAAAAAACTCTTGTACACGGCTATCATTCGCCCCATTTTAACATACGCAGCTCCAGTATGGTGTTCGGCATCGAAAACAGCACTGCAACGGCTGCTGCGACTACAGAGTAAATGTCTCCGCTTAGTCAATAACGCAGACCGCTATTCTAGAATCGTAGATTTACACGATAGCACAAACATACAATACATACATGAATACATAAACAAATTGTCACAAACATTCTACACGTCACAATTACATAATAATCCACTTACTCGTACGATCACAGACATTAGAGAGTGCAATGCACCCTTTGAACTCAAACACCTGTTACCTTACCAAACCCTCCCTATATTCTCCCTTCCAGTGCAATAAAAACATATACATTCTAACAACATCATTTTAATCACAAATCATCACCGCATTGTATCTACCATTATCATTCATTTAGTTTTAAGTTCGGTTAATTATATAATTGTTTGGAATGGGTTTTTTGTAAATATTTTTCCCATAGTTGAAAATCATATCATTTCGCCCCATATCACTCACACACATTACATCCTTTCATTATTCTAAGTTCGTTCTGTTTAATTCAAATTAGCAAGTAAGGCACTGGGTGCCAGGAATTGTAAAATAAGTTTATGTCTTTCTAAAACGCTCTATGTCTTCCTCGCCATGTGGGAAACCGATCGCTCTGAAAGTAGCGCTGTGATCGCTGAGGGTATCCGGTAATCCATGTGGATTGAGATACACCTCAGCATACAGTGCGATCGGCTGCCGATCGGCCAGTCACAAATGTGTGAGGAAAACATGCGTTACTTGTGCTGTACCATAATATATAAAATAAAGTCTGTGAAAAAAATAAAAATCTCTGCCCGGCTAGCGGAGGGTCCCTGGTTCGAATCCAGGCGTCATACGAATTTTTCTGTCTTACATTTAACTTTAAAAAATATAATAACAGTTTCATAGTTGAAGAAAATGATCAAATATTAAAATTTTTAAATCAAACAGTGGAGAAATAGAATGATCTGCTAAGTCTCGTCATCTAACACCACCGAAATCTTTACTGGGATTTAAAAAAAAACTATAGTATATATACACTAGCAATATTTTATTTAAATTTAGAAGAAATCAAAATTCAAATTCAAAACGTATCTGGAAGCATTTGAGCTGCCTAAATATTTATGTTATGAATGAATTTTATAAGCAGCTAGGCCAATGCTTGGCAGTAAATGAAGGGATTTTTGAAAATTTATTATAATTATTATTTATTTGTATATCTTATAATCGTTCAAAATCAACGCTCGTAAGAATTATTACATTCGAATTACGCGCTCGTGCAACAATCATCTCACGCCCGTATAATTTTACTCTTACATTTATAAAGTGTGACAAAGTCATATGAATTGCCCTCGCACAAGTGTACTCGTATATTCGAAGCATAGCTCAGTGGAAGTGAGCGCGCATTAGGTGCGAGAGATCCCTGGTTCGAATCTACCTGGCGACTTTATTTTTTATATTTTTGTTTTAAACGTTAATGGTCATTATTGTGGTTGATACTCGCATAGCACTAATTGACAAACGACCGTTGAAGAAATAATTAAATTTACTATTTTTGGTTTTGGTCTGTCGCTAAAAATGAGTATAAAAAGGCGATTTAGATAGCATTTAGACAGGTCCGAATGAGCCGTTCAATGCGACATCATCTGACCTTCCGTCTCCGCTTCGAGTGTACCTGGTAAGCAATTTTACCGATTGTTATTTGTTCACTGGTAGCGTTTTACCTATCACTGATTGTTGTTTTGTTCACTGGTAGCGTTTTACCTAACACTGATTGTTGTTTCCTCAGTGGTAGCGTTTTACCTAACACTGGTTAGTTGCGTACGGTGATAGAGTTTAACCTAATACCGAGCGTTTTATTTTGTATTTCCTGCGACTGTGATTTACCTGACGCAATATCCCTCCGCTCCCGCTAACCGTAGTTGCGCTTTACCAGATACGGTTCCGTCATTTCTATCTGTGACTGAGCTATATACTATGTTCAAAGATACTCCCTTATGGCCCTCTCAGCGGGTCTATTGTTAGGGATTTAAGCTTGATTTATAGGGGTGCAAGGACAGGTATGTATTCAGTATTTCCCAATTTTATTTTATTTTTATATATATTATAATAATGAAACAGAGAATTTTGTACAAATATTATTATTGATAATGAAGCAAAAAAAATATATTACATGAAAGTATCATTGTATAACAATTCGTCATTTAGTTAAATAATGCAAATAAACAATAGTGTCATACATAACAATAAATACAAAATATTACACTGCTATACATATGTAATTATTCGACAATATCATTGTCACTATCACAATCCATTTCACTATCGTCACTTGAGTCTTGAATATTTATAATAAAGTCTTTAGTAATGTTATTAATATCAATATATTGATTTTCTAAATCAATCACATGACGCACACTGTTAGCCCAATTTTCTGGTGTTATATTGTTCATTTCTCTTATTATTAATTCGATAACATCGTCACTTACAGTCGGTGATGTATTGTTCTGTCTTATATTGCATTTTAATTGCCCCCAAATTAATTCAATTGGATTAAAAATGCAATAATAAGGAGGCAATCGAAGTACATCGTGTCCAAATTGTTTTGCTAAATTGTCACACACATACTGTTTCACAGGGGGTTTAATTTGAAAAACTTCTAACAATTGTTTTTTATTATATGATTCTTCGAAGTACAGATTGTTGTTAATTAAATATTCCTGAATTTCGGCCTTCTTCGTGATAATCTAAATACACATTTTTAGCTTTTAATTTTGCGAATTCATTATTATTTCAAGTAAATCTGAAATACGTAATCCGCACAGAGATTAGAGATTTCCGAATTTAAATATTTTGCAATCCTACCCTGAGCGCCAACAGGTAGAATCTCTTACTGTGTGCGGTTCAACACAGGCCTAGTAAGTTAAAGCCATAACGGAATATCTTTGAACATACTATACCAGACATAGATGCTCCCCGACTTTGTTTTTTCTGTAGGTACAGAATTCACCGGACCCGCCAAGACACGGCTCTCAAGATTCAAATACATATCCGTTTATTTTATATTTTTGTGTTGTGAAAATAAAATAATTATTTACACGTCGATCTTTTATTCACGAATCCCTGGAAATTTACATCTCCACTGATCAGCTATCACAAATGTGCGAGTACTATTAAATACATTGTAAATTAATATTTTTCATCCATTATAATTTTAATATAAGCTACCAGTGCTGACTTTTTGTTTTTGTTTAACGTTTTTTTATAGTAAATATAAAATAACATTATTTATGTTATATTAATTATACTCGTATTATTGCTTTTAAACTTTTCTTTTGATATTATTTCATTATTATATTTAAAATTATACTTTAAGAGGAAATAACATTTATTACTCTCGCTATTTTACGTAATTTTTCAACATGTTTGCTACGAATAAAAGAAGTTATAAATTTGTTGACTTTAAAAAAAATCATATTACTTTATTACAGATACCAACTAATTTATATACACCTAAAGCCGGCTCTATATAGGTATATATCATTGTTCTGTAGTCAATAAAAAGATACCTTATTACAGTGTAATATTCTATTCTCCAATTAAAACATTTCATTATCAGCATGTAAAGCAACCGCTGTTCCAAAACGTTAATATACAACAGCGGTCACTAATTACTTTCATTAGGGGTCCGTTTTTAAAAAATCATGACCGTCGCGGTCCGGAAGGTAATAAACTGAACTATTTAAATAATATGTTTAGATACTGTATCAATGGACAAATAAAACGAATGGGTTCCGGTGCATTATTTTATTAAATAATAAATAAATGTTTTGAATAAAAAGAAGTAAGTACCAAGGATTTTTACAATATTAATGTGAAAAATTAAATTTTTTCACATTCACAAAAAATTACGTAAAATAGCGAGAGTAATAAATGTTATTTCCTCTTAAAGTATAATTTTAAATATAATAATGAAATAATATCAAAAGAAAAGTTTAAAAGCAATAATACGAGTATAATTAATATAACATAAATAATGTTATTTTATATTTACTATAAAAAAACGTTAAACAAAAACAAAAAGTCAGCACTGGTAGCTTATATTAAAATTATAATGGATGAAAAATATTAATTTACAATGTATTTAATAGTACTCGCACATTTGTGATAGCTGATCAGTGGAGATGTAAATTTCCAGGGATTCGTGAATAAAAGATCGACGTGTAAATAATTATTTTATTTTCACAACACAAAAATACAAAATAAACGGATATGTATTTGAATCTTGAGAGCCGTGTCTCGGCGGGTCCGGTGAATTCTGTACCTACAGAAAAAACAAAGTCGGGGAGCATCTATGTCTGGTATAGTATGTTCAAAGATATTCCGTTATGGCTTTAACTTACTAGGCCTGTGTTGAACCGCACACAGTAAGAGATTCTACCTGTTGGCGCTCAGGGTAGGATTGCAAAATATTTAAATTCGGAAATCTCTAATCTCTGTGCGGATTACGTATTTCAGATTTACTTGAAATAATAATGAATTCGCAAAATTAAAAGCTAAAAATGTGTATTTAGATTATCACGAAGAAGGCCGAAATTCAGGAATATTTAATTAACAACAATCTGTACTTCGAAGAATCATATAATAAAAAACAATTGTTAGAAGTTTTTCAAATTAAACCCCCTGTGAAACAGTATGTGTGTGACAATTTAGCAAAACAATTTGGACACGATGTACTTCGATTGCCTCCTTATTATTGCATTTTTAATCCAATTGAATTTATTTGGGGGCAATTAAAATGCAATATAAGACAGAACAATACATCACCGACTGTAAGTGACGATGTTATCGAATTAATAATAAGAGAAATGAACAATATAACACCAGAAAATTGGGCTAACAGTGTGCGTCATGTGATTGATTTAGAAAATCAATATTACTTTATTACAGATACCAACTAATTTATATACACCTAAAGCCGGCTCTATATAGGTATATATCATTGTTCTGTAGTCAATAAAAAGATACCTTATTACAGTGTAATATTCTATTCTCCAATTAAAACATTTCATTATCAGCATGTAAAGCAACCGCTGTTCCAAAACGTTAATATACAACAGCGGTCACTAATTACTTTCATTAGGGGTCCGTTTTTAAAAAATCATGACCGTCGCGGTCCGGAAGGTAATAAACTGAACTATTTAAATAATATGTTTAGATACTGTATCAATGGACAAATAAAACGAATGGGTTCCGGTGCATTATTTTATTAAATAATAAATAAATGTTTTGAATAAAAAGAAGTAAGTACCAAGGATTTTTACAATATTAATGTGAAAAATTAAATTTTTTTGCCTTGGACTATCCGTCCGAAGTTTGGAGTAAAGTTTGTGCAGGCTATTGTCATTAAATCTTGGAGATGTTCATCGGCGAGTCTGTTCCGGAATTTATGTTTAATAAATGTTCGACCGAGAGGTCGTTTTGCGGGAATTGCGCAGAGAGAGAATGATGCACATCCGGCTCGAAGGACCAAATGTTCGACCGAGAGGTCGTTTTGCGGGAATTGCGCAGAGAGAGAATGATGCACATCCGGCTCGAAGGACCAAATGTTCGACCGAGGGGTCGTTTCGCGGGGATTGCGTAGAGAGAGAATGAGAGCAGAAAGTAAGGCAGAGTGATGCAATGCTGGAAGGAGAAGGTACGGACGTTCTTCACTTCCAGTAGCTGCTCTGGAAGACTTAACACAAAGATGGTAGCTCTTTGCTGAAGGAGAGACAGGATAATAGGGACAGGCCCACAAATAATGCGTCAGGAAGTGACAAAGCTAACTGTAGTCACGTGGTCTAATCAACAAAGAGAAAGAAAGATAAGCTAGTGCAACAATGTAAATGAAAGAGAGCCACAGGAGGGATTGAATTCCCAAAACGCAAATGGAGGTGCCTGGAGGGCTGAACAGCTGAGGCGAGTATGGGAATCAATAGGTAAATTTGCAGACACAAACTAGGAACTATTTTAATACCCAAAATATCTAAATATTGTACAATAGCACACAGAAATGAATAACTTTAAATAAACCAGAATTACAAAACTGAATAACTTATAACCAAAAAACGATATGAATTGATGTTGTGCGATGATACATATAAATAAAGCGTACTTACGAAACAGTGGCAAATACAAATTATTCAAACTTATACTTAGTGACAAAATGTGGCTGGTAGCAGTACAAAATCTTTCCCAATTGAAATAACAATAAATGCGTATGCGGAAAGCTGAAAGAATGTTTAATATTAGCACTAAACACTTGAGCGTAATTAATTTAGCGTAAAAAGCGAATTGTGTAAAAACACGTGGCCGTAAGAGGCGTACAGGTTAAAAGAACAACGTGCGACTTGGTGCACAGCGAAAGCGAGTTACAATACAAGTGAGTTTTACAATAATTTAACAGCGAGAAATATAACTAAACCTAAAGTTAGTTGGTGGCGCTCAACAGATAGCGCTGGGTGTTGGTGATAAACCGGAGAGCGGCTGCGGAAGCAGTGGCGTCTCAACAAAGTTCATCTTAGAAAATGCTGCTTCACAAACATATGTTGACCCAAACAAAGTGAGAAGTTTCAAGGCTAATTTTTTAATTCTGGGTATTTATTAGCATAAACAAATTTTATCCAAAACTCTTGACAAGAAACTTCCTGTTTTTGGTGTTTAAAAACTGTATTTTCTTGGAAATCGATTATTTCGATCTGGGGAGCAGCTTTATTACTCCCGAAAATATTTACAGCTTCATTACTCCATTCCTCCCCAGGATTCAGAGAGTAAATGTTACTGAGGATGTCGACGACATTCTCAATTTTCTAAAAATCTGTGAATCAGTTTTCAAATTCCGATTTAAGATCCTCAATGAACGTCTTGTACTGGCCGACGTCAAGCTCGTTGTTACTGCAGATTTTTTTTTAAATTTGGGAAGTGCAGGCGTTCATTATCAAGATCGATGTTGAAAAGATCGAGTTTTCGCAAAAAGCTTTTTACTTCTGTCAGGAGCTCCCATACAAGATTTCCTTTGCCTTGAAGTTTAAGGTTCAGATCATTGATGTGTTTAAAAATATCTGATAAGAAAGCAATGCAAGTTACGTTTTCTTTATCGCTAAGAAAACTGAAATAATCGTTTGTTGACGTCTGATAAATTTTGAAACGAAATGTCTTTCAAGTCTTCTAAAATGGTGAAGAATCGTTGTAAAACGCAGCCTTTGCTTAACCATCTCACATTATTATGCAATAACAGATCGTCATATTGAGCCCCAACTTAATTTTTTTCGGTTCCATTATAAAAAAAATAACTTGCAAATTTAGGCAGGTACCTTAACTCCTATCGTATTTAGCGCACTCCGTGTTGGCGTCCGTCACTCAACTTAATAACAAAACATTTTGGGTGCGGGCGGCGGACGGCGTGACCCACACGAGCGAGCGCGTACCCCTTTCCCCGCCTACATACCACGCCGCTCCCGTTATCAATCGCGACGGCTGAAAAACTGACAATCATGCGCTCCACGCTCATCCAGACGCGTATCTGAGGTAGTTGGCGCCTGGGTTCTGAAGCAGAATGTGGCGCCCTGAGACGTGCGCCGCACGCGAAAATTTTGGAGCACAAAAATGCGATATGGTATTCAAAATATGTGGAATTTTATGCTCTACGATACAGAAAGAGTAAGGCAGTAAGCCGACACGCCGTACTATGCGAAACTTGCGTGTAGATTTAGAGCAATAAGCAAACTCATGACAAATAATATGTTATTCACCTTAGCGTAGAATAATAGAACATTGTTTGTCTAGAAAAATAACTATTTTTTTAAATAAATATTTTATTATATAGTTTCTCATAAAATTAAATAAAAATACAAAAAAAAGACTAAAAGAAATTAGTTCACTACATAGGTACATTCTAATATACCTAAACCTAATTAAAACTATATAGTTTACATTTTACAATTGCACATAATAGCACAAACAATTATACAAATAACAAAATAACATATCAATACATGTAAATTAAATTTACAATAAAAATACTTAAATACTCAAAACTATACCGCGCGTTCCACGTTAAAGGTTGGTATAGGGAAATAACATGGGAAAAAAGGTTTTTGTAAATTAAAAGTGTCCGGTAAAAAAATTATGGTATAATATTGCACATGACCATACTAGATCTATCCACACACATTATTTCATACAGATTACTTCATTTTAATGCGACAAATTAGAGAAATTAATGAAAATAGTTCGAGAAAATTGCCTACTAATTATGATTTTTTGAGACAGCTTTGTCTTAGAAACAGAAGCTGTCACTATAACCGTCAAGATTTGTTGTGAATATTAACAAATCTTGACAGTTAACTTTATATTTCAAACATTAATTATATTACTTCGCGATCTTTTGTAATTAAAGACCTTAGTACGATAGTAGGTACCTACATTTGGTATTCATTTAATTACTTTATTTATTTTACAAATAATATTAAGACGCAGTATTTATAAAATAAAAATAAAATAGGTCTACGGTCCGGATTCGGACCGCGGTTTGCCATTTGATGACCCCTGATCTACAAAATTGGCTCACACTAGTGGTGTGAGGGAAATGAGTAAATTAAGATTCGCTCCGAAGATGTGATAAATATAAATTTAGCCAATGAGCTGCAATACTCAATCGGACACAAAAAGCTATACAAATTACTATTAGATATGTCCAATCATACGCTATTCTGGTGGTGGTTCCGAAAAATTGTTATGGGGAGGGATATTTACAAGGATTTTTTCAAAATTAAGCGTGGTCTACATTATTAACCAAGATGACTATCAAAATACGCGGAATTTTATTCTTTGTACTATAGGAAAAGTTTTCTGTTGACAAGTAAAAGGATATTTTAGTAAACAACAGAAAAGTAAATATACACTATGTAAAAGCGGTTTTAAGTTGAAAAATTAAAATGAAGGAACTATTATAAATAATTATAATAATTCTCATTTTTAATACTTTTCATTAACTAGTATTACAAGTAAAAATCACAAGTCACAAATCACAAATAAAAATCATGTTAAATTATAATAAAAAATATGAATTAAACACTTGGCTATATTTCACAAAATTCAGTCTCCAAGTCACCTTATGAGGGCATCGTCAAAGGCTGGCCAGCACAGTTAAATTATAAAATAAAAAATATATGTTCCATAACATAAAGTATTTTTACGTTATTTTTCAGTCAGAACTTATGATTAAAGTAATACAAGAAAAAGGTGATTATAATCATTTACATGTACCTATCATCAAACGAAAATACAATATTAACGTTAAATGTTTAACTTCTAATATATAAGTATAAGAAAATTAATAACACAATACCGTAAGGGAGGGGGCATGCCCCTCTCCCTGAATTCACCACTGTGCTATTCAAATATTGCTCAACTAAAACATTACTATCAGCATTGTAACAAATTATGGCGGACTCGCCTACGAAATGGCGTATGATGGATGATGTATTTATTAACTCAATACAAATGTGTTATTGATATTGGCATGGTGGAAGATAGCCACGGCTCGAGTCGGGAAGTATAAACATCGGGTTTTTAGAAAAACGACGCCGAGGTGACCTCGGTTGAGTCGTCGTTGTGTCAA
Organism: Pterostichus niger; assembly: GCA_947425015.1. Classification (NCBI taxonomy): domain Eukaryota; kingdom Metazoa; phylum Arthropoda; class Insecta; order Coleoptera; family Carabidae; genus Pterostichus; species Pterostichus niger. The sequence continues at coordinate 12,194,372 of OX380352.1, read as the reverse complement.
AACGTATGGGGATGGTCGGAGCGGATTGTCGATGGTTGTACGGACGTGATGTCGGATTTCGATGAACCGGGTGCCGAAAGTGACGGATGGTGCGTCTGGAACCACGGCCAGATCTACTGCGAAAGTCAGTGAGCACGTACACTGCAAATTTTAGGGGTATAAAGAAGGTAGATGCATCACCGTTTGAGCCGATTTATATACTTTCGGGTAGTTTGAGGATCGAAGGTAGAAATAAAATTTTATAATGGTAAACTTCTATCTTGGGGTCGTTGAAAATCGCCCAAGCTATCTGCGTGCCTCTATAGCGGTAAATACGCCCGGTCTTAAAATTGTTTCTACCCTTGAGACGATTCAAAGAAGTGCATACTGTGATAAATATCTTAGAATTTATAAATGATTATAGTTTTTATTTTTTTTTCGAAACTAGCACATGAATTATTTTATTAAGTTTGAAACTTATACATTGATTGTAATATTAATTTAAGAGTTACCATATATTTTGACACCGGCATAATTGATATTATAAATGAAATATTTTATGGCAAATATGTTATGTCTTAAAATAGTTTATCCTCGAATTATTCTAAGAAGTACATTCTGGGATAAACAGCTTGAAAGAATTTATAATTGATTATTTTATAATGTTTAAAACTACAATACATTGATTATAATAGTTATTGAAGAGTTACCACACATTTTTATACTGGCTTAATTGTATTTATAAATTAAATGGAAATATACTGCTAAAAGCTTGTGTTAAACAATATCTGTACCGTTTCATAATTACAAAATAATATATTTTGCGTTACTAGATATTTGTATCTTGCTTGTCTGATATAAAAGCTTACAAATATATTTTTATTGTAAAGTAGAGATTATGCGATTTGATGATAATGAATGTTGAGATTAATAATTTTTTATCAAATTATTTCTACAATATAAACATGCAGTAAGAAAGTGAATGAGATAATCATTCAAAAATTAATTATTGTCGAAATGATACTAAAATAAATGGATATAGTTTTCTTTTTAGTATAATTGTTAATACGAATTTCTTTAAAATTTATGAAATGAATAAACAGATTCTTTAAAATTTCTTCAACATTCGTGCCGTACGAAAACTATAACGGTACAACTCAGAGGCGCCGACTTTTCACAAATTTGTGGGGTATACTTACAAAATGCAATAAAGTTATACATACGTTAACGTCAAAGATCGAAATTTATGGAATGTTGACAATTACTGGCAGTTATATTTAATTTTAATTATTTTATTTTTAAATTTCATTAGTAACTTTGTGGGGCGCAAATAATATGATTGCACCCCGTAGAAAATATTGCAGGACGCTCTTATACCCTTGGTCCGACGTTTCAGCGCCAATATAAAACCCCACCACTTTCACTATTTGAAAATGGGGGTTGTAACAACATTCCAAGGTTGAATTTTTGTGTCATTCAATTGTTGACTTTGGTTGCCGATACACAAGGTGATTAAATATTTGCTTACGCTCATACTGTCTACTAATAGGTAAGTTTAATTTTTTATTTATTAATATTCTGGATATTTATTTATTGTACATCATATATTTTAGTGCCAACAAAATGGAATATTTTAATTGTACTATCTATAATTGCACTAAAACATTTATGTACTTGCATAATGTTTTAACTTATATGAAATATGTACGCTACTCTGTTCTCAGTGCTAATAAAGAACATAGAATGACAAATAGAACAATGCCAATAGTAATTGGTGAAGTTGAAAATACTATTATAACCCACATTCAACATATGAAAAATCAAATCAATGGAACACCAGATCTACACATAATATCTGATAGATTAGAAAGAACAAAGGAGCATCGGCTTAATATGTATAGAGAGAGCTCTACAAGAGAAATTATTGAAACGTATCCTGCTCTACTGTTGGAAAATCAAGTAAAATTTGTATAAATATATTTAAAAGTTATTTTCACTCTAATATATCAAAATATTTTTCAGATCCCGTTGGCTGTCAAGAGATTTTTTCAAATAAAGGCTAAAGATGAGTTACAGAGTTATTTTACAGAAGCTCGAATTAAAAAATCAATAAAAATAGCCGAAAATCGAGGCATTGTCGAAAAGCTTTCTCTATATTATAAAAATCATAATTTTAAAGGTAAAATATATAGTTTCATTTAAAAATGAATTCACTTTTATGTTTTTAAAAAATTTTCCCGAATGCGATTTTTGAATAACTGTATATTACTTATTTTTATTCTATTTTCATTTGTTCAGAATAATTTAGCCAGCCTTTATAATTTGTAAATATAATCGTAAAAATTCATAGAATTATGATAATTAGCAGCATATTTTATAACAAAAATTAATTATTTTTTTCTATTTTGTTTAGAATTATCGATGGAAACGGTTTTATTAGTAATACCTTCATTATTGAGAGAAAACTATGAAAACTAATCCTAATCTCAGAAGATATACCTCCAGGACCAGTCATAATGGGAGCAGTCTCAGCACAAGATGATCTGTTCTTAAATAGTTTATTTTTTATATGCATAGATAAAATCAAAATTTGTACTTGTGTAACATTTTATGACGCAGTAATAGCTTTAATATCAATAATATATTTATTTCAATTAAAATATCCTCCGTGTCTCAAGAAAACATTTTTTTAAGCGAATTTATCTTAAATTTAATATCACCGAAAAAAAAATATACCCATACAAAGATTAATAAATTTGTTAATATTAAACGTATATATATATATAATATTATTATTATTATTATTTTTGTTCTTTTAGTGATGTTACATATTTTTAAAAATGTATATATGTATACCTATATTGTATTAGTTTTTTTTTTGTTTATTTTTGTGATGATACATGGTATTTTATATTGTATTTCCTTTTTACTTTTTTTTTATTCATTATTTTTGATAATGTACTGTATATAGTTTTGATGTTTTTTCATTTATAACATAATTTTTATGTAATTTTATATATGTATTTTTTATTTTTATTTATCTACTTATTTTACAATAAATTTATTGTTGAAATCACTGCTTATTATTCAAATATCCTTAAAATTCTTTATAAACCTTTATCAGTATTTACATTTTCCTCAACCAAAGGTTTATATAAAACGTTATATAGTATTTGTAACAACCTATAGAAATGTCTGTCTACCCTACACAAAGGTATTTAAGAACAAAATGAAGTATTTACATCTGCCTGTCGAGTCTTTGCTTCGTCCTTAACTATGGGTTTAACCATTTATACCTGCAAGTACAGACGTAGCGCGTACCGAGAACTGAGGTACACTCATAAATCTTTTTTAAAGGAAGAATGCTTCTACCCTATGGTTGGCAATAGTTTCAACCTAAAAAGGTCGATGCAGACACCAGAATATTTTGCAGTGTAGAAGGCGATTTCGCGACTTCTCGAGGAACTTGGGTGCCGAAAATGACGGATGGTGTGTCCGGATGACGGCCAAACCTACAGCGAAGGTTAGTGAGTACGTAACAAGTGATTCCACGACTTTTCGGTAAAACGACGCCAAGCGTCGCGACGGTGGTGTCTCCGAATTAGCGGCTGGTGTGCTCATGAATAATCGCATGGAGTGGTTTTTAAATTTTTATGAAAAACACAATACTAGGCGTCGCGACGGCGGGGTTCCCGAAACAAAGGCTGGTGCTGAAAATGACGGATGGTGTGTCCGGATGACGGCCAAACATACAGCGAAGGTTAGTGAGTACGTAAAAAGTGATTCCGCCACTTTTCGGTAAAACGACGCCAGGCGTCGCAACGGTGGTGTCTCCGAAATAGCGGCTGGTGTGCACATGAATAATCGCATGTAGTTGTTTTTCAATTTTTATGAAAAACTCAATACTAGGCGTCGCGACGGCGGGGTTCCCGAAACAGCGGCTGGTGCCGAAAATGACGGATGGTGTATCCGGATGACGGCCAAACATACAGCGAAGGTTAGTGAGTACGTAACATGTGATTCCGCGACCTTTCGGTAAAACGACGCCAGGCGTCGCGACGGTGGTGTCTCCGAATTAGCGGCTGGTGTGCTCATGAATAATCGCATAAAGTGGTTTTTCAATTTTTATGAAAAACACAATACTAGGCGTCGCGACGGCGGGGTGCCCGAAACAGCGGCTGGTGCCGAAAATGACGGATGGTGTGTCCGGATGACGGCCAAACATACAGCGAAGGTTCCCGATACGGCGCGGTTCCCGATACGGCGGCTGGTGTATTACAAATTACAAAAGAGGAGAATGAAAATGGTAGATGACCTGATACAAGGAAGAAGTTATATGGAAATGAAAAGGCTGGCTATAAGTAGAAGTTGAAGAAGGCATATAGAACCTGCAATAAGCAGATAATTATTGATGATTACACTAACATAAACAAGAGAAGTGGTGGTAGAGTGAGAGTAACTCCAAAGATATGATAAATATAAGTATAGCTAGTGATTATTTGCAATATATAAATTAGGTGTCGAATTACTATACAATTTACTTGGATGTGTCCAAATGATACACTAGCCAAGGATTCCCCAATTAAAACATTTCCTTATTAACATCACTAGTACACACAAGAGGAGTGGGGGTACATGAGTAAGTCAGATTCTCTCTGAAGATTTGTAAAGGTAACTCATGATTACCCGCAATACATAAATCCTGTTTATTAAATGCTAGCGTCCTCTTTTGTTCTAACTTGTTTTTATACATTCAATTGCAACTCATCGTAGTTTCGAATTTTCCCTGTTGGTGGCTTTTACACAAACATTTATTTTCGTGTCGAAATGATACCTGTAATACATATTTCTCATTTTCTAAATAATGTTGCATTTGAAAAATATTTCTTGAGTCTTAATTAATAAATAATTGCTATATCTATAACACAGGTAAGAAAATTCTATTTATTTTAAGCTATTAACAATAGAAAATGCACAATAAAAAAAGATCATTTGGAGCCGTGGCCCAATTGAAAACGGGTGTCGAATTGCTACACAAATTACTTGGATAGGTGTCCAGTTGATACACCATCGGAATATATATATATATATATATATATATATATATATATATATATATATATATATATATATATATATATATATATATATATATATATATTACATACATTTTTATTATACAGTAAACAAATATTGTTCACGTTTTTGTAACATTTGAATGTAATTATAATAATCATTTATGTCAAATCCACAATTATACAGTATTGTTTCAAACATGTTTGAACTTAGACAAAATATTTCACAAAATTGTAATTTATTATGCATCCAATTTAATTTAAATTTTCTAACATTAAATACTTTACTAGTCTCATTACAAGCAATAGTTAAATACTGAACATTTTCATCTATGTTTTCTACTGTAATGAAATATTTTTCTAGCAATTCACAGTAAATATCTATACTTTTTGTATTACAATCATAGTCTAAATATACATAATCATACAATAAAATGTTAATTGCATCATGCACATTTAAATAATGAATAATTTCAGATGACATGTTTATGTATGAGATGCTGTCAAGCAAAAATTAAATAAATTGTTTAAATTTTAGAGAAAATAATATTTCTTCGCTTTGAGTCATCATCATGCGGTACAACGGTTAATACATGGAAGCGTTTCGGTAGAAAAGTTATAAAATCTTCTAATTCCAACATAATTGATTCTCCGTATTTCCCATTAACAATTTTAGCACGCTATTGAAAAATTTTGTATTAACTTCAATATTATTTAATTTAATAATATGTAATAATAATAATAATAATAATATTTATTTGTACAAAAAGCTGTGCTTATTACAAAGAGTAGTATAGGAACATTGTGTGTATAAATAATTGTTACATGTATTTGGAATTATAATACATTATCTAGGTTGCTGTTGTAGTTGGTTTAGATTCAAACAATTTTTCACTTAACTATTTGCAAGTATACGCATTAATAGGCCCTTCGTGACACTTTCAGTGAAGTTTGTTTCTCACAATTATTGTTAAAGTATTATGTTTATAATAACTATTTATTGACTTAATTATTTGAGCTAGTAAGTTTCTATAAAAGATTTTAGTTTTAGAGCTGAGACTACGTAATTGAAGATATCATAGATCTTTGGTGAAGGTAGTTCAGATAGTAGATTCTGAAGTAGATTATCGTTCGACGTGTCATTTAGATACTTGTTGATAAATTCGAATCTTATTGGAGAGTATATCGGGCAGGAGAATAGAAAGTGCTTCAGAGTGTTTTCTTCGAATTTGTTACAAAGTGTGCATATATCTGTGGAGTTGAATTTAAATGATGTTCCTTGGAAGTAAATTTGGGTACAGTTTATATTAGCTATTCTTAATTGGCTGACGACTCTTAAGATTCTTAGGGATGCGTTGTCAGCTAGATAATTTGCTGAGGTGTTATATAGTTTGTAGTCAACGTGATGAGAAGAATTGGCAAGTCTTGTTGTGTCTATATCATATAGGTATTGCGAGTAAGCACATGTGATATTCTGGATTTCATTCTGAATACTTAGCGGGTTTTGTTCCTTCCATACCCAATGAAAATTAACATTTTGAAGCATTGATTGTAACCTGCTGGACCAGTTATATTTAATTAGCTTTGAATTATCTACTTTTTCTTTTAGTTTTTGCTCGCAATTCATTAAATAATTGTAGCATATTTTTACATAGCGAGATTCTGGCATTAGTAAAATTTTGTGCCACCAGCTTAGCATTTTATGCAATATATAGACTTCTACATGTATTTGTCCTGTTTCACGTCTGACTACGTAGCTGGCAGTTGTTTTATGCCAATGAAAAAGCGATTTAAAGAACTGACACTGAGTTTTCTCTAAGGCTTCTTTGTGATTTGCACTCCAGATTTCTGCAGCGTATAATACCGATGGACTAATTATAGTGCTATATAGTTTTATAATTGTTTTCCAGTCATATATTCCATTTTTCGCTAGTGTTTCCTTGATGGCACCAGAAGCCATGTTAGCCTTGGAGACTGTATTTTTGAAATGTTCGTTGTACAGCCCAGATGAACTTACAGTTACCCCTAAGTATACATAAGAGGATGTAAACGCAATTTCCTTATTTTGGCATTTATACATTTTTCTTGATTTAGGTGGTCTTCCGTTGTGAAAATGGATGATTTGTGTTTTCCTGGAGTTAATTTTTAATTTGTGTATATTGCAATATTCTTCAAGAGCGTTTAATTTCCTTTGAATGTCAATGGGTGTACGGCAAAATAATACGATGTCATCCGCATATTGCAAGGTCAAAATGTCATTTTTTGAACCTACCGAGACACCTTCCAAATTCTGCTTTCTGAGGAAGTCTTCCAAATCAGCAATGTATAACGCGAATAGTATAGGACTAGTACATTCTCCTTGTAATATACCTTTGGTTATTGGTAGCGGGTCGGATAATTCACCATTGATTTTGATTTGCAGCTCACTTCCATCATAGATATTTTTTAATAGCCTAATGATTTTCGTGCTTGTTCCTAAGTTATATAGTTTATTCCAAAGGATCGAGTGTACCACTGAATCAAAAGCTTTTTCGAAATCGATGAATATTGCGAAAATTCCTTCCTTTTTAAATAATAGTTGGTTTCTAGTGATTGTATCAAGAACAAAGAGATTATCTATGCACGATCGATGTTTGCGAAATCCTGATTGTGATTCTGGAAGTATATCAAAGCTTTCTGTCCATGTTTGCAGACGATTATTTATTATAAACGTAAATAGTTTTAAAATGGTGTTCAGCAGTGCTATACCTCTGTAATTATTTACATCTTCCCTATTTCCTTTTTTAAACAATAATGTTAGTTTTGTTTTCTTTAAGTCGTCAGGCGTGTTTTCTTCTTCTAAAAATTTATTGAAAAGATCTACTAGGATAGATATTCCATTTTCGGGCAGATACTTCAGATGTTCGTTAGTAATATTGTCGAGTCCTGGGCTTTTTCCTTTCTTTAAGTGCCGTATTGCATACTTTAATTCTGCATGTATAATTGGAGCGTCTAGGTAAGGGTGTCGAGCATCGAAATACTCTAGATTACAGGTAATTCTTGACCCAAACCAGTTTGCAAAATGTTTTTGCCATTCGTTGATTCCAATTGGATTTTCTTTATATGGAGTTTTTTGCAGGGAATTAAAAGTTTTCCAGAATAGTTTTGGATCCGTTATGTTCTCTAGTATTCTTTTTATATTTTCTTTGTGTTTTTTCTTCTCTATGTTGATACTGTTTTTATAGATTTTCTTAGTTTCGCTGTAAGCTGCTAGACTCTCCGAATCAAATTTTTGTTTTCTACAGTGTTTTAGAGCATTATTGCTATCCTTTTTTAAGTTTTTTATAACTTGATTAAACCAGGGTTTATCCTTGTTAGTAAAGCTTGATTTTGTATTAGTGTATATTTTAACTAAACCTGATTCAATTGATATATTTGTCATGTTGCTCTTTAAAAATTCATATATGTCTACTGCGGATTGTTCAGAAATATTTATATCACAGATATCCCTCATAGCATTTAGATAAGAGTTTGAGGTAGAGTTATTGTCGATTATCTTCGGTATATTACATCTTTTAGTAGATTCGCTTGTTGCATTGTTTTTGAATGTGCTATTTTTTATTTGTAGGGAACATATGAAATGGTCAGAGATTATGATATCCGGTAAGACATTTAAATCTGACACAGTACTAGCGGCATCGGCATTAACCCATATTAGGTCTATTATACTTTTACCGTTTTTATTCAAAAAGGTATAGGTTGCTGGTGAATCTCCGTTTGTTCTCCCATTTAAAACGTATAAATTCTCTTCTTCACACAGCTCTACTAGACTCCTGCCATTTTTATTAATTTTTGCATCCAGAGTTTGTCTGCAAGAGGATATATTTGTGAATTGAAACAGAATATCTTCGGCTTGGTTTAAGTTCCCTATGCGAGAATTGAAATCCCCCCCAATTATTAGTTTGTGATGAGGGTGGCTGGTAATAATATCTTTCAAATTGTCTGAAAAAAGTTCCATTAAAATTTGAAAATCATAACTGTGCGAAAAATAAGTTGAACCTAGAATAATATGTTCAGATTTGGTTTTAATTTCTAGAAAAATCCAATGAAAATCGATTAAAACTTCTTTAATAGAATACATGTTACAGGTTTTCGAGAAAATTAGTAGTCCTCCGATTGCTCTACCTGTTTTATGTTCCCTGGCTGCTTTATGTTGAAATACTGTGTAGTTTGATAGAATTTTTGGAGTTTCATTCAGGTTCCAGTTTAACCATGTTTCAGAAAGACAGATAAAATCGTGGCTTAATATTATTTCTTCTTCTTGTTTATTTAGTCTGGATATATTTCTGAACCCTTGTATATTCCAAAACATTATTTTTGTTTTCCTGCCGCTTGTATTGGGGAGTTTTTTGACTGAGAGTTCGCTCTTGTTGTTCTTTTAATGTGATAATCTAGAGGACCAGATTGCGTATTAATTTTGGTCTTTTTGTTTTTCCCAATGTCGTTTTTATTTGACTCATTAGCTTGCTTTTGTTCTGTTGCGCCATTTTCTAAGTTAAAATCTTCCAGATCGCTCGCAGTTAATCCTGAGTATAAGTCTTGAACAGATACAGATTTTCGTCGTAGGTTTTGTATTGGGGATTGTTGAAGTTCTTCTGCTTCTTCTTGAAAGTCAGAGATTTGATATTCGGTTCCGTTTATTATTAATTTATTATACTTTAATTTTACTGCATTCCCATCTTTCTTTGCCTTCATTAGATGTTTTTTTAGTTCCCTTCTTTCTTCTACGATACCGGGGGGAAAGTCATCTTCGATTCTTATTTTCGTACCTTTAAGTTGTTTTAGGTTACTTAATATATTTTGTTTGGTTTTTTTTGATTTCAGTTCTACTAAAATGGGCCTAGTTTTATTAGCTGTTGTTTTTCCCAATCTTTTTATGAATTCTATATCTGCGTTAATTATATTATTTATTTTTAATGTATCGTTTACGAACTGGATGAATTTGTTCTCCAAGATTTCGACTGGATCTTCAAGTAAACCGAAAATAATTATGTTCTTTTCACGGATTTTTCTTTCTAGATTTTGCAATCTCTTATCTTTTTCTTTTAGTTGTTCTTGAAGCAAATCGCATCGCTTTTTTATATTTAATACTTCGGTTTTAGAAAAGTTAACTGATTCTTGGATTGATTCTAATTTAGCTTCCAACTTCGACGTTTGCTGATCTAGTAGGTTCTTAATCTGGTCGAATGTAGCCATTTTTTTGTTTTTGTTGTTAAATTTGTTTTAATTTCTGCTATAGTTGGGGACCCTGATTTTGATAACAGACTTGACAGCGCGCGAATAGCATGCACTTACTAAGCCACTCGCTTAACTTTAGCACGCGACCTTGATGAGTTTGATTGCGTTTTTTTGACTTAAAACTGCAGTTTTAACTTGGATTTTTAACTGGAATCTTTCGCCCGTATTTTTATGTAATTAAATATAAAGTCACACTTAAATAAATTTAGATAATTGTCACAGTAAAGCAAATAAACTCTTCCACTTCTTTAACACACGTCTCTTTCTGTTCAACACAATGTTGCCACTCAATAATATGTTTGTAATTGCTTTTACCAAGATTGTTTAATTTATCCATGCTTGCTAATAAAAAAAACAAACAATATATTATTAGTAAAAAATTATTTAAAAAAATATTAATTTTAATAATAATAATATGCGTGTGACTTTAATTTGTTTCACAGTTAGAATGATATAATATGTCAACGTTATTTTTTTATATACAAAATTTTTATCTATTATACTAAGCAGATAAACGTCATATCCGCTTTTATTAACATAACTTATTACCAAAATGGCGAGCAATCTGGGAACAACTCAAGGGGGCCCGTGTTTTCTCCCCCCTTAAAATACCGCAAAATTGGCAGCCTTACTCTGTTTTATTTTGGAATTGGTATAACGGTTTTAAATGGGAAAAACCCACAATTAAAAGGATAGAATTGTCATTAAAATACGCGCACACAATCACTGTAGAATTAAAAAAGTTTTTTGGTAATATTTAAATAAAACAAAATAATTTATTAAACATATATATATTTTATTTAAATAAAAAAATAATTAGACAATTACATATTTTTAGTGTTTTTAAAAAAGTCTTGTGAAGCTAATAAAAAAATCAAGGATATACCGTCGGCTATTATCTCTCTTTTAGTAAAATTATTAGCATACGCTAAATAAAAATAAAACAAGAAAAATATTATGTTATTCATGTTTACAGCTTAAGTAGTAAACAAACAATAAAAATAATTGCAATAGTAGGGAAAGATGATATGTTCTGGACCGGCCAGCAAGCCGCCCATCCGACGGCTGGCTGTGAGGCGTGGCTTGTGACGTCATGAAGGGGCGGAGCTCGTGACGTCACATCCAATAAGAGAGCTTACCGTTATCAGTGCTTACGTGTCAGCCAATAAGCGCGCGTACCGTTATCAATAGGCGGAATGCTGTGACGTCACAACCAATAGAAATTGAGTAGAGAGAGAGAGACAGCAATAGTTTCATTCATAAATATGCGGTTATCCTTGTCTAATACTACTACGTAGTAAACGTAGTAAATGCAGAGTAACGATAACAGGTATTAGTTGTAGTAGTAAAAGGTAAATAGAGATAACATGTAGTAAACATAGTAAATTGAGTAGAGAGAGAGAGAGAGCAATAGTTTCATTCATAAATATGCGGTTATCCTTGTCTAATACTACTACGTAGTAAACGTAGTAAATGCAGAGTAACGATAACAGGTATTAGTTGTAGTAGTAAAAAAGTAAATAGAGATAACATGTAGTAAACATAGTAAAAAAAATATTTTTTAAAACACGTGTCGTGGGTTTGGAGCTGCAGTAGGAGAAACCGACGACACATCACCTGCGCGATAAAAGAGGTTATGTTTTATGAATTTTAAAATTAAAGGGGCTGGATTCTGGCTCTGGAATCTGGCTCTGGATTCTGGATTCTAGCGTTGATGATATAAGACATGAAGAGGTTTTGGAGATGTGTTTTTACAACATCGACGGCTACACGTCTCTAGCTGATAATACTTTACGCTTTTTTGTTACCCGTCTGTCTAACCTGTGTAACCTGTTAATTACATACCGTTTTGTTTTTACATGTTAAACAAACAAACAGGTAAACATACAGGTAAACATACAGGTAAAACAGGTAAAACAGGTAAAATACAGGTAAACAAACAGGTAAACAACGGCTACACGTCTCTAGCTGATAATACTTTACGCTTTCTACGTCTGTCTAACCTGTGTAACCTGTTAATTACATACCGTTTTGTTTTTGTGTTTAATTAAATAACATTTGTATAATTTTTTGATATTTCATGATTATTTTACAACATCGGCGACTACGCATCTCTAGCAGATAATACTTTACGCTTTTAATTATAGACTGATAAGGAAAATATGGGTGCGGTAGCAGATGCACTTTTATCGAAACTGCGACTTCCGGTTAGTAACAAAAAATTGTATCACTGTGCGATGTTGCGCGGGGGCGTTAGAAAAACGTGTAAAATAATTGAGGAAAAACCCAGATAAGATAGCTACATTTAGTTGAGAGGAATGACTGCTGATGAGTATTTAACAATGTTTTATTTTTTTGTTTTTATGTTTGCTTGTATGCCTGTTTGTATGTTTTGTAAATGTTGTTTTACTTACAATTAATTGTTATAATGGTAGTTTTTTGGTGATTTTTAGTTTACCCAAAATATGCGGTAAACGCGCAAAAATGATTGTTGAAAATATTTTTTGTGGGAGAATTACTTGTTTTTATCACTTTTAACACTTTATCTGGTTAAGATAGGAATTTAGTAATTACAATTGGACTGTAATTAGCAGTGATTTTAATGGTAAAACACGCAAAATAGATGATATTTGAAAATTTTTAATTTTAACTATTTTTTGTCTATAAATACTGATAATGAGAGGTGATTAGTCATTCTTTATTCAATTGTTACATAAGACAGACGTGTCCAATTGCTCTTAAAATGAGTTTATCAAAAGTTGATAAAATTAAACTTTCTATTTTAAAGTGAAATAATTTCGCAGGAATTAATAAACGAGGGTTATTTTGGTGCCTGCTTTGCGGCTGCGATAATATTTTGTGATGAAGCAAGAAAATTAGGTTATAAACCTAAAATAATCATGGGACATCAAAAGCATTATAGAAGACAATATTTTGTATTACATTTTCGTGTAAATATCGAGGACAACGAGTATGATCCTAGTTTACGTGTACTACAAAAGTATTTTGGTGTAAAAGCTGAAGAATTTAACTTTTTTCCAACGCCCTCTACAATTTTTGCAAGAAACGAAGACGAGCTTCACATGATGATGTATTATAATAAATATAATCAAACAGAGTGTTCGAACGAATATTTTAGCAATGCACCGCAAATTTTACTTACAATAAGAAAAAAAATACAATGTAGAAATAAAAAGCTGTTAATAAAAAATAACTAAAAATATATAAAATTGTATTATTATTATAATATGTTACCTGCTGAATTACACATACCCGGATACAATTTTTGTGGTACAAAACTTAAGAAAAGATTGGTACGAGGAGATTTTATTAGCATGCATAGATAACAAAAAATTGTATTACTGTGCGATGTCGCGCGGGGGTGTTAGGAAAACGTGTAAAATAATTGAGGAAAAACCCAGATAAGATAGTTACATTTAGTTGAGAGGAATGACTGCTGATGAGTATTTAACAATGTTTTATTTTTTGTTTTTATGTTTGCTTGTATGTTTGTTTGTATGTTTTGTAAATGTTGTTTTACTTACAATTAATTGTTATAACGGTAGTTTTTTGATGATATCCAGTCCGCCCAAAATATGCGGAAACTGGTACGCCGATTTGGTCTTAGATTGTAGCAACTAAAAGCATATTTTTATTATTAAATTACAAGCAAACAAACAAGCCGACAAACAAATAGTTTTTAACACTTACTTTTCTCTATCAATATTCTCACTTGAAGAAGAAGAAGAGCAAGAAGATAAAAAATTTGTAGGAGTTGATAGTGAGGGTTGCGAACTACATGTTAAAGTTGGAGATGGAGGTGGTGAAGAAGATGAAAAATTTGTAGAAGTTGGTAGTAAGGGTTGCGAACTACATGTTAAAGTTGGAGATGGGGGTGGTGAAGGTTCTTGCTTAAAACTTATAGCAGAGGATGTTTTTTGCTTAATACATCCAATATTATCGGGGATAGGTAAATTAATGGGTGTATTTATAGTAACGTAAGGAGGAGGTAAAATTTGTAAATCTTGATGACAGCGAAATTTACAAACTAAACAAGGACGTGGGGGCCAATGGGTAATTTGCCTTAATGTGCCACAATTAGAACACTTAAACTCACTCATGTTTGTTATAGCTCGCTATTAATATTGTACTACACAGCAGTTAAGATGTATCTAGAATAAAATGCATGCAAAATGTGATTAAAAATGATATGTTAATAAGTTGATATGTATTTCCTTTTATTTAAATTTATGTATCTATGAAAACAGACATATTTATTTTATCTATTAACAACATGCATTTTATAAATCATCGCTTCCTATTTGATTTGCATACCCACACATTTTAAAAAAAAACAGTTACAATGTAGCAATTTGTTATCACACAAAGAAACATTTGTTAATAGTAGGGGTAAAACATGATCTATTTATTTTACGATGATTTGCAAACTGCACTATTGTGAATCTACAGCCACTCTTCATACTTTTAGCGTATAAAACGCTTAGTACATAGCTGTAAAAGATAATAATTTAAACTGCGTACATATATATATATATATATATATATATATATATATATTTGTTACTTAAAAGTGTTAATTAATAAAAGTACTTAATAGTGAAAGTGTTTATAAATAAAAGGTAAATAATAAAAGCATTTTAAACCCTTCATTAAATATTTTATAAGCCTTAGAGCGAATTGCGTGTACGAATACGTCGAGTCAGACAAAGATAAAATTAAAGCCTTTGCTGATATGTACTTTTGGTTATAGTGTACCACGAATATTTTCAACGACACTATCACTTAAAGTACTTGCTGTATTCATACGTAACGATTGCTCGTGCACGCTCTCGCACTAAAAACCCATGCTTGTATTTACTTTTTCATGTGACTTAGTTCTATGAATTTTTTGTTGCAGTCAACTATTGTTTTTGTAGAATACATCAGTTTGTATGCGTACTAATGCATTTGTTGACTTAGTTTAAGAATAAAATCTGAACTTGAAGGACCGGAGGATGAAGAAGATACCGAAGCCGCAAAAGATGACGCGCTGATTAACAAAAAATATTTATTAACTAAGCATGTAATTTTATGTGATAAATGTATAAACCATTTTAAAACTAATTGTTCATTAAATAAACATCTAATTAATTGTCAAAATAATAAATGTCACATATTCGTCTATTCACCTCCATGCGTTAATTAACGCGTCGTCTTTTGCGGCTTCGGTATCTTCTTCGTCCTCCGGTTTTTCAGGTTTAGATTTTATTCTTAAACTAAGTTAACAATTGTATTAGTACACCTGCAAATCGATATATTCTACAGAAACAATAGTTGACAGCAACAAAAGAATTTATAAAACTAAGTCATATTACGGGGTTTTAACGTGCTTTTATTATTTACAGATTTTTTACATTAAAAAGACCGGTAGCCCCAGCAGAAGCCGTCGTCTTATTCCGATGAAAAAACCGGAACTGATAACATGCCCACTGGAAAGTTCACATCGAATATTACCCGAACGATATGTAACACATATGGTGAAGTGTTTAAAAAACCATCAAGATTTCCAAATGTGTCCGTACAATGTGCGACATGTTTACAAAATTGAAGATGAAGAAAATCATTACCACATTTGCGATGAAGCAAAAATTTTTTTGTATAATATAAATTTTATGTAATTTTAATTATAGTAGTATTATTGACGGATGTGTATTTTTAAAATAAGAAGTGTATAACATATTGTAATAATATTTTTTTAAATTTATACTGATAATAAAAATAGTTTATTAATTAAATTTTTTGGTAAAATTCTCCATTTAAGGGATTACCAAAATTTTTTTTATTTATACTAAAATTATAAATAAAAAACGATGTGCGGATGCCGGTTAGATGATGATGAGTCATAAATCTAAAAATTAGCATAAATGTCCATTTTTAAAAGTAAAACATTAAATAATTTGTAAGTTGAACTTGATAATAAAACAAATGCAGGCAGTATTTTAACATACATGACAACGGGAGTTCTCTTGCAAAAGTTAATTAAAATAAAGAACTTAGATCATTTTACTCGTGTGATTATTGATGAGGTCTATGAAAGAGAAGCAGAAATGGATTTTCTTCTAATAATTGCTTGCAAATTTTTTGTCTATCCCCATGACTCATCATCTAACCGGCAACCACACATCGTTTTTATTTATAATTTTAGTATAAATAAATTTTAAAAATATTATTACAATATGTTGTACTAAAATTATAAATAAAAATGATGTTTGGTTGCTAGTTAAATGATGAGTCATGGAGATAGACATAAAATTTGCAAGCAATTATTAGAAGAAAATCCATTTCTGCTTCTCTTTCATAGACCTCATCAATAATCACACGAGTAAAATGATCTAAGTTCTTTATTTTAATTAACTTTTGCAAGAGAACTCCCGTTGTCATGTATGTTAAAATACTGCCTGCATTTGTTTTATTATCAAGTTCAACTTACAAATTATTTAATGTTTTACTTTTAAAAATGGACATTAATACCAATTTTTAAACTTACTTAGTAACTATTACTATATATGTATTTATAATGTTTTTGAAATAAATTTTTTAATCATCTAACAGGTATTATTATACAATTATTTAATTATTATTTTTAGTTTTAACATCTTATGTAAATCCATTATAAAAAAAATTTTCCGTTCTTGTAACTTTTAAATGTCAATAGAATAATAATATGTGTTAAATTCACAATTATACAGCATTGTTTTATATTATAATAAAAATTTTATTTTTAAAATATTTTTGCTTTATTTAACAATACATACCACCAGCAATTAATAGCAATATATTTTTAAAAAGTTTATATGTTTTTAAAACAACTATTTAACCATAGGCGTACTATTGTAAGTAAAATAATACAAATATATTTTATGCGTGTCTGATGCATCAATGTCCGGTATTTTACTTATATGATAGCCGCGCTGATTGTCCTCGCTGCTCCGCCGCCTATGGATGTTTAGCATCCGTTAGCGCGTGTGATAAAATAAATTATATCTTTCACACACACATACACACACTTATTTTTAGTACTTACTTGTTTAATTAAGCACTAGTTTTAGTACTCGTGCAAGCACCATTTTGAATATTTGCTTTTTAATATTGCTAGTATTAAAGCTAAATTAAAAGTGAATAAATTAAAAACTGATATCATTCGCGGATGCACCCATACAACGATGTTTTTTATTATCAGGCTTGCACATCCCGCGATGAGTTAGTCAACAGATGCCTCTATCAGGGCAAGGCTGTGTTAATTTTTTCGTTCTACTCTGAATTATTTTAAGTCACAAAAAGTTTTTGGTCTTTTTTATTATTTATATTTAAAGAGCTCAGTTATTTTTTGTGTTTGAAATTATTCTAAAGACAACTGCGTTGTGTGTGTGTGTGTGCATTAAAAACAGTAATAGTGATAATTAATAGAGCAATTTAATTCACAACTGTTTATGACTTCTTTTATATTTTGAAAAATTCATTTACATTTGTGATATAAAATTTTCTAAAAAACACCTGTGTGAGGGTGTGTTTGTGTGTGTGTGTGTGTGTGTGTGTCACTAGTGGAAAGCAGTACCTTAATTTTAATAATAACAGATGTTTATGGGGAATAACAGTAAAAAGGTAAAAAAATTGTTAATATTTTTTTATTAACAACTGGTAAAACATATACATTACAATAGTCATATTAAAAACATTCACAATAAATTACAAATAAATATTATTATTTACAATGCTATAAAATTTATTCACTACGTAATTTTTTAACATAGCCATACGAAACTAAATCGTAATTATTAAATTTTCACTTACGCGAAGTTGTTCTGAAAATTTTCTCCTCATTCTGCGTGACTACTTCGTGCAATTTTGTGCGTCGAATAATGCTTTATTTTAAAAGATTACATATGTTTACACAAAACAATAATTTATTTCTATATTCCTTTTTTATTTTTACATTTTGTTTATTATTCTATAAACTTTTCATTACAAACAGTATAATATAAATTTTTTGTGTGCACTGTACCACTAGCTAACATATTATCATGCGCTTACATGATAAAAAACATCACAAATAACAACCTTTTGTTTTACTTTTTATTAAATTTATTATTGTTAGTGCAAAAAAATGTTACATTTTTAATAAATAATTTTAGCTTTGCGTAATTCCTCAACAATAGATAATATTTCATTATCATGATTTGTATTTCCTGCTTGTTTTGAAGCCCACAATAAACGTAATCGGTCTACTAATTCATTAGGATCATCCCAGTATGTATAATTAGTTTTTTGATTTAATAATATTTTCGACTTCACTTGACTACTCGACTGTGGTGACATTTGATCTGTATCACTGCTAGTTAACTGTTTTCTTAAGCGGTATTGGTTATGTTGCACCGTAGAGAAATTATTTTGATGGATTATTTTATGACGTTTATAATTATCTGCTCGTAAAAAAATTTTCTTACATTTCCCACAACGAAATTGATGTATTTTATTATGTATAGTCGACATATGTCTACTAAGACCACTTTTCCAATTAAATATTTTACTACAAATAGTACATGTAATCATGACGGCTGTTATAAAACAAATGAGTAAATTAATTTTTGTTAGATGCTTTTATACATTTTTACTTGTTTATTACTTGATAAGAGCAATCTAAAACCGTAGTAAAACTGCACTGGAGTAAAATAAGGGTATATTAAAAGCATAGTACCAAAACAAAAATCATACAAAGCTGTCTAATTTTTTAGTTTAACGCGGAGAAAGTAGCTAAATTTTACTAAATAGCGATTAAACTAAAGTTAGTTAGGTACAAATACAGTTAAACATACATGTATGTTTATTTGTATTTTTGACTGTATGTCTGCTTTTTAATATACTTTTAATATACCCTTAATATACTTTTAATAAACAAACATGTATGTTTGCGGGTTGCATAACTTACTCCAGCGGCGTGCTAACAAGCAAACAAGCAAGAAAACAATCAGTTAAACAAACAAACAAATATACAGGTATGTATGCAGACAAACAAACAAACAAGTAATGTGGCTGTTTTAATATACCCTTAATATACCCTCAATATACCCTTAATATACCCTCAATATACCCTCAATATACCCTCAATATACCCTTAAAATACCCTTAATATACCATTAAAATACCCTATATACCCTCAATATACTTTGAATATACCCTTACTGTGTTTAACTAGTTTGCAAACAGACAGGTAAAACAAACAGGTAAAATATAGGTAAAATACAGGTAAACAGACAGACAGACTTGTTTCACCTGATTGTTTACCTGTTTGATCTGTTTTTTACGTGTTTTACTTGTTTGTTTACCTGTTTAAACATATGCAACCCACAAAGCAGACATGTTTGACGTTAAAAAGTTGTTTAAATTTACATGCATATAGGCAACCCAACATATATAGCTGTATAATGTTAACCGGGTTTTTAAAATATATTATCAAAATGGGATACACCCACACAGTTGTTGCATTATCACACTTGCACATTGCTGGATGACTTAGTGTAGTTCAATCTCTAACAATGCAAAGATGTGTTAATTTTCACTGTAAATTATTTTAATTCACAAAATGTTTTTCGATCTCTTTTTATTTACGTATTAAAGAGAACAATTACTTTTTGTGTTTAAAATTTTTTAATGGCAACTGTGTTTTGTGTATGCAGTTAGTGTTTTAAAAATAAAAAGTAATTTTAATTAATGGCCATTAATGTGCTCTCTTTTAAATTTTTTGGGAAAAGAGTATATTTTTGGCTATATTTAAATTGCTTAAAGCATCTGTGTGTGTATATTTGTGTGCTTGCTGTTATCACCACTTTATGAATAAAGCGTAGCAATAATAAGGTAGGATTTTTTCAAATTAACTAAAAAACAATTGTTTATATAAAATATTTATTTCACAATAAATATATAAATTATTTAACATTTTTAAAATAAATACATAAATTATTTAACAATTTCATAATAAATACATAAGTTACTAAAAATAAATTTATAACAATTTAAAAATAAATGCATAATTTATACTTAAATAAAGAGTTAAAAAGTTAATAAATGACCCCAAGCTAAAGTACTTATACCATCAGAGCAAATATAGCGCTTATCATCATTACAACTAAGAGCTATTTTATTTTGTTCGACTGTATAAATTACGTGTTTGTAACTTCTAAAAATTTGCTGCTTTCTAAATATTCGATCGTTAGTTAACATACATTTTTTATAATCAGGACCAGTCAAATTTTTATCAACTACACATTTTTTTACACCTTTAGCTTTCTTTTTCCAATTAATTTGATCTTGTTCTGTACAATATGCGTACATTTTAGGTCGTAGTGCAATAAATTCATACATTAATTTACCACCCAACTCATCTTTCATAAGGCCTAACATAGCCTTATTTTTTAGCGGTATGTTGTAAACATTATCAGGTTGAAAATTTGTTGTATCGAATTTATCAATATCCGCTTTCATGTCTTCATAAATGTCATTCGTTTCAATTAACAGTACAAAGCTATCTGTGTCGCAGTAGCATAACGTAACTTGATCACCATACTTTACTTTTAAATAATCATAATAAAATTCATACATTAATAATTTAGATAAATCTAAAACTGAAAACCCCACATAAATTGGTTTATTATAAACTACTTTTAATTTTTCAAACTGTATAGCGCACAAGTTTTCATCAAATATTGAAACACTCTTCATATTTGGTTTTGCTAGTAATGTTTCGGCTCCAGGCCTTCGACCGACATTGTCCCAGTGATTAATAAGTTTTATATCAACGCGCTTATCTATACTCTCCATTGTTTTATCAAACACACTGTTATTCATCAGTTTAAAGAAATCTTTTTCAAAGTCATTTTGCGCAGCCTGTCTCAACATCGTATTTAAATCTATATACTTTTTTAACCAGGCCGACTGTTTAAATTCTATTATTCTATGAATTTTTTTAATTTTAAGACCACGAATTAGCGCTTGTTTTAAATTTCGATAATGAACAACATACCTTTCTTTATCTTGCAAATTTGGAATTAGTTTTTCATTTTTAAATTTAGATTTTGGCGGTATCATTTTTTCCGCAAGAAATGGTAGATCGTTGTGTGGAAAATGCAGTAATTTTGGATACTCAATATCCACTTCAATAAAGTAACCAATAGGTGAATCATCTTTAATTTTAGCTACATCAAAGTTTATTATTTCCTCATCGCTTAACCATCTAAATCCTGCGTGTGGCATTAATTGAGATAGTACCCATCCATATAAATTATTAGCATCCCAATATGATATATATGTAGTTGGATTATTTACATTATAGTTCGACATATATTTATTATTTGCCTTAGCATATCGTAGTGATGCTTGACAAATGCCACCTCTAATACCCTTTTGAATAAAATGGTGCATATCTATATCAGTAAATAATTCTAATTCTATTTTAGTTATTTTTAACATTGCATCCCAACTAAGGCCTGGGGCTGTATAGTAATGAGCTGGATCAAGTTGATATGTTTTTAAACATACATTTCTAAATTGTTCAAAAATATCAGTGAGAAGTAAAACATCGGTTTTTAAGTAAATGTCTGAATAATCACTCAATGTTTTACATTTGAATACATTCCACACAGTTTTTGCATGATCATAATCTTTTGTAGATATATTAAAATTATTTAAGCTGTTATTAAAACATTTTTTGTGTGGAAGATCTGTTTTACCAAGTCTTTCAAATGAGTCCATATGCTTATACGGAAAAACACCCTTCCGCCTCAACAATTGAAAGTGTTCGTCGTGAGGGAAAAATTTTCTCACTTCAACACACTGCTTATCAGTTAAATTTTTAGCTAGTTTCTCTAGCGAGCTAGCCATAAATCGTAGTGAATCTACAAATCTTAATTTTAAAATTATTTTATTTCCCACTCCTTGTTTATTAACATATTGCCCAACACATAAATTTTTTGTAAAAGATATATACTTTTCCTTGTTTTCAGGTATAATATCAATTTTCTCCTCATCACAACCAAATTCTTTTATAAATAAGTGGGCGTCATAGTTTGTTAGATTATGGAAAAAAATTTGAATCATTTTAGGAATTTTATAGTTTAAATTGCATTGTGAATGCGCTAACCCTACAAACTCACCTGTAAGGTGGTTGTGGTCGGCCACCTTATCTACCTGTAGTAGTGGCTTATCACATATATGACATATAGTAGCCGTATCAAATAAATATTGTTCGCCAGCAGTCAATTTTGACATTGGTATTACAACACTTAAATGTTCATTATATATCCGTCTCACTTCACTATACAGCCTCTCACAAAATACTTTTGTGCAGTCTGTTCCAGTATACGTTACAAATTTTGATAATGAATCATCAAATGAACACTTAATGTTATATGCAAAACTATATGGAACGTGTTCATGCGTCTTATTTGTATAGCTAGTATTTGGATCTGGGGCGCATGTATCAATGGGTTTTAGTAGTGATTCAAAATCTGCGTATACTACAAATGGTACACGCATTTTTCTATCAAAATTTTGAAATTTTAGTATATTGCCAGGAATCATATCGCCATTCTTATCTAACTTCATATCTTCAGTGGGCATTATCGTGTATACTTTACTGCAATCATTTAATTTATGTTGCTTATATGCAGCTTGTGTGGAAAAGAAAGTAAGACAGCCGTCACAAAAATATTTTTTGCTGCAACGTGATGACATTTGACTTCTTACAAGTCGTGACATTTCTTTTATCCACACATAATGACCCTTAGGCCCATCATCAATATATAATAAATTTATATGGCGTTCTTGAGTTTTTTGAGTGTGGTATATAGGACCAACAATGTCATGATTTTTAGATTTAAAATTATACTCTATCGCATACACGTTTATACTTAAATTGTTTAATTCTTCAAATTTATGTATGTCTTTCACTTTTATGGGAAAATTAAGTCCGTCATATTTAAGCACCTCACTGAAATGTGGGTATGATGATGTGCGGTGTGGTTGTGTTTCTGTAGGCTGTAACGCTGATGTTATAGCCCACAAAAAACAAAATTCATCATTATTCTCAACATTAATGCATGCATGTTTATGTTTAATTTGCTTTGGAAGCTCAATATATGATGATCCACGTATTGGTTTGTACTTATTAATATTAATTCCCAAATGGGAAATTTCCCGTAAACTCCAACCGGAATCGCGGTCTTGAAACTCATCGCATTTAGTTTTAATAGTTGCACACATATTATCATAAATTTCATTAAAGTGAGTCATACTCTGTGTAACTTCACAAAATTTAGTATTAAATGATTTTAATTCCCCCAATGGGTTTTTTTTCGTTTACATAATAGCTAAATAACTCTATGTTAAATTTAATACCTGAATTATGAGAGTCAATAATATTTTTAACAATACTGCTAATAACATTTTTTAAATTTTGTAAAAAATTATTAATATTCATCCCCGAACCTTTAATAGAGTAGCTCGCCACTCGATTTTTAAAGCTAGTACTTATTTCACTAACATTTTGATTAAATGGCCTTATTGTTGCTTGTAGATGTTTTTGGGTTCTTAAATGACCTGCATACTTCATCTTTGTATCAAACTTTTGATCACATGTGCTGCAGTATGTATCCCCATTTTTTTCTTTATTAACTATGAAAAAAAACAATATATTTTACAATACTCTATTTTCTCGTTTTATAGTTAACATACCGTTTGTGAGTTTTATTATTTTTGCTGGTGGTGGTGTATCATCATCATCTTTGCTGGATGTTGATATTGTTGTGATGTTGTTGTCGTCGTTGTTTTCTTGTTGTTGTTGTTGTTGCTGGTTGTTTATTAAATGATATTTTTTTTGATGTTTTTGCAAACTATCCATTCGATTGAAAGTTGATTTGCATGCATTACATGTATATTTAATTGTAGAGCCGCCACATATTTTCATATGACGCCGCAAATTATCTTTACTAGCGAAAACTTTTTGACATTTTTCACATTTAATAATTTTTATTATTTTTGCTGGTGGTGGTGTATCATCATCATCTTTGCTGGATGTTGATATTGTTGTGATGTTGTTGTCGCCGTTGTTTTCTTGTTGTTGTTGTTGCTGGTTGTTTATTAAATGATATTTTTTTCGATGATTTTGCAAACTATCCATTCGACTGAAAGTTGATTTGCATGTGTTACATTTATATTTAATTGTAGAGCCGCCACATATTTTCATATGACGCCGCAAATTATCTTTACTAGCGAAAACTTTTTGACATTTTTCGCATTTAATCATTTTATGCTTGCGATTAATAAAGTAATCAACAGGATGGTTAGTCAATAACTGGTGACGATTAAAAAATGACGCGCTATTTATACGTAGCGGATGTTGCATCCCACGCAGCAATAACAAAATGTAAAATTACTCGAACGGAAAAAAGATGATAAAGTTAAGTGTGCATTGCTAAATAGAACAAATTTGTGCTTGTTTCCCATTAGAAACAATGTTAATTTGCGTTTTTCTGCTGTCTGTAACATTTTTCCATAAGAATAAATGTAAATCGAAACACAAAGTTGTTATCAGTAAATGCTATATGTGTAGGCGTTTTTTAAAAAAATTATTACTATGATAACAATAATTCCCCTCAACTAAATGTAACTATCTTATCTGGGTTTTTCCTCAATTATTTTACACGTTTTCCTAACGCCCCCGCGCAACATCGCACAGAGATACAATTTTTTGTTACTAACCGGAAGTGGCAGTTTCGATAAAAGTGCATCTGCTACCGCACCCATATTTTCCTTATCAGTCTATAATTAAAAGCGTATATTATTATCTGCTAGAGACGCGTAGTCGCCGATGTTGTAAAATAATCATGAAATATCAAAAAATTATACAAATGTTATTTAATTAAACACAAAAAAAAAACGGTATGTAATTAACAGGTTACACAGGTTAGACAGACGTAGAAAGCGTAAAGTATTATCAGCTAGAGACGTGTAGCCGTTGTTTACCTGTATTTTACCTGTTTTACCTGTTTTACCTGTATGTTTACCTGTATGTTTACCTGTTTGTTTGTTTAACATGTAAAAACAAAACGGTATGTAATTAACAGGTTACACAGGTTAGACAGACGTAGAAAGCGTAAAGTATTATCAGCTAGAGACGTGTAGCCGTCGATGTTGTAAAAACACATCTCCAAAACCTCTTCATGTCTTATGTCATCATCATCAAACTCCAACGCTAGAATCCAGAATCCAGAGCCAGATTCCAGAGCCAGAATCCAGCCCCTTTAATTTTATAAATAAATAAATATATCATCACGCCTTTTACCCATTACTGGGTGTGGCACTCTGCCTAAGCAGATCTCGGTAAGTGATATATTTTGTCGCGTGAAGTGCGGTTACCAGCCGTCAAATCACGGCCCTCAAAGATATTAGTGGAGAGGGAGCCACAGGGGTAGATTTTTAAATTGGTGAAAATTTGTTTGTCGGCTGTGGGGATCGAACCAGGGTTCTCAAGATCCACAGGCCGACTCGATACCACTGAGCCATCTACCCCATTAAAATTCATAAAACATAACCTCTTTTATCGCGCAGGTGATGTCTCGTCGGTTTCTCCTACTGCAGCTCCAAACCCACGACACGTGTTTTAAAAAATATTTTTTTTACTATGTTTACTACATGTTATCTCTATTTACTTTTTTACTACTACAACTAATACCTGTTATCGTTACTCTGCATTTACTACGTTTACTACGTAGTAGTATTAGACAAGGATAACCGCATATTTATGAATGAAACTATTGCTCTCTCTCTCTCTCTCTCTCTACTCAATTTACTATGTTTACTACATGTTATCTCTATTTACCTTTTACTACTACAACTAATACCTGTTATCGTTACTCTGCATTTACTACGTTTACTACGTAGTAGTATTAGACAAGGATAACCGCATATTTATGAATGAAACTATTGCTCTCTCTCTCTACTCAATTTCTATTGGTTGTGACGTCACAGCATTCCGCCTATTGATAACGGTACGCGCGCTTATTGGCTGACACGTAAGCACTGATAACGGTAAGCTCTCTTATTGGATGTGACGTCACAAGCTCCGCCTCTTCATGACGTCACAAGCCACGCCTCTCACCGTCGGCTGGGCGGCTTGTTGGCTGGTCCAGAATATATCATCTTTCCCTACTTGCAATTATTCTAAAAATATATAGTTTACATATAAACAAAATAGAAATACGTTACACATTAGTTATAGGGCTTACTATACCGTTTAAAGGCGTGTATTCGAATGCTTTATCATGAATTATTTAACAAAACGCTTGT
Organism: Pterostichus niger; assembly: GCA_947425015.1. Lineage (NCBI taxonomy): Eukaryota > Metazoa > Arthropoda > Insecta > Coleoptera > Carabidae > Pterostichus > Pterostichus niger. The sequence goes on along the minus strand of OX380352.1, from coordinate 12,167,643 downwards.
GTATTGTTGGGAATATTTAAATGAGCTTCATATTCAATTTTAATATCTACTGAGCCAGTTTTTAACGTTTCTACTTGTTTTGAACAGTCAATCACAAATAATGGTGCAATTTTTTTATAATCACTCCAATTTAAATAGGACTTGCAATAGAATAATTTCCGTAGTATAAAGTTTGAAACATACAATACATATTATAGAAACATTCGTATTTATTTTGAGTGAAATTTTCATTTTGACGCTCATATGGGAAACGCTGTGAATTTAAATAAACCATAACGTTTCTAAATATCACAATGATTAAATTTAGTACTATTTTTATCAATTTTATTATTAATATCAGTTTGAAATCCAAGAATTATATAGCGAGGTTTTTCCAAGTTAGAAGATGTTTTTATAGACCAGCTATGATCTGTAGTATTTAATACAAATGGATTTGTATATAAAGACCAACAACGAAACGCTACTTGTAATGGTATTTGTTTGTGAATAGTATCTAATAACATTAATTTTACCGCATCATTGGGGAAAATATGTTTAATTCGCCACTGAATTTTTGTTATTTGAACTTTTAATTCTTCCGTGTGAACGTATGAATTTGTATCAGTTCGAGCTCTAATAATTATTAATTCTTGTTTTGCATTAATGATAGCTTTTTGATAATCTTCAGCAAAACCGAGTAGTAATTTCAGAGGAACAGTACATTTAAATTGTCCTGTTTCATTAATAACATCTTGATTATGCCAACCACAACTGTTATATGTTGCTAGTTCGTATGATTTTAGTGAAACATAACCTTTCATTATACTAACATTTTTACACTTATTATTTCTTGCCCAAATAGTTCATAACGAATTTCATCGAATAAAAAAGCGAATCCATTATTTGTTAGAATTTTCTTGCCCAAATAGTTCATAACGAATTTCATCGAATAAAAAAGCGAATCCATTATTTGTTAGAATTTTGTTTGCACCAGTACCAGCATTAATGGAGTTCCATCTTTTTTTACAAAACTTCCCTCGATCACTATTTTACTATCATGCGGTGTTGTGTAAATGTCTTCATGATGTATAGGTATTCGTATTTCATCATTATTACCGTATGCAGTTCCAGAATGTGGTTCATAAGAATACCACTCTTCTCGTTGAACTGAATTGTTATATTGTATTGGATTAATTACGTTTAATTCTGTATTCATTTTGAATTTGGAAACCAATTGAATTAAGAAATGCGTTGTTTCGTGGTGTAAACCGGTATGTAGTCAATAATTGACTGATATTATTTGAACTAAATTGCTCATTTATACCAAAATAAATGCTCATAATTAAAATGTAATATTTTATGAAGTTTACTAGTATGTAGTTAATAATTAACTGATAGTATTTTGACTGTGGGTGTTGTTTTTATTTTAAAACTTTTCGTACGTGCAAATGAACTGATATTTCTTCATTCATAAAATTAATTAATTCACAATTTTGATTTAAAATACGCAAAGTTATATTATGTATTGTTTGAACGCTAACTGGTAAATAAATAATATTTGTAGGAGTTTCAAATATTTTATAGTCCGGTGGAACCATTGGATAGCATTCATAAATAACATGAGCTGAATCACTATTAATGTATGATCCAGCTGCAATATTACAATCAATTGGCATTGAATTTATGTTTGTAATGTTAACAGGATTATCAGAAATATGCAATGTATGCGGTTTTAATTTTTGTTTTGTAAAGCCTAATACTTTACCTATACAATCATCGGGTGTGAAGTCAATTTCAAATGTACTAGCAATTTCACATTTCAACGTATTATTGTTTGCATAGTACAATTTTTTGTTCGTCTTCCTCATAGAAATTATCGGTAATGTTATGTAATTCATATTCTTCACAAGTCTTCCACAGCTCATCATAACCCAACTGTTTATAAATATATTTTGCAATGTCGGCAAGTTCGTATGCTCCTACGGGTAGTGTAATAACTTTACCATTATCATAATAAAATTTATTATTTGTTTCATCTATATTTGGAATAGAATTGTATGTTTGTAAATTTATTAATCCAATGTCATATGAGTGATTTGCGTCTAATTTAATTGGTGGAAAATAGTTACTACTTAAATTTTCCGATGTGCCAGTAATTGTAAATGTTAAAGACATTATGAGCGATTGTTGTTAAGAAATTGTAGACATAAAGGTCCACACTTAAATGAATTAAAACTTTGATTTTGCTTATAATTATACTTAATTTCTGCATTATTTCCAAAATAATTTATTAACTCAAGTGGTGGGGGTAAATTACCAAAACTATCATAGTAATTAATTAAATTATTAATTTTTTTATACGCAACCCAATGTGTTCCCAGACCCGAGTTGTTATCTAAATTTACTATTGCACACTCATATTTTTTAGGTTTTAAAGGCAACGTATCATGCAAATTATGTATCTTGAACCTGTTGTTTCATTACATTAGTCATAACATCATCTAGCATAGGTTGCACATTTAGAAGATAAGATAAATGTAAATTATGTATCTTGAACCTGTTGTTTCAAGATATTAGTCATAACATCATCTAGCATAGGTTGCATATTTAGAAGATAAGAGAAATGTATAAATAGGCTAGTTTAGTGAATAAGCACGCTCTTTGTATCGTAGACTCTGCACAGTCAAGTACTGTGACTCATATGTAACCATATACAAATTATAATAAAGTTATAATATTAATAAAGATTTTAGTATTCTTTTTAAAAACATAAAATCGAATACTCAAAATTTAATTGGCGCAGCTCGGTAGGATTAATAGCTTCGAAACACAATAAAAAAAATTGTGTGGTGGATTTTTATCCTTTACCAAGCAAAACCTACAAAAATCTACGAAAACCGGTCGAACAGGACCCATCAGGCCGCAAAGGCACAACGTTTGTCTACAAGATTCACGTACTCCAGAGTGCTGTTCCGAGATCACGTCGACCAATCCACTAGGAAGACTTGCTGTTCCGAAACACGTCACTCATCAGAAGCACTTGCTGTCTCTACTAGACAACACGAAAACTACGAAAAAGAAGCCGCAACAGAAGATGATGTTCACAAGAATCATCATAATCACAATCACGATACAAATGTAAGAATTTCTTTATAAGTTTGTAAAACATTTATATTATAATACACAGGGGTATTTCTAGCTACGACTAGTAATAAAAATACCGAGACCCGGCACAGGTCAATCACACACATAATACAACTTATGTCAGAAAGCGATAGCTCTGAATCAATAGAATCAGACGATTCCTTAACACCGTTACCAACAACTAAATATATCAAAATTAAATTAAAACCTAGTAGATTAAATCGCATAACAATGGCTACCACAACTGTACAAGAAATAGAAATGTATCTCAAAACAATCCCATGTTATAATGGAAATATTAAAACATTAAATAATTTTATAACACAAGCCACAAAGATTATGGACATTTTTAATACACTAGAACTCACTGCAAATCAGCGAATGTTTGCATTCAGCATGATAAAATTAAAACTCACTGAACAAGCAATAGAAATTACAAGTAATAACGAATTTGCAGAATGGGAAGATTTAAAACTATATCTGACCACAAACTTTGTAGACAAGAGTACATCAGAAACACTGATGATAGAACTCATGGATACGAAATTTTCAAAATCAATAGAACAAACTTTGAAAATAATGCTTGAAAAATTTTCACTTTACAAATCAAAAATACACTTAACTAATTATTCACAAGATCAGAAGAACGCAATAATTCATGAAAACCAAAAATTTATAGTAAAAAGATTTATATCTCTACTACCAAATCATGTTAGAGGATCATTCCTTATTAAAAACCCTACAACTTTGGAACAAATAGAATTAATGATTAAAAATGAATTTAACTTTATTAATACGTATAATCAATCACCTATGTTGAGAAACAATGTAGAAAGACCAAAATTTGGCAATGGGCAACCTCCACAAAAGTTCCCATCACAAACATTCCCATCAACATCATTTAATCCCAAACAACCACCTCAATACCAGAGAACTAACCCAAATTTTGCACCTAGACAAAATATAAAAAATTATTATGAGACGAAACGATTTAATCCAAAATCTATGACACAACAAACACGAATCACACAACCAATGTCTACACAAACAATCAGACAAAATAATAACATAGAAGAAGTAGACTTAGACGAAATAGATTTCGATACGGACCAAGAATTTCATAAACAAATAGACGAAGAGTTAAACAACGAAAGATTAGAGAAAGAAAAACAAAAGAAAATCTATGAAGATTCTTTTTTTAGATTTAGAGACACAGATAGAAGCGATACAGTAGTAATGTCTTCTATAACAACGAACTTACCAGCATTAAAAATTAATCCATATGTCATACTGTTCGATACAGGCTCTTCAATAAACTTTATACACCCGGATTTAGTAAAACAATTTAAAGTAAAAACATATAACGAAAAATTAACTTTTAAAACAGTAAACGGAAAATCTAATTGCGATAAATATACAATAATAAAAATTCATAAAAAACCTTTAAAATGTTATGTTTATAAATTTCATAAAACATATAATATATTACTCGGAATAGAAGCATTTAAAATATTAAATATACAACTAAACTTTAAAGACAATAAAGTAAAATTAGATGATAAAATATATAAATTAGAAGAATTAACAAATTTAAAAGCAGAAACAAATAATATACAAATTAGAAATAGTCACTTAGATAATATAGAAAAAAGAGAAAAGATAAATAAAATAATTGAAGATACTAATATAGAAATAAACGTTTTCACATTACCCGACGTTAACCATAACGAAACAGAAAACAGTAGCGAACAAAATAATATAGATCAAGAAGAAGATAACCAAACGGTACACAGCTCAAATGAGAATCCCATAGCAGGAATAAAATATTTAGATGAGAGAATTAATATAGCGGATAATCAAATAATAATTTATAAAGTAGACAGGGATACTGAAATAAAAATAGAAAAATATTTTGACAATAAAAAACAAAGACTTATTTGTAAATTTAATAAAGTAACTTTTAAACAAGATGTTATAGATTTTATAAAAACTTATCTAACCCCAAAAATTAGATATTTAGCCTTATTTCAAAAAGATTTAGATAAAGAAGTTTCAAAAATATTACAAGAAAATTTCCAACCAAATTCTATAAATATCATAGCGTGTACAAAATTAGTAAACAACGTAGAAAATAACGAGGAACAATTAGAAATTATACATGACTTTCACACAGGCCTTACAAATCATAGAGGAATTTTAGCCACCATAAGAGAATTAAAAGAAAAATATTATTGGCCAAACATGAATAAAGACATTCAAGAATATATAAACAACTGTGAAACGTGCCGATGTAATAAATATGAAAGAAAACCTATAAAAATAACCGACAATCTTACAATAACACCAAGCACACCATTTGAAATGATAAACATAGATTTGTTATCACTAAATAAAGAACCTTACTTGACGATATTAGATCAGTTCTCCAAGCACGCACAGATTATCAAGGTCGAAAATAAGAGCGCAAAACAAATAACAGATAAATTAAGAATATACTTTGAAACATACAAAATACCTAAGGAAATAATAATGGACAATGGTACAGAATTTAATAACACATTAATGAAAGATCTCTTAAGTAAAAAGAAAATTAAATTACATATAACTTGTGTTAATAACCCTAAAAGTAATGCAGTGGAAAGACTTCACTCAACATTAATAGAACAATTGAGAATATTACACTCAAGACCAGACACTAAAAACATAGCAATGTCAGAAAAAATACGAATGGCTACATTAGCGTATAATAATACAAAACATAGTACAACACAACTCAGTCCAGTTGAAATACTTTACGGAATATCAAATGAAAACATTTTTATAAAAACAGACCAATCCAAATTAAAAGAAAATTATGAAGAACAACAAAGGAAAATTAAGCATATTATTAAAGATAGAATAGAAAGAGAAAAATTAAAACGAAATACAGAAAATGACAATCCTTTAGAATTAACAGATAAAGTATATGTTAAACAGAATCCTAGAATTATTCATAAAATAAAGAAACCAATATACAGAAAATATTCAGTTAAAATTTATAACCCTCTATTAGGAAAAATTAAAATATTAGATAAAAAGAACAGAAGTAAAAATATAAAAATAAATCAACTAAAAATTAAATAAAAATTTCAGAAATTAATATTAATAATAATGATTTTAAATGAATTAATAAAACAAATAGAAACAAGTTTAACCTTTTGCTCATTACACAAACTAGACGTTAGTATAATATCTTATGAAAATTTAAAACAAACTACACAAAATAACGACATTTGGAATTTAAACGAACTAATAGAAACCCATTGTAAATACTATAACGGAGAAATATACTTTATAATGTCAATACCAACCTTCTCCCAAGAATCCTTCAAATTAAACCAGTTTACCCCATTACCAATGATTCAGAATGATAGATTCATAATAATGAGTGAACCTCAACAATTATATTTCACACAAGATAAGACTTATAAAATAAGCGAATGTAGTTATATTAAGAATAAATACTTGTGTATTACACAATTTATAGAAATAAGTAAATGTATGGGAAATATACTAGATAAGCAGAAGGATGATGATTGCAAATACCATAATATTGAGAAAAAGAATACTTTTGAATTAATTCAAAATACAAATGAACTAATTATGATTAGTCCAAATAAGCAAGAAATTCAAATGAACTGTAACGAAATAAAAATAAAAAGAAATATTCAAGGAATCTATAAGATAAAAATTAACCAAGAATGTCAAATAAATAATTTCACATTTAAAAGAATTCTACAAAAATATAAAGAAATTGAATTTAAAACATTTGAGAAGGAATTAATAAGTTCAAAATTTAATGATACTAAATTACAGAATATCTCCGATATTATATTAAATGAACCGAAAATTATAAAAATAAAAGAAATCAAAATTGAAAATAGCAGTCATCACTCTTATATAATATATGTTATAATATTTATATTAATAAGTTCTTATATTTTAAGAAAATATGTATTACCTAAAATAAAATTATATAGAAATGAAAGAAAATTAAGAAAGGTAAAAACAGTAAGAAAAAAGCTAAGTGAACTAGCTATGCAAGAACAAATATAATGAAAAAACTAAAAGGGGAGGAATTATGTATCTTGAACCTGTTGTTTCATTACATTAGTCATAACATCATCTAGCATAGGTTGCACATTTAGAAGATAAGATAAATGTAAATTATGTATCTTGAACCTGTTGTTTCAAGATATTAGTCATAACATCATCTAGCATAGGTTGCATATTTAGAAGATAAGAGAAATGTATAAATAGGCTAGTTTAGTGAATAAGCACGCTCTTTGTATCGTAGACTCGGCACAGTCAAGTACTGTGACTCATATGTAACCATATACAAATTATAATAAAGTTATAATATTAATAAAGATTTTAGTATTCTTTTTAAAAACATAAAATCGAATACTCAAAATTTAATTTGCATATAAACACCGCGCAAATGGGGAATGTGTTTTGCATGTGCTAATAAATCAGTGTTTGTTAATGCTCTATTAGGTAATTGTTTGATTATTTTTTGTTTTTGCGTTTGAGGTTTTTTTTTTAATACCAGCACCCCTTTTATATGGTGCTAAATATAATCCTTTACCCTCCATTGCCTTATTATGTCGCAACGTTTCTTGAAGAACTTTATTTTGAAATTGTTTTTTATGAACAGCACTTGTTATAGCCGCAGCGCCACCTGCCGTACTACCAATAGCCCCCTGTACTCCTGCTAAAATTGGAATAAGCGGTAAAATACCACCAATTTTTCGAGGAGTTTTAATTTTTCGCGTTTGTTTTTTATTTTTTTTTGTTTTTTTTAACACCCATACCAATTTGTCTTTTTATAGCCATAGCTTTTGAAACAATTACTGCAGCAGTTTTTTCACCAAAAGATGCGTCTTTCGCTTGAACATGTTGCTCAGCTTTTTCTTGAACACTTTAACAGCTTTATGACGTTTTAATAAATTTTCAGAATTTAAAGAATAAGCAATGTCGTGTACTTTACACGCTTCATCCAAAGGATTAATACCAGAATCTCCTCGTGCCAATCTTTTCTTAAGTTTTGTACCGGGACCACAAAAATTGTATCCGGATATGTGTAATTCAACAGGTAACGAATTAATTGCAGAATTTAGAAAGCCTGCACCTTCGTGATGTTGAATCATTGACGGTTTAATGCAGAATGATATAAAAGTAAAAATTTATTTCTTTTATATTAGTTATCAATATGATGTTTACAAAGCAACAACGCAATATTAATATTAACAATTTTGATAATATTGTTAATAATGAAAATGGTTGTGGTAGTAAAGAGAAAACACATGGTGATTTATTGCCTGATTCAATTAGATCTATTATTTGTGGTCCATCGAATTGTGGAAAAACAAACGCTATTTTAAGTCTATTGACACACGAAAATGGTTTACGATTTACAAATATCTACTTATACTCTAAGTCATTAAATCAACCAAAATACATGTTTTTAAAGGAATGTGTAACGGGGATAAAAGGCATGGGATATTTTCCATTTAGTGACAATGAGAAAATAGTAAAACCTGGTAATGCAAAACCAAATTCTGTATTTATTTCCGAAGATGTGGCGTGTGACAAACAGGATTGTATGCGTGATTATTTTAGCATGGGTCGTCACAATTTAATAGACTCATATTATTTGTGTCAAACATACACTCGTATACCGAAACATCTCATCAGAGACAATGCAAATTTACTTGTTTTATTTAAACAAGACTATTTAAATTTAAAACATGTTTACGATGATCATGTTAACACAGACATGCCATTTGAATTATTTAAACAATTTTTCTGTGAATGTTGGCGGGATAAATATGGATTTGCAGTTAATAATCAAGATAGTTATGCAGATGGACGATATCGAATGGGATTTGACAATTATTTAAATTGGACTAAATAAGTTATTTTACAAATAAACAAATAAATTTAGTATATAACAGATTAAACAGACAAACAAACAAACAAACAAACAGACAGGTTACACCAACAGGTAAACAAACAGACAGACAGACAGACAGACCTGTTTACCTGTTTTTTACCTGTTTGTTTACCTGTTTTACCTGTTTGTTTACCTGTTTTACCTGATTGTCTAAGCTGTGTGTTTACCTGTTTGTTTACCTGTTTGTTTGTTTAACATGTTTGTTTAATTATTTATTTAGCTGTTTATTACGGTGTATGACTACCAGTTAGTACGAGCTTCCAAAACTCGCTAAACATACAAAGAGGCATACAAGCAAACATAATATATATATATATATATATATATATATATATATATATATATATATATATATATATATATATATATATATATATGTATATATATATATGTGGTGACTTGATTATTTACATTTACAAATGAAATGTTTATTTTTTGTGACTTGATTATTTTAAAATGAAATGTTTATTTATTTTTTGATAATTAACTACAATTGTTAAGTTGTTATATTTCCATGTTACGGTAGTTATTTATTTTTAGTTAGTTACATGTTTTTGGTGAAAATAATAAAGACGTTAAAAGCTTATCTTATATTTCTAATTAATTATTAATATATTACATATATATATATATATATTGTTGAGGACTTCGAAGGACCACCGTGTGTGATCACACGGAAATGATTTTGATGTATGTATGTTAACCACTTTATTTACATTCACACAAATGATCTGAGTTTACATGGATGAAATAGGTGATGTTTACTGTGGCCAGCGTTGAAGCTCCGCTTCAACTTGAACTAAATGAGTCTGATAGTATGATAATGGTTAATTAAGACAAATATACATATACATTAAATACCTTAAACTAAAACTTGATAACAATGGGATAACAAGTGACACAACTATATGTACATTTAGTAACTTAAACTAGAACTTATACGTATACGGTTAGTCATTTTCGTGATTTATTGTTATTACTCACTTACACTTCCACTGGCACTACACATATATTTCGCACTGCTCGTTTGAATGTGCCGTGCTCAGTACGCACGGTGACGACACGTACGATTCCGTCAGCACCTGGATGCATCTCTATAATGCGCCCGTACTTCCAGTGGAGGGGAGATGCGGTTGCCTCCTTGAGGACGACGAGGGCCCCTAATTGAATGGTTGCCGTTGCCGTCTGCTTCCTCCTTGGTCGAGACTGCATTTGTGACAAGTTTTCACCCATCCAACGCTTCCAAAAATGTTGATGAAGCTGTTCAATATATTGCCAGCGCGATAGATGGTTTTGTTGAAGATGCAACAGATTAGGTTCAGGCATGGTCTTCAATGGGCGGCCAATTAAAAAGTGGCCTGGTGTCAATGCCGCGAAGTCATTCGGATCGTCTGATAATGGCAGCAATTCAGACAGGACTCAATACATGTCAATAATGTGTACAATTCGTCAAACGTGAACAATGCGTTGCCCACAACTCGTTTTAAATGATTTTTTACCTGTTTAACTCCCGCTTCCCAAAGCCCTCCGAAATGAGGCGAGCGCGCAGATATAAAATGCCACGTTATCTTGTCTGTCGCTAATTTATTTATTATTTTTTCTTTAAATTGTTGAGAAGTAAACAATTCCGATAATGCCCTTAGTTCTTTGTTAGCACCTACAAAGTTTGTAGCATTATCAGAGTGTATGTGTTTGATTAACCTGCGTCGCGAAATAAATCGTTTTAATGCATTTAAGAAACAATCTGATGTTAAATCACTAACCAACTCCAAATGCATTGCCTTTGTAGCAAAGCAAATGAAAACGCATATATAAGATTAACCGTTATACCTACATCTTTACTCCTACAAAATATTTTTGTTGTTATTCTATTACTTGTCTTGTTACAGTTAGTAGTGCAATTAGAGATATTTGTTACATCTAGATTTCGAATTGTTCTCGATATTGTGTGTTTTTTCAAATATTCTTTTGTTTTATTTAGTTATACTATATTGTGAAAAGTAAATATGGTTAAAACTATGTCAGCTAAAAGTCGAATGCGAAGACTGCGAAAAATAAAGGAATTTAAAAAATAGTAAATTTTTGTAAATTGATAAATTACTAATATTTTTAATAAATAATAATATAATATTAGTAATATTAACTAGCAATTATAATTTTTAGTAGCTGAGCGTACCTATACTAATTTTATCAAACATTTATTATTCTGTCATTTGTTTATTATTTTATTAAATATAACTACTGCTTGTATTGCTAAATTTATCGTTTTTAGTCATTTTCATGGTATATTTAAATGCAAGTGATAACAGTACTAGAGTAAATAATAGTGCCAGTGCACTGAATTACTTAAATATTAGTGATACAACGATCTCATCTATCGAAGAAAATGAATTAACATTCAAGACAGAAATTCAGCAAAATGATATTGAATCATCAGTCGTCACCGGTAGAAGAATTTTGGATATAAAGTATTTTATTTCTTCACTAAAATCCTTGAAACATATTGGATTTGGCTGTTCGTTTTTTTTATGTAAATCTTGTGTCGGAAAAACGTATGGGGACAAAAAGTGAATTTCGCTTCAAATCTGAGATGTGCAATAAGGACGAAACTGTGCACTCCGAAGATCCTGATTCAGATGTCGACGTAAACACTCTGGCCGTAACAGCAATGTTGATAACAGGGGGAGGATACAGCCAATATCAAGAAATAAATGACACAATGGATATTCCATCAATACCACAAAAAACATGTTTAAAACACCATGATATTTTGGCAAGAAAAAATGGAAGAGCAATTGAAGAAATTTTATTACCAAGGGATTTTGCTAAAATTAATTGATTCGAGATGTATCCGTAACTTACCTCCCCGCGTAGCATATTAGTACTTTTTAATCTTGTAATCTGGACTTTTAATAATATTTGAGACATATCTTGTTAGTAAGACAGTGTTTGTATTAGCTCTAATATTTTTGTTATTTTCTCAGTGAAAATTAAAAATTGAAACATACAGAGTGTAGTTTTTGTATTAATAATTTGTGTTTAAGATATATATTTATTTATCAAACAAAACTTTTTATTTAGTAATAGTTGTTATATATAATAATAATAATAATTCTGAATTATGTAACTTCTTTGACTTCTGCATTTATAGAACCTGTAGTATATAAATTATTATCTATTAAATTTTCTGCATTTTTTTGCACTGAGTGCACACAGCTAACCATTTCTTACCAAAATTGTAATTAGGAACAATTTTTTTTTGTCTCATTGGCAGCTAATCATTTGCTTTATTGAGATATATAGTTCAAAGTACGTAATATTAATGTAACAAAAATTTTGTATTGAGAATCAATCAAATTTAAAACTTTATATTTAAACAAGAAATAGTATTATTTCATATTTATACCTGGACGATATTGTGTTTGAGGACAGAAAGATTATCCCCTACTGATTTTATTACGGTTGGGTTACTTGAAGAGGTAGGTAGAAAACTAAGAATGAAATAAGTTGCCTAAATACCGGCGTAACGTGTAAAAATATGTCCGAAAATTGTCTGAAAAATTTGTATTTGTTCAACACATTTTCCCATTTTTTGAGAGAACGAATAAATTGATAATTTCGTCTTTAGGCTCCTCGAGAATAATAAAACTAATAGCATGAAGCAAATTTAAATAAAAAAATCGTGATAGAAAATATGAGCATTATTATATTGCAATTTGTAGAAGCGATATTTTTTTAATGATTATATATTTCAAAATTTTAAGGCTGACATTTTGTTTATAAAGTATTGAACAATACGTGTATTTTTTTGTAATCATAACAAACACTTCAGTGACGAGAAATCGATTGCTAAAGTTAAACAAAAATGCCAGTTCTATGAGACAGGGGTCGAACAGCCTTAAGACAAGATTACAGCGACATGAATAACTTAGAGGAAAATGAAAACTGAATAAAATGATTACGAAAATATCAGTTGGAGGAACTCTGGGATTATTAATGTACATGTTTAAGAGTTGATAATTGTTGCTAAATTGTGACTCGAACATAATTTCAGGAAAACTCAGCATCAGTTTGATTGGGCGACTATAAAATTTGTTGACATAATCTTTCTACAACTTTGAATTCAGTATTTGTTACAAAATTGCGATGACGACGGAATACAATCGAGGTAAATAATTATTACAGCCGGACTTACGGAGAGTTTGCGAGTTCAAATCATACCGACTAAAATAATAAAAACACACACACACACTAATAGCTGGAGGAGCCACAGGGGGTAGTTTTTATGCGATAAATATACAATAGGGTCGTTCACAACTGGTTTGTGCTAATGATAATCAAAAATACAACTGCATTTGAATCAGTGACACGAAACCGTAACCAAACACCGCACCGATATTCATCTTTTTATAAAACTGAAACCGGTATTTTTTTGTTTTAAAATATGAAAACCGAAACGAAAAATTAATTGATTCTGTAACCGAAACGATATTATTTCGGTTTTAAAACCATAGATTTAACCCGCTATAAATAACGTACAGAAATGAAACTAGTAAGAATATAAGTTATTAGTTTTTATAGTTTCATATAGTCGCAGTAGGACTGCCAATACTGGATATGAATGGTAGTGGGAAAACAAGATCGACACTATGGCGTACGTAAAATTATTTTTTTCGAAAACTGTCATATAAAGTTAAAATTTACATGACAACTATCAACACGCGAAATGAGTGTTTTTTGTCTACAGAACGCAAAAGACTTTTGCTTGCAGGATGCAAAAGTTTTTTGCATCCTGCAATTTTTTGATAGAAGAAAGTCACAATTTAATAAAATTTGTCACTTTATATTTTTGCTTAGAAAAAATACTTCTATTTTTTATCATAGTCATGGCTCACTATTCTCTTTCCGATTTGGTGTATAATAAAGTGCCCGCCATTTTACTTGTTAATAATGTAACATATGGATTATTTTACATGATTGTAAAGCAAATTTGATGCACTTTTCAAATTTGTAAAAAAAATATAGTATGTTCCATTTGAAATTTCAAAGTTGATATTAATTACTAATAAACCGGAAATGACATCATGAATGTACATGTTATATGAAAGAAATTGCTACGTTGATAAATAAGCGAGATATTTGCTTAGAATTGTTAACAATTCGTAATATTTAGTATCGATTAATCAGATAATGATGTACAAAATACATCAGATGGCTGTCTGAGGCTAACATCTGCATTATGCCATTGTATTATTTTCATTTTAATTATTTTTAGCTTAGAAAATAAAACACAACCCTAATTGCCAATGACAGCTTATGTTCTATTTTAAATGGAACGCTCGTATACATTGCTGTCATTTAATTAATATGAAAATTGCAAATCCCATGTTTAACGTGAAATACATATTCTATTCTCTTCAATGTTTTTATCAATATCATGCGCCAAGAAGAAATGCACTAGGCTCGCAATAGTGAATTTTCAAATTTTGATAAGTGAGGTATATACAGGTGTAATAGCCAAACGTGCTACGTCATATAACTTTTATGTTAATAAAGATACAATAAAATACTATAAGATAATCTTATAGAGGGCCAAGGGAGACATCCAACTATGAAAGAAAATATTTTTTTAAACTAGTGGTTCTCAAGGTACAACACAAAGTTATATATTTTATATGAGATGAAATGTATTTTTTTAAGTCCATTCGCTAGAGTATTTTTTTTCTGATATCAACAATGCAATCATTTTATATCGTTACATAGTAAAAATATGAAGAAAAATTCAATTAAAATTTGAACAAATTTTATTTTTATAATTATTTTTCGGTAGGCTATGAATAACAAAAACTACTGTCAATTTGAATTATTTAGTGCATAATTCCTATTGTAGCAAATTGTTATTGTTGTGTTGAGTGATTATTTTTGTCTTGATATGGCTGGAATAAAAACTATGAACAGACTTGCAATATTTTTGCTATTAGAAATCCCGATAAACTGCGTCCAGGAAAAAATGTCATCGAGTGGATTACAAAAAACTTTAGGAAATCATTTTCACGTAACCCTGAAAACCAAAGAACAATTAGAAATAACGAAGAAATAGAAATAGCGGTTTTGGGCTTTATCACTCGTAATCCAAGTGCGTCCACACGTGAAATTGCTAAAGAATATTTTATTTCAAACATGTCGGTTTGGCAAAGTTTAAAAAAAAACTTAATATGAAACCGTATTCTCATAAATAATACAAATAATGAACGTATAATCGAGTTTTGCGAGTGGTATTTTGTTCAATACATTGAAAATAACGATTTTCCTAAAAAAATGTTGCGGACGAATGAATAAAAATTCACTAATAATGAATTATTCAATAAATATAACGAACATGTATGGGCGGAAGAATAACGCCATTCATTTCGAGTTAGAAATTAACAACGTTTTAATGTGTCGGTTGGATTAATGGGGAATAAAATTATAGGTTTTCATATTTATGAAAACAAAAAATAAATAAATGTTCCGCGTTATTTAGATTGTTCAAAAATTTAATTCATAAATTATCAGGAAAATTTAAATAAATGACAAAATATGTGGTTCCATCAGGACGGATCGCCGGCCCACAATACACGTCCAATGCATGAACGACTACAAGGTATGTTTGATGATGGCTGGATGGCTACAAATGCTCGTTGCCCAGCCCTAACACCTCTAGATTTTTTTTATGCGAATACCTAAAAAATAAGTGTACTCTACAACAGTAACAACAACTGACAATTTGATGGGTCGCGTAAGAGAAGCGTGTGCTATGCTAACACCGGAAGTAATTAATAATGCTACTTCTGAATCAGTTTTGAAGATTTTAATTATGTTTAGAAAAAGATGGAAATCAGAAAGAACACTGTTTATAAAGTTATTAACAAATATTTACATTTCGTTTTAATTTGAGCTCAATTGCTTTTCATAGCCTACTGAAAAATAGCTATAAAAATAAAATTTATTTAAATTTCAATTGAATGTTTCTCAATGTTTTTGTTATATAAGGTTATAAAATAATTGTAATGTTGATTTCAGAAAAAATACTGTAGTGAATAAGTCTAAAAAATTCTTACTTATTTATGCTGTTGGTTGAGAACCACTGGTTAAAAAAATTATATTTGTTGGATGTCCCCCTTGGTCCTCTAAAAGATTATCTTATTAGTATATAGAGGTTATATCGCTATTTTTATGTTTGTACACGGATTGTTACTAATCAAAATGTCACACAAAATATTAAAATATTTTCAGTTTGAATACTTTAACATACGAGTGCAAAATTTAATGATACTATTCATTTAACTAGGCATGTGTATGAACAGAAACATTGAACGTCTCATACAGTCAATTTAAAGGTATTTTTTTAAATCAATTAATTGTTTTAATTTGTATGCACAACAAAAATTGATTTGAAAAATTGATTAAAAATTCGATCGTGTCATACGGGCTTTGTGACTAACACAATTTAGTTTCGATACCACATTATAAAACGCATTTGTTATATTTTCAAGTTGTACTTTTGTAATAAACTTGAACCTCAGACTGTACTTCTGATCCCTAATTCCCGCCTAAGAACTTGTGTCAGATTTCGCCGCATGGTCTATACTTACGTAAATCATTTCATCCAGATAAATCATTTAGATTAAATAATTTTCTCTATTATCTTATCGAAATATTTTTTCTTTATTTATCCTTATCTAAATAAAATTATTAACTATCTTGTATCTATTTTGGGAGTTTCGTCTAGACCAGGGTGGCTAACACGTCGCTCGCAGCTATAATTAAAATCTAATTTGATCATAAAAATTAGAGAGCTTGAAAAACAAGTATCCAAAAATATATGTATAGCTGTATATTTGAATATACAACTATCCAAAATTCAATTAAAGATATCTCGAATTGAATTTCAGATATCTTAAATTCAATTTCAGATATCTGTAAATTAATTTAAGATATCTCTAATTCAATAACAGATATCTGAAATTCAATTCGAGATATCTGAAATCCAATTTAAGATATCTTTAATTCAATTTTAGATATCTAAAATTCAATACGAAATATTTGTAATTGAATTTAAGATATTTTTAATTTTTTAATTAAATATATCTGGAATTACAATACACAGATGACAGACGTGTGGAGTAGTTTACAGGAGTTTGAAGTAAATTGTTTTTAAATTATATTTATATGTCTAATATATAAAAAATATGCATTAAAATACTAAATACCTATTTAGTATTAAATAAATATTTAGTTTTTGCAATATTTCATTTACCGTGCACGCTAAAACAATATTTTGTGCATTGAACTATTAAAAAGTGCTTTTAAACAAATTATTTTATTTTATAATTATTATTATCGTATTGTTTTAGTGGGATCTATTTTTAAGTTAGTTCGCTTCACTCGCACTTTAAATAAACAAACATATCTTTTTAAATAACTCATCCCTTGTTATTTGTTGCAATATTGGTCAGGACATAAAGCTGGAAATTTATTTATTATCTCTCTCTGGTTCTGGTTCCTGTCATAGATCAGACCTGTGGTACACAGAGTGGTTTGGTAAATACGTATTACATTTTTTCCGTTTGGATTGTACAATTGAATTTCAAAACTGACTGTTTTGACAGGTATGTTAACTTTTTGTTATAACATTTAATGACAATTTCGAAAATTAAAATTTAACTGTTGGCGGTGCAAATGCCTTTAAGTATTATATTATATGTGATTTTTATATTACTACATGCTTAGCATTTTTAAAAACAAGAAAATACAAATGTAATCTGTGATTTATATAAATACCTGGTGGAACATCATACCTGTGTACATAGGCGATTAACATTGCTCCCCAAATTATTTTAGCCAAAAATGCTTCAAATAAATGTTGTAGAGCATAAAATTCTGCATCTAAATCTATAAACAGAATTACATTTCCATGCGTTATAACGACAGAAATTAAATAAAAAAATATTAAAAATTACTTTGGAAATATCAAATATCCATGGAAGTGAAACAAAAATAGATAGATGCTTGACGTTTGACAAATCTCCTGATTTAACACCTAGCGATATTTTTTATGGGGTCATCTTAAATGTAAAATTTATAAGCAACGCCACCCAAATATTAATTCTTTGAGAGAAGCTATCGTGGATAAGTGCGCCTTAATCACAAATAGGCAGCTCGCTAATGTACGACATTCCTTCTACAATAGACTTGGTTATTGCTTGACTGAAAATGGAGGTTTATTTAAATATTTATTGTAATAATAAATTGTAGTTATTATTTTATTGAGAGATTGATTGTTTGATATTTGAATTATAATAGATAGGTTATAATTTTTACATGACCAACCCTACAAGAAATAAACGTTTCATTGAAATGTACAATTGTTTATTTATTATTAAATTGTAATCATAGGTATGGAGTTTTTTGTATGAATTTTATTGAATGATTAATTTGTCGGGGGTAAAATATCTTTATCTTTAATAAATTTATCTATTTTTGTTTCACTTCCATGGCTATTTGATATTTTAAACATAATTTTTAATATTTTTTTATTTAATTTCTGTCGTTACAACGCATGTAAATGTAATTCTGTTTATTGATTTAGATGCAGAATTTTATGCTCTACAACATTTATTTGTAGCATTTTTGGCTAAAATAATTTGGGGAGCAATGCGCACGGAAAAACTGTTTTTTCATGTTAATCGCCTATGTACACTGGTATGATGTTCCACCCGGTATATATATATATATATATATATATATATATATATATATATAAATATATATATATATATATATATATCTATATATATATATTATATATATATATATATATATATATAAATATATATATATATAAATATATATATATATATATATATATATATACATATATATATATATATATATATATATATATATATATATATATATATATATACATATATGCAGGGCCGCAACTACACATTTTTCCAGGGGGAGCAAGACCTAATTTCGCCAGAGAAGATTACAAGACATGTAGAATCATTGATTAGTTAAAATCATATGTCATTTATTTATAAGTACTGAGAAATCACATTTTAATTAAGCGTGTCTCACGAGTAGCGATATTCTTATGTTTTACAATGTCCAATTAAAATGCATTTTTCAAGTTATTTATACCGCAAATTAATCTATAAATCTCCAAATCATTTTACATGGTGACCAAGCAAACGTGATGTGCATTTGCAAATACAACTCTTTTGATTTATATAAATTAATAATTATGAAATTTTCACTTTTAATGTAGGAAAAAATAGTATTTAATACACGTGGGAAAGGACCATTGCAAAAATCTTTCCGCATTAGTTTTACAATATACTAATAATAAATACTGTTATACAATAAATTTAATTTCGTTTTCTTATTATTAAAAATCCTACTGCGTAAGCCCTACTACAAATTTTAAATATCAATTACAATTATATATCATTTCTAATTTTAAAATGTTTTCAAATTTATTATACATTTATGCAACACACATTACATTTTAATTTTTGTTTGTATATCCTATAAATGCAGCCGCTTTTTGACGTCATTATTCTAGTTATAAATTTAGATGATTTCTCTCTTCTGCTTATATTTTATTTTTTTTCATTAAAAAGTTTCATTTCTATTATCTTTGTATTTGCCGCCAGAACGTCGTTGATAATCATCTCGATTTCCGGCAGCTCCGTCAATAATTTAAAGCAAGTCGACCAACAGCATTTTCAAATTAAAATAAATTAAATTTTAATATAGTACTGGTTTATTTTTATATGTAGCAGTTAACTACATAACTAATGATTTTAATATAAAAATTCGTTTTGTATTAAACAGCATCTCATACAATGGATCCTTCCAATATTGAAATTATATTTGCCAGAAATAATTTCCTACACATTACACTCAGAACAAAGGATGCTGGAACCCTTCGAAAGCCCTAGTCATTCATTTATTATCAATAATTGACGAGCGCCTGTAAACTACTACACACTTCTGTCATTAGTACATTTACGACAACCTGTGACTGCAACACTCAGCGCCTGTAAACTACTACACACTTCTTTCATCTATACATTGCAATTTCAGATATCTGGAATTCAATTTAAGTTATCTTTAATTCAATTTTAGATATCTCGAATTGAATTTCAGATATCTGAAATTTGAATTTAAGATATCTGTAATTGAATTTAAGATATCTCGAATTGAATTTCAGATATCTTAAATTGAATTTTAGATAGCTTTAATTCAATTTCAGATATCTGAAATTCAATTCAAGATATCTTAAATTGAATTTTAGATATCTTAAATTGAATTTCAGATATCTCGAATTGAATTTCAGATATCTGCAATTGAATTTAAGATATCTTTAATTCGGTCGAATTAGAGTTATCTTAAATTGAATTACAAATATCTGAAATTGAATTTAAGATATCTGAATTTCAATTCGAGATATCTGTTATTGAATTAAGGATATGTGTCATGAAAAACGATCGAATAAAAAGTAAGACGGCGTTCCATATACCAGTGATAATCAGCTGTCAGTTACTACAATGTTGTCATACTCTATTCGCCAACTACTACTGATATCTTACTTACCTTATCATGCACTGGCGCCTTGTTTATGTTGCTTCTGCATTTTCTCTTTGATTTTAGTTTTTCTCTAAAATGATATATTTGAATAAAACTAGCGTCTTATAAAACGTGCCACAATCCCCAACTCACCGATTTCGAACAGTTAACTTAGAAGCAGCGTTTGATTCTTGTGGAATACATTCTAGTTTTGTCAGATATGTGAGCCAAAGATGATAAGCCACTTGTTTGAATCGGCACCAAGTTCTTGCAGCTCGTCTACTAATCCACGAAGAATATAATTATATATTTCCCAAGACGTTAACTTATTCTGTTCTTTTTTAATGGATTGTTTTGGAATCTTTACTTTTGACTTCACCGTAGATTCAGGCTTGTAACATTCGAAAACACGTACTTGTCCTTGCATACCATGGCTTTGTGTTTGGTTACCTATACACAAATTAAAAGAAATCATTTTATAAACAGCTTCAAGGATTTTAATTTTCATCCATGTCGTGCCAGGAATGCATTATATCAATAAATATTAACTAATTGCATACAGTTATTAATTCTAAACATCTTTGTAGGACTAAATAGAAATTTTACCATTTTATATAGTATATAACAGAAAAAAGTTGGCACCCGTGTCCAAGTTTTGATGAGATAACAAAACTGAACTATAATGCCTATGACACACTGGTCGATGAGCGTCGATGACCATCGATGAACTCCTCGATGAAACAACAGAACGCACCCGTCATCGACGAAAATTAGAGGCTCCTCTATTTCCATCGAAGAGCTCATCGATGAAACGAACGTATCTCATTTCACTCGTATCTTTTGTGTCTCACTTCACGTTAGCATATTTTTGAAATTTAGTTTTTCTTTCTCAACTTTAGAAGCTTTTATTGTTTGTCAATGAAGAGTGCGTTCTGTTGTTTCATCGAGGAGTTCATCGATGGTCATCGACGCTCATCGACCAGTGTGCCATAGGTATTCGAGCTACGATTTTAGTGAAATGGGACTTTTTAACTATCATTTGGGGAGGGGTGACATATACAATATGGTTGCGTTCGTTTGCTAAAAAAAACTCTCATAGAAAATGTGAAATATGTCGATTTTTTCCTTTTCAAATAACTTCTAAATTATTTCGAATTGAAGAAAATGTTTCACACAAAACCATTTGGATATATATTTTTTTTCTGGGCCCACAATATGACATTCAATCTAATATTATTAAGTTGTGTGATTATTAAAGGTAATCATACCTGTAGTTTTTGACTAAAGTTAATTTATATTATGACAGAAAAATTCTGATGACGCCTGGATTCGAACCAGGGACCTTCCGCATACCGGGCAGAGATGCTAACCGCTACACCACGTCACCTGTGTTCGAAATATGGCATCAACTGAATTTTTCTGTCACAGTGTCTAAGCGTAGCTTCGTTCCGAGAGACTCCTATATAGGCATTGACAACCGGGTTCGTCTACAGTGACACAGTTTTTGATTATAAGGGAATCATACCCAAGCTTAGAGCTAATATTATTAAGTTGTGTGATTATTAAAGGTAATCATACCTGTAGTTTTTGACTAAAGTTAATTTATATTATGACAGAAAAATTCTGATGACGCCTGGATTCGAACCAGGGACCTTCCGCATACCGGGCAGAGATGCTAACCGCTACACCACGTCACCTGTGTTCGAAATATGGCATCAACTGAATTTTTCTGTCACAGTGTCTAAGCGTAGCTTCGTTCCGAGAGACTCCTATATAGGCATTGACAACCGGGTTCGTCTACAGTGACACAGTTTTTGATTATAAGGGAATCATACCCAAGCTTAGAGCTAATATTATTAAGTTGTGTGATTATTAAAGGTAATTTCGAACACAGGTGACGTGGTGTAGCGGTTAGCATCTCTGCCCGGTATGCGGAAGGTCCCTGGTTCGAATCCAGGCGTCATCAGAATTTTTCTGTCATAATATAAATTAACTTTAGTCAATGACATTCAATTTTAATTTTATAAATGAAATCCATATTTAATAATACTGTAGAAAAATTGCTTTTTTTTCTGTTTTCATTCATACGCAGCACATAATTTATTATATTATACATTTAGAGAAAATAAACAAAAAGTAAAAACAATAAATTAAATAAATAAATATATCATCACGCCTTTTACCCATTACCGGGTGTAACACTCTGCCGTAGCAGATCTCGGTAAGTGATATATTTCTTCGCGTGCAGTGCGGTTACCAGCCATCAAATCACGGCAACCAAAGATGTTAGTGGAGGGGGAGCCACAGGGGTATATTTTAAATTGGTGAACATTGTTTGTCGACTGTGGGGATCGAACCAGAGTTCTCAAGATCCACAGGCCGACTCGATACCACTGAGCCACCTATCCCATAAAAATAATAAAAATAATTAAATCGTTTATTAGTTGTTTTTTTTTAATTAGATTATTCAATAGAACATTTATTATTACCGAAAGTAATTGAACCAAGAAACTAATTTTCTTTAGTTGACAAATATTAGGTTTTCAAAAATCCCAATAATTTTGGAGAAAATAAAATGAAAAAATCTGATGTGCGCACCACATGACTTCCTTGTACGCGTATTAAACTATAGATATTTTTTTAATTGCACATATTTGACATAAAATCTTTTATTTTGTATTTTTTGTTCTAATCCATAGCAAACTTAATGTAAAAAAAATATATATATAATATTTAAATTTAGATATCTCGCTTATGCAAAAGGCTAATTTAAAAATTCTTAATGTGCTAGACGCAGAATTTAATTCTCTCATTTTTGTCAAGGAAAACTGTTAGCAGCTTCATGTAATGTGTCAAGTATAGATTTCAAACTTTTTTGGAGTCAAAGATTCATCAATCTGGTTGATAAGTAACAGATTTATAGCCCAAAACACCCAAAATGCCGTTTTAGGTACTCTATTTTTTCAGCGAATGGAGTCCACGATTTTTTTGGTACACGATGCAAATTGTCAAACTTTGACATTTGTCGAAGTCGAAAACATGTCTTGAACGTCAAATTAACTTAGACTGCCGTAAAGAAAAAACTTGAAAGTTTTTTGACCTTAAAGATTCAACTCATTTCGTTCAAAATAATGTTTCTGACGAGTTTATGTAATTGAATTGAAATGACTGAAATCATATTGGGATTGGTACGTCGTTCAACATGCAGTTAGAATCCTGCAACATTGTATGTGCGATTTATATGTCAAGTTTTTAAAATTAATCTGATATTTATTAAAAATATGACAATAATTTAGATTAAAAAGTATATAAAGGAAAACTGTTAGCAGCTTCATGTAATGTGTCACTTCCGGTTAGTCTATTTTAACCAAAATCTATTATGTTATTTCCATTGATATAGTAGTCTTATATACCAAATTTGAAAAGTTTTAAATTATATTTGAATATAGTTTTTCATGAAAATCTATTATAGGCTTCAAGTAAAGTACCACATCCGGTGGTTGTATAATGACAAAAAAGGGAGGTGCACAACTAGATGTTATAACAGTGGTAAATATAAAGTTTCAATTTTCTACGGCTAACGTTTTTGAGTTATGCGAGATACATACGTACAGACGGCACGACGAAACTTCATAACTTCATAACTAAGGATATTTAACTCATAACTACGAGTATCTCGTTTTATTTAAACACATCTCGTTTTATTTACGATTATACTTATGAAGTTTTAACTTAGTGCTGTGAGTTGCAATTGTTGTGTTTTATCTACATGTGTTTTAGTGAGAGTGTTGATTACAACAATAAGTTCGTAATTGCTAAAGTGTATATTTGTGATTGCTTATTGCAATTGCTGTGTTTTATCTACATGTGTTTTAGTGAGAGTGTTGATTACAACAATAAGTTCGTAATTGCTAAAGTGCATATTTGTGATTGCTTATTGCAATTGTTGTGCTTCATCTACACCTGTTTTAACGAGAGTGTTGATTACAACAATAAGTTCGTAATCTCAAACGTTCAACAATGTGTTCAACTAGAATAATGATTTCAACAATGAGTTAGTGCTTTTAAATTTGTGTGTTTCATTAAAATCAGTTCGTTCAGTGCTTATTGACGCGCAACATGGATGGCATCAGCCAGTTTATGGCGTTAGAAGCTGAAATTCGCTCCATGTCAAATCGTGAACTCTCTGTCGACGAAAAAGACAAACTTCTTGAGCTATTATTTTTGGAGACTTTAAAGAGGTTTTAAAGAAGCAGCGATCCAGTAACTCGACTTGTGACAATTCTAATAATAGTTCAACCAGCGATGATGCTTCCAACGATGCTGAAGACAGCTTTACTGTTGTTGGAAAACATGGAACCAAGCGTCCACGGAAAAATACCGCAACACCTCTTCCTCCGACCACAGAGAATCGTTTCTCAGCCCTAGCGTTAAACGATGAAATGAATGGAACAGATCCACTGTCAGTGCCAGCCACCGCTTCTACCAGTGAAAAACAGCGTGAAAAGCGCATTCCACCTTTAATTCTTCACACCACGGAGAACTACATATCAACCACGGAAGCTATCCGCAAGGCAGGCGTCACAATCAATAAAATTGTGAACACGAAAGACGGCGTTCGTGTCCATGTCAACTCTGCCGATGATTACAGGAAAACAAGAGAACTCTTGAGGCAATTAAACTAAGAATTTCACACATTCCAACTCCAGGATGAGAAGCTGCTTCAGGTTGTCATTCGCGGTATTCCAGAAACCATTTCCGACAGCGAGATTCTGGCGGAGCTGAGAAACCTTAACTTTCCAGCCGAGTCTGTTACGACGCATGACAGGTGCAAACAAGAAACCATTTCCACTAGTGCATGTTCAGCTACTGAAGAATGCTGAAGGCAAGGCCATCTTCGATCTTAAATACCTGATGTACTTGAAAGTAAAAATCGAGTCCAAGAAACCACAAACAGGTATAAATCAATGTCACAACTGCCAGCGTTTTGGTCATGCCAGTAAAAACTGCCACGCCAGGGCCCGCTGTGTTAAATGCTCTGAGGGCCATAATGTTTCTGAATGCCCGACAAAAGGCTCATCCACACCTCGATACTGTAATTGTGGAAAAGATCATACCGCTAGCTTCAAAGGCTGTGAAGCGTACAAGGCCGCCAAATTGTACAATTCACAAATCACAATTGTTCGTAACCAGGGTCGCATGCCTGGGAAAAGCCAAGAGGTCTCAATAACTGAACCAATCGACAACACCAGCTCTAACATTCAGACTGCTACTGTCAACGCTCCAGCCGAAGATAAGTGCAACAGCTTTCTTCTACAATAGCTGCCAATATCAGTCCAGAATCACCTGCCGCTGTCATAAATAATGTCGATTCCAACACCACCACTTTTTCATCCGATAATATAAATTGGTCGACATTGTTTGCCAAAATCAACTTTAGTAAGCTTTTGGCTGAAGTTCCAGTCATTTTAAGTAACTTACTTAATGCCAAATCAGGATCAGAAATGCTCCTCATTATCTTTTACTCAATTCCCAAGTTCTTGAACGCAACCCAAGATGTCCAGACACCGTAGAGCTGAACTCCTAAAACTCGCATTTTGGACTGCAAACGGACTACAAGAAAAACGAGTCGAACTGGAAGAATTTATATTTCGCTACAATCTGGACGTTGTGTTGGTTAGTGAAACGCATCTTCGTGCCGGCCTCAACCCCAAAATCTGTGGCTTTACACTGTACCGGTATGACAGACCAGGTGCTCGCGGCGGTGGTGCTGCTATTTATATAAAAAATAGTATTGAGCATCACGAAACACCAATTCCGGAACTGCAACACATGGAAGCAGTGGCAATCTCCATCAACACCCAGTGGATTGGTCAACTACGACTAGTCGCTGTCTATAACGCGCCACGGCGTAGACTTCTCGAGGAAGACTTAAATGCTGTGATGGCTTTGGACGGACCAACAGTTCTCGCCGGGGACTTCAATGCCAAGCGCCAAGCACCAAGCCTGGAACAGCCATACACCAAACGGCAACGGACGAATCCTGCACCGGTACATGCTAGCACATGACCTCACTGTCATCGGCCCGATTGAGCCAACCCACTTCCCGGACAATGGCACCCGAGCAGACGTGCTAGACATTACTGTTCACCGCAATGCAGGCGCAGCAAATAACATTCGTGTGGTAAATGAGGTCTCCAGTAATCACGTGCTAGTGTTGCTAGAACTTGGCGATGGCTTACCAGCTGCAGATGAGCGTTCTTCCACTTTCACTTCCTGGGAACGGTTCGAGTTTCACATTAACGAAGATATTGGGGATCTACCAGTCATTACCAGCCCACCAGAGCTCGAAGAAGCAGTTATATCACTGACACACTGCATCCGCCAAGCAGTTGCCTACTCCTCACACCAAACAATACAAGCAGCTGTTAATCCTGTCGCTGGAAAGCAGAAATGCGAGAACTTATAAGACTGAAAAATCAAGTACGTCGACACTGGCAACGCTATTGCAGGCCAGACGACCGCGTTGAAATGAACCGCCTCTCCAGGCTTGTCAAGCAACAGCTTCAACAACATCGGAGCGACCGCTGGGCAGCCAAACTTATTTCGCTGAGCTGTAACGACAAATCATTAAGGCACATGGCCAAAGCGCTGCGAAGTGAAAAACAAAAAATTCCGCCACTTCACGGGGAGCGAGGACTGGTTTTCTCTGAAATGGACAAATTGGAAGCAATCGCCGACACTATGGAGCGCCAATGCTCTCCAAACTACACGCATTGCGATATTCGATTTGTTGGACGACTCAACCGATCGGTTAGAAAACAATTACAAGCTATACCACAGACAGCAGTCAAGCATACATCACCGCGAGAAGTTTGGGACATTATCAAAAAACTCAACGATAAGAAAGCACCGGGTCCAGACGGCATCAGTAACCAGGCACTGAAGAATCTACCGCGCAAAGGTGTGGTAGCATTAATGAACATTGTTAATGCAGCACTACGACTTCGTCACTTCCCAGAATCTTGGAAATGCGCCGATGTTATTGTCCTTAAGAAATCAGGACAAAATCCCACGTTCCCACAAAACTACAGGCCCATCAGTTTGTTGTCTTGCCTGGGAAAAGTGGCCGAAAAAATTATCCTGACTAGATTGCAGCAAGAAGTGGATGAAAGAAAGCTGATTCCCGATCATCAACACGGCTTTAGAAAACAACACTCCACGGAACAGCAGCTTCTTCGCGTTGTAGACTTCATAATAGAAGGCTTCAATGCAAGACAGGCTACTGGCGCTATCTTCTTGGACGTCGCCAAGGCGTTTGACAAGATGTGGCACCAGGGGCTGCTACACAAACTTTTGGAAGCAGACATACTGCTAGCCTTGGTACAACTACTAGATTCTTATCTTCGGCAAAGATCGTTTTGTATCAAACTACAAGGAACGCGATCTTCTCAGCGACCAATCACCGCTGGCCTGCCTCAAGGCTCGCTACTATCACCACTACTTTACACGGTGTACTGCCACGATATGCCAAGTAACATCGGGAACACCACACTTGCTCAGTTTGCTGACGATATAGCCATTCTGTACAAGTCAAGATCGTCCAGAGTCATCGTCCCGAGACTCCAAGCTGCTACAGATTCGCTAGAAGAGTGGTTTAAACGAAGGAGAATTGACGTCAATGCTGAAAAAAGTTCAGCAATCCTATTCAGCAAGAGACAACTACACCCAGATAACGACATTATCATCTTCGACAGGAGAATTCCGTGGCAAGATTCTACCAAATACCTGGGACTCCTGTTTGATCACAAACTGACTTGGCACGCTCATATTGCAGCTCGTACAGCCGGAGCAGAAGCGCTCATGGGTCACTTATATCCATTGATCGGAAGGCGTAGCAGCCTCAGCATCAACAATAAATTGACAATCTACAAGTCAATAATCCGACCATCAATGACCTATGCCATCCCAATTTGGGGCAACGCCGCAAGGACAAACCTCAGGAAGCTCCAAGTCGTCCAGAACCATGCGCTCAGGGCGGCTGTCAACGCACCGTGGTTCATCAGGAATGACGATCTCCATGAAGACCTACAAGTGCCAACCATCGCAGACTACACGAGGATCGCTGCTAGCCGATTCTACTCAAAAATACCTACCCATCCAAACGCAAGCGTAAAGGGTCTGGCAGACTACGACCCGGAAGTGCCAACTCGGCACAAGAAACCGAAACAAGTGCTCGCTATACGAAATCCAATACACGCCAAGAAGGCGGCGCAGTAGCGCAATACACTACTCCAACATTCGAAGTTTAGATGACGGAGGTGTGGACCCACGGTCCGGTACTTCATAAGCCAGTTATGTTCATCGTTCATCGTTCGAAATTAGTCAAAATTGATTCAGGGAGGACCAAAATAACTATTTCCGTTGAAATCTGAGAACCGAAAATTTTCTCGATTACAATACTTCTTTTACTTTGTACAAGGAATTAATAAAAAATTTAAAAAATAACATAGAAGAAGATGAAGCCTAGTGCGAGGTAGATTGAGGTGTTTAAGTTTTTAACAGTTAATCATATTGTATGGCTTTTAACTTTATATTTTGTTATCTCGTTCTATGTTCTTTTTTATATAATTAAGTAATCATTTTCATTTGAAAACGAAATATCTACAACTTTTTACTTTCGATCGCCTTTCTGCAATTTGTTTTATTTTCTGACCTAATTTTTTCCTAAACCAATGAATCATGAACAGTGATATTCTGGTTACTGTTATTACACTACCTATACTTTAATTTGATCGAAAACTAATTGTTTAATTGTTTAATTTGCTCTGTACAAAAATGTAAATTTTCTCAAAATTCGCAAATTGATAGAAATTCGGTTTTGAAAAGGAGCTCGTCATCATGTTTCTGGACGATTTTGAGATATATAAAACTTGTTTATTTATAAGAATTTTCTCGAGGAAAATTATATTAAAAGTTACAAATAATGTAACAATATCAAATACAAATGACACAGACACACAGATGACAGACAGTTCTCAATAATTCACGAGTAAAAAGACGTAAAAATCTTAGTAGAACTGTATTGAAAGTTGTTCCCACTAAAACAATCTTAAATTTGTTAGCTCTTGCACTGTAAAGCCATTTAATTATTAATAAGTAAAGAAATAATCGCAAAGGCTGAAATCAGAAGAAAATTCTCTATCTAATGGACATTTCAAAATACAATTCGATTCTACCGTTTGAGGGTTTGCTATTACCGACAAATTAACCCTTGTTCGTGTACATTTTATGTATATAACATTTTTCTCTTATATCCTTATAGGGAATGCAATACCGGTTAAAAATTTCAATACCGGGATCTCGGTATTTTCGTTTTAAGAACGGGATACCGGTATTAATACCGGTATTGATAATTTTTTTAAATTGAACCTATTTAACATATATTTACAGTAGGATGTGGTGTGTGCGTGTATAGATTAAGGGAATGTCAAATTTAATGAAACATAATCATTTTATTTTAATAATTATGAAATATAAGTAAAATTGAACAACATAAAAAAATAAAGATAAGTAATTCTATATATGTAAAATAAACAACATAACTTTTACTTTTTTGTTTCAATATAATAAAAATAAACTTTTAGTAAACAATATGATCGAGTGTGTCGTCATTTAATCTGGATCATATTCTTGTGCATATTTGAGATGCGGCTGAAAATGCCGTTTCTGAATCCACACTGGTTGGTGCTACTATTTGTAAATAATCGTATGTTAATTGTAAATTCACGCCCTTAATACCTTCCTCATCAAAAAATATCATTTCCTTCCGGATTAGTTGCCCAACTCGTTGCGTTTTGCTATTTGCTAACGAATGACTACGAAACAACTACGAATTGGCGATCGGCAACAAATACGCAACGTCCCACAGTTCCATTATTTAGGATTCCCCGCAACAAGCTTGCCAACTCTTCAATAACATAATTTTAGTTAAACGTTACTTATACGTCAATTGAAAAAATACCGAAAAACCGGTATTTTTATGCTAAACATCGGTTTGAATACCTGACAAGTTATGTCCGGAATCCCGGGGTCCCGAGATCCCGGTATTGCATTCCCTATGTCCTTAGTTCGCCCAAAAAATGTATGTATAAAAAATCAGTTGTTTTAAATTAGAAAATTTAAGATTTTAAATTTTTTGCTATTTTACATAAAGCCTGTAATCCATTCAATGATAAATCAATCTTTTGTCTTATTTAAAATGAATAAATTTTAAAGCCACTGTATGTATACTCCTCAATGTTTTGTTTCTAAAGTATAACAACAGCCTGTATATCCACGAGCTCAAAGTTCTTTTGCTGCTCTCGTGAAATTGTCACTCTTATTATTGTGTGTTCAGATGTACTTACGTTTAGCGATTGTTCTCTGTTTTGGAGTATTTAGTTCCGGTTGCCTCACCTCGATCACATTCATGCTGACTCTAAACAAATGGCATGACGCTCACTTTTAAATTCAGTATTATTGGTATTTCGAGGGTTGGTTCAATTAGCAAACAATGAAGTTAACAAAACAAACATTCTCAAACCAACGTTTTTATTTTACTTTTTATTAGCTCATTCGATAGAATATTATTTGTTCTAATTTTAACAATATAACATGTTTATTTGAAATAATCACAAAATTAATATTAATTTTGAACAACTGGCAAAAGCATATATGTTCAACATTTACTACCTTGGCTATAAAATAAACAAAAATATTGTTGAAAATTGCATCCATTAGTCTGAATATAAAGTTCCAATCTTGCCAACAACATATTTCCTACAAAATCATAGTATTCCTTTTGATGTAATAACACAGAAATACGCTTGACAAATGATATGAACAATTGTTACAAAAATAATACAATATTGACATAATTTCGAACTTATTTATGAATATAATTAAATTCCGAAAAGGACGCCTAATCTTGTCTAGTGCTAGTGGGATGAACACTACCGGCTAATCTGTCCCTAGTTATACGCCATTGAGATTTGGTATAATCGTGCATGTGATTCAAATCTGATTTTATTCCAATTTTTCTCAAATTCTCAGTAATCGCGATTTAGAATAAATATATAAATAAATCCCATTTAACCATATTCGTATTTTTATAGTTTAGGGGTTAATAGGGCCAGTTACACCAACAATAAATAAGTAGCAAGCCAAAAGACATTATTCTGAATGTTGCAGCTTACAACCTGCATAATTGTAAAGATAAGCCTTTTCGACTTGAAATAATAAAATTATATCAAAGTTATTATTGAAGTGGAACAGTATAAATGACTATTTAGTTTGTTACTAATAATCAAAACATACTTTCATTTTTTATTTGTACAACTGGTGACAAATACTCAAAATGATAAATTGTACAAACAACAAAACAACAAAATAAATGAAGTAATTATAGACGTTACCGGCAAAGTATAAAATCATGGCAAAAATTGTATTATTTACCAGTTAGATGATTACAACTTATTCTTGCTTCATACACGTAATTATTTCAATATTCAACTTATTCTTCGCTTACACAAACAAATGCCAAGCCCGTAGAATGCACGCAAATTTTAATATTTCCTTTTCTTCAAGCATACAACAATATTCATATTATGCTACTACACACACTATGTAGAACTAAGTCATTATGTTATTAGTACAATAATGAAATTCATTATTGTACTAGTACAATAATGTTAGTTATAAAATATACCACAGGCAGCAGCACTTGCTAGGGCAGCCCGGCTACTGGCTCAACGTTACCAATCGTACGATAATTATCATACATGTAGGATAATTAGGGGAATTGTACGATGTACGATAGTAAGTTACTATCGTACAGCGTACTAAAATGACAAAATATATATTACAAAAATATCGTGAACATAATTAGGAGTCACAACCCATAATTTTGAGTGTTCCGTACGACAATTTCAATATCTAATGTAGGCAACTGAAGTGAAGTGAGGTTAACTGACTGACAGCCAGTAGTGATAAATATCGTTATTTGTTTCACAAAAAAAATGTCTCAAGAAGTGGATGAAATGCAATTTACACCTCCAGCAATAGCAGAAATCGCAAAGTCAGTCATTCAAACATTGATTCCTGAAAAATCACGTAAGGTTTATGATTTCGCTTATGAGAGATTTGTCAATTGGACTAGAGAACAAAATGTGAAGAATTTCTCTGAGAATGTTATGCTAACTTACTTTACTCAATGATTAAGGCTGAATTAAATATCAAACATAACGTAAACATACGTAAATACACTAAACTAACAGCATTTTTGAAAATATTGAGTTATTTGATACTTCGACAGAAATGACTTGCAACATACCTGTTACATTTGGAAGTAATCAAGGTACGGAAATAAACAATGAAATTTATACAGCTTCTATCTATTAGGATATTGGAACTATCGATACAAATACTGCCAGTAGTGGTTTAAATATTCAAAATTGTAAAATAGAAAACTGTACATTTAACATAACTGTTAATAAAGCGAGTTAGGGAAAAAAATTAAATAATTTATATTTTATTCTTGAAATTTACGTTAGAATGCTTGAAGAAAAAATAGTATATGCTACTCGGAGTAGAATGCTCTTTTTTATTTCGCTCAGTTTGCATCGCCTCGGCTACACGCCTCGGCCGCAAACATCTGAGCTCAATAAAAAAGACTGCTTTCTACTCCTAGTAACATAATATACCATTTTGATATTCCACACTTAACCGGTAACATAGATATATCGTGAATGAACTTACTTTGTACAACTACCAGCTAGTGAAGTCGTGTGTGGTCTGAATTTCTGCGTCGCACCAACAACTGCCAGCCGTTCCCCCACCACGCGCTCACTGCATACTAGTGTTCTTGCACTCAAATGAGTATCAACCAAACTCATTTCATATTATTTCTTATACCTAGAGTGCGGATTATATGCATTTGCGTGTATTGTATATCTGTGCATATTAACATTTTCTTTACAAATGTTCACAGTTCATACAAAATTAGATCAAACTAGGGTTTTAAATTTTTGCATATTTTGCATAAATAAATTTTTTGTTACATATTTATAAATTCTTTACATATATTTATTAATTCATGCATATTTTTGCATATTTTATAAGTTTCAAACAGTAGTTTCAATTTTTTAAATTTGAAATTTGGTATAACATTTTTAATCGGGAGATCTCGTAAATATTCGTTCAGCTTCGATACCACATAACTCTGCACCTTTATTTAATATTTTGGGGCCCGTAATTTCATAATTTTTTTAATAAAGATAAATAAATTAAAACCGATAAATGACAGAACAATTTTTCTATAATTCTTATTTCATTGTACTATGATTTTAACTTTTTCCATTTGATTTCAGAGGCAAAGAATGAGCCACAATAATATAGTCTGGGTCGGTTTGCGCAGTAGTCTAGTAATATGAATCATATTGATTAAAATCATTACTTATGATATGGAAACAGACAAAATGGGTATACAAGTGTAATTGAAGATATATTTGTATATATATTTAAAAAAAAATTTGTCTAATGTTCATGAAATACAATTTGAAAATCACAATGACTAGAATGCAGAAAGACGAAATATTTAGCTACAGTAGTCAAGCAAATCACCGGCGATATAGTGAATACCGACGGCTTCATTGATAAAATAGTGAACGCTGTCTCTACGCGCATCGAAGCGATATTTGATGCTCAAATATTCAAGTTAAGTGACGAAATTAAAGTACTTCGTGGCGAACTAGTTAAAAAAAAAACACAATTATTGAAGATCTCAGTGCTGAAATTGATGGACTTAAACAATACAGTCGGAGGAACTGTTTAACAATTTTCGGGGTGCCGTAGACGAGAAACGAGTCTACGGATGATTTGGTGTTGAACTTCTGCGGGAGTATCCCACTAGATCCTACTGCTTTAGACTGTTCCCACCGTGTAGGAAGATCCCAAAAAGATAAGCTTCGTCTCATGATTATTAAATTTGGCCGCTATAACGATCGCACACGAATCTATTCAAATAAAAGTAAACTTAAAAACTCTGGTGTAGTTATAAAGGAGGATTTAACACAAACCAAACTTGGTGTTCTAAATTTGGCTAAAAAACGGTTTAGTTTGAAGAATGTTTGGATGCGCGATGGGGTTGTCAATATTTTATATAATGGAACAGTTCATAAAATATCGACAGCTAAACAGTTAAATGACCTTAAGTTTTGAGTAATAATTTGGCCTTGCAAACTATTTGTTCTTGTCTGGCTTAAATGCCGCTCGGTACTATGTCTAGAGATGAAAAACTATCGGTAATTTCAACTATCGATTGTTCGATAGTGCTATCAGTAAACTATCGATATATCGATAGTACTATCGATAGTCAATTTAATTACTAAACGATAGTTTTAGTTACTAAACGATAGTTACTAAACGATAGTTACTAACCGATAGTTACTAAACGATAGTTACTAAGCGATAGTTACTAAACGATAGTTACTAAACGATAGTTACTAACCGATAATTACTAAACGGTACTATCGATAGTTTTTTTTCTTTTAATTACTTATCGATAGTATTTTTTTATAAAAGTATAATTTTTTTTCAAAATTACAAAATCTTTGCCTATACAGAGTTTAAAATCAATGATTAAATTCGTTCCTTTTTCGAGAGAGAGGTAAAATAAAATGTATAATTTTTTAAATGTTACTCTCATCCCCTAAAATTTAAAACTTTTGATATTGCTCTATATTAAGGGATGTTTGCTAAATAATTCCTGTGAATATGGTTTTGTTACAGTTAATATTACCCGCTCTAAGGTATGTACAAATGGGAGAAATAGAAAATAAGAAAATATACAATAAATGTCAAAAATTTATTTCTTTAAAATTTAAACTTAATAACAAGATTTCAGAAGAACAAATGTGAAAATAAAAATCAAATGCAAATATGTACTTCTATCCCTAGGTATATACCATTTCTTACATTAATTTATACTTTTGTCGAGATCAAGGTATTAGAAAAACTAGTTGCAATTCGAAACACCTTTTATATTAATTTAAATTTAGATCAAATAAAAAAGAAATGTGGTGTTGTGATAGTATTTTTGGAGTTGTGATGCATACTGGATGAGTGGTAAGCGGAGACTGTCCTGGTTAGAAGGAAAAAATGGTGGATTTTGGGGTGAACAAAGAAGTTTGGAATGTAGGTACTTGAAAAACAGATGTTGTTAGGTTCGGAGAAAGCGGGTGAAGTTACAATAGCAGGTAGTGGAGAAACATGATACCGACTCTGTATTATTGAAGCGTTGCTCTAGCAAACGAAATCTGATTTGCGGTGTCAGTAGGAGAAAAACACAATTACTTATGTTTGACCATGAATGTAGAGAAATGACTTGCACTTTTAAATTTATTTATTTAGTTGTGTAGACAAAAGTTAAAATTATATACCAGATAGGATCAATGAGTTAAAATATTGTAACTCAATGAAAAGGAATAGATTTATTAAATTTTGATAATAATTGAAAATATAATCAACATAAACAAATGCAGTAACTAGTGTTTAATTTAATTTACATTGAAAACTGTAGAAGTAACTGCTGTTTATTAAAATATTACATTTTAGAAAAGTTAAATAACAGAAACAATGAATAAATGTGATTGATGAAGAAATTTATTAATTATTATAAATAAAATTACTATATGATAGTTACTAAACGATAGTTACTAAACGATAATTACTAAACGATAGTTACTAAACGATAGTTACTAAACGATAGTTACTAAACGATAGTTACTAAACGATAGTTACTAAACGATAGTTACTAAACGATAGTTACTAAACGATAGTTACTAAACGATAGTTACTAAACGATAATTACTAAACGATAGTTACTAAACGATAGTTACTAAACGATAGTTACTAAACGATAGTTACTAAACGATAATTACTAAACGATAGTTACTAAACGATAGTTACTAAACGATAGTTACTAAACGATAATTACTAATCGATACTATCGATAGTTATTTTCTATTAATTACTTATCGATAGTACTTTATTTTTTAAAACTATCGATGTATCGATAGTACAATCGATAGTTTTTTCATCTCTAACTATGTCTCTGTGTTAGAAGCGATCAGCTGATTCTAATTGATTTTCTTGCACACACTGGATTTTGATTTTGATATTTGTATGGTTTAAATTTTGTTAGTTGTTACGACATAGATATAGTTTGTTTATTTTTATTGTACATTTAAAATATTTGTATTTACTAAACAATTAGATATAGTAAGTAATTTCATTCTTTATGTTAAAAATTGGACACTTAAATGTAAGATCACTGTCATCTAATTTTGCGGAATTTGAAGATTTAATTCTAAATAATGATTTTGATAAATTTGGGATATCAGAAACTTGGCTGGATGATTCACTTAGCAAATACATGATTAAGAAGCGACAGAAGAGGAAGAGGCGGAGGTGTTGGACCAAATTTGTATTGGCCTATTTTTGGCAGATGACAAATGAGGTGAATAGTTAGTAATATTTATGTTAAGTATTAAAGCTTTAAGTAATAACATAATCACTAATAATAGTTCATAATGTTCCGTTTTCGAAATATGATAATCAAACACAGTTTAATTCTTATTTACAAAATAGTCTATGTTTGTAAATGATCGATATGTATTTGTAAATGACAATGTATTTAGTATTTATATATTATTTTAATGTATTTTGTTTAATTCTATATGTATATGCTATTAACAAAATTGTGTTCAAATATATTTTTTATATTTGCAGCTTCGTACGAGAGCAAACTGCATAAAAAAATTTGAAATAACATAGCAACAGAGCAAATAATTTTGGTCACAGAATGCTGAAAGCTATGAAATAATAATAAAAAAAAACATGTTTCTATTAATTTATTGATCGGTAACAGGTATTTATTGAATTACATAATACGAGAGTTGAATTATGTAACATATTCATCGTAATCACTAACAGAAATATAAAGATGGAATATTATTCTTATTATTTTGTCAATAATTATTTTTACAACTACTAAAAACTTATTTGTACTCCATGGATTTGATGCAAAGGGGAACTTCTTTACGTTTAAAATAAGATTTTTGAAATAATAAGTTCCCTAAAAGTTTTAAAATATGTAAATATTCAAATTAATTAGATTTTATTACCTTCTTCATAGGGCATTCCTGAAAAAATTCTCCTCTTTTTTCAATCTCTTGTTGAATACATTTGTATTCATTTTTTAACATATTACAAGAAGTTGAAGTAATTTTTAGGGGCAGTGCAATATATCTGTTACTATATGAACCAAATAATTCTAGAGTCACCTATAACATACATACAAAAATTTATTCAGAGTAACCAATTTTTGAAAAAGTCCGGATTTTTGTGTTCATGTTTACTGCAGTATTTATAGTTGTTATTTATGATAGTGCTTACTCGTGTACTATTTGGTAAATCCATTTTCAATGTTGTAAAATAATTTAAACCTGATGTAGTTCTGTTGAATTTTGTGACTGAAGTGTTAGCTTCAAACATAGAAATATCTACATATTTCATTTCAGAACGCTCCATTAATATGATCCAACCATTCTACAATAATAAAATTATAGAATAACACTCATATATAAGCGGAACTTTGTTTGAACCTACTATTAAATTATTACAAAATAAAAGAAGTATTGTTATCACTGTATATAATATACGTTTATCGTTATACATTTTTTATAAAGTTTCAGTATATTAATTTCATAAAATATACTTGGTTTTTATATTGCCGGAAGTCGGATACAGATAAATCTTTAAAAATGAAAAACAATAAAATATAAATGAGTTATTAATGTATTTTCAATCATGAATTAAGATCATAATAATATTAACATTGATTGTCAAAATGTTTCCTATTTTATAACTTTATCATTAGTTGTTAGCGATAATCCGTATTTAAGTTTTCAAATATTTGAAGGTTGTTTTATTTTAATTTTAAAATATTTTAATGTTGTTTTGTAGTTTGAGAGTGAGTTCATTTTCATTTAATCGAAATAAAAATTACTTACTTGACGTACCAAATCTGTAAAAAACTCACGAAAATTGTTTATATGGCAAAATGATGGAACGAAACGGCCATAATAAGCGTAAGCGCAATTCAATGAAACTGACTGAGCGATTACGAGTACGTAGTAACATCTAAATATTAGCTTTGCAAATTAAAACTAAGTGTTATAGTAGTGGGGAAAGTAAAACATCTGTCAAGACATGTGCAAAGATACTTACTATATAATGCATGCGTTTGTTGAAATATACAACTGGACTGCCCATTGCCGACCCCTGGAGTAATTTATTAAAATTCTTACAATTAAAATCTAAAACAATACCTTCCTGTTTATTCGAATAACTCACGCTTTTATAGATAAACAGACAGGAAGTAATCCAGACAAAAAGTAAAATGATTTATAAAGAATATATAATATTGATTAATTGACTGATAAGTTACATAAGTAATTAAAAGTCACCAGAGCCGGCGCAATGCGGTAAGCAAGGTAAGCACCGTAAACAGGCGCCGTAGTCTTCGGGCGTCGCGCGCCCAAAAAATTATAGTAAAATAAAGCAGTACATGATTAATAACTAAAATGCTAATATAAATTTATAATAAAAATTAGAGATGGGCGAATATCATCCGCGAATAGTCGAATGCCGCGAATATTGACATTATTCGATACACGAGATTTTCGAATATTAACGTCAGTATAGCGAACATTCGAATACCTCGAATATCGCGCCATATGTTGACCTCAATTTTTGACTATTTTTTCCTTTATCATTTGTATATAAACTTAAAGCTATTACAATACTTTGAAGTTATTAATAACATAGATATTTTGTTTCAAAACCATGAAGACATACCATATTTCAAATTTGTTTTTCGCCAACATCACCCCGTACGTTTCACCTTAAATTTGAAGTTTTCGTCTTTTTCTTTTTTGTTTGTACTTTTTGTTTTAATTTTATTTTATCTTAACAATTTCATTCAAATAATGAAAAGGACGTCATTAAATAATTATTAATAATAAATAAATAAACTTTTAGGAGTATTCGAATATTCGAGTACCTACCTCGAATATTCGAGATCTGATTAATATTCGTATTCGATATTCGAATTCGAGAAATTTGATATTCGCCCATCTCTAATAAAAATCCATAATTTTGTTTGTAGAACCTAGTACCTATTATTGACATGGCGTTCGTAGTCGCGCCCGGCCGGCATCCTTTGCGCACAATGTAATATAGCAATGTCTTACGTGTCATGGTCGGTGGTCTCGTTCTCTTCTATCAGATTCCATTTATTATTATTTTATGCAGTGTATTTAATATTTTCTTGGATATATACTAAAACCGAAAAATAGAAAACGGGGATATAATTCCGAGGAGAAAAACATTGTATCTCTGGTAACTATTGAAATAAGCGCACATTTAATATCTTTTTCGCGCGTTGCCATTGGAAACTTCACCGAACCCGAAATTGTAATAAATGTTACACTATCTTATTCGCCTAAAAATTAGAAAAAAACTACAAAAGAACGTTTATATTTTCTTAACTTCTTTTATTTTCATAAATGCGTATAAAAGATATCAAAATAATGTTTATTCTTATAAAAATGTCAAGTAGGTATATTAACTATAAACAGGAATCACAAAAAATATATAAATAACAATTATAATAACCAGTAAATATCACATTTACCAATATTCAAAATTCAAATAAAATTTAATTTCACCTTTTCGTAGTAGGATTGGTGCGTGAACTATTCCAATTATTGCTTTCATTGGAAAGTCGGATATATATTCCATATTAGGCCATACAAAAATTGATCCTTAATTTAACAAAGTAAGCATGTATTTTACAAATTTTCCAGTAAAATTGTCTATATTTTTCGAAATAATTCTTCCAATAAAGATAGTGATTTTACTTCCACACGACTTTGACTGTATATCTTTAAAATCGACAACTACCCAGTTTCCCACTTGAATTGTTGCTTGATGATAAACCCCATTTAAAATTTTTCCATTGTATGATAAGGGTAGTTTATTTTCAGTTTTATCATTTTCATTTGAACGTAAGTTATCATTTTTATCGGTTTCATTTGTTCTTAAATTATTGTCAGAATCAGTTTCATTTTCTATAATTTCTGAATGCACATTTGTCGTCATTATTAATATCGTCACCTGAATCGGTATCTTCTTGTGACAAAGATAATGCAACAGTGTTTTTAAAACTAAAATAGGTTACACTTTGCCCTGGAGCGACACTCAAACGTTTCTTTGGCATACGTTTCTTTGGCATACGTTTCTTGGGGGCATCAGAATAACGCATACGTTGTAACAGCGTAATTAATGATTCGTTTAGGTCACTTTCTATTGGTTCGTATTCTTGCATTTCTTCATGTTGAGATAAACGTTCCAACAGTTTTTCTGTATTTACAGGAATGATGCCATATTTTTAAAAACCCGATTTGATATTGTTTTCTTGATTAACACTGATGCTCTCTCTAATTTAAGTAAAAATCGGGAAAATACATCTTTTGGAATGCCGGGTAGTTTTCTGTCAGGTCCATTCCTATACTCTTTTATAGCTTATACTCCCCTCTTTTTATAGCTTATGCTCATATTATTGCAGTAGAAAAATTTATATTTAGATCAAGCAAAGTGTAATACATATTAAAATAATAAAAGTTTAATAGATACTAATAAAATACAAATTCACAAAAATTAAATATAAGAAACATAATAAGAAAAAACCTAATTTATACAACCATGTGATAACAATTTTGTTATTGAATACGAATTAGAGATGTTCCATCCAGGTGGTTGAAGGTTTTTCTTAGTCGTTAATACTCTCCATTCGTAAACCGAAAAATAAGAATAAAATATAGAAATCAACACAACTGTATTCAATTTTATTTATGTAACACAGGGATGATGCACTCAAGACTCTATCGAACTATATGCAAGAACTGACAGTGTGTTATCATGGGCTCGATGAACCGTTGGTCCTCAATCTCGCAAGGGTGATGAACTCTGGATAAAATCGCAGTCTTTGTGAGAGCTGACAGATTTTAATCTTATAGGCCTAGCAAAACCACAGTCCTTATTTATGGGA
The DNA here is from genome assembly GCA_947425015.1 of Pterostichus niger. Classification (NCBI taxonomy): domain Eukaryota; kingdom Metazoa; phylum Arthropoda; class Insecta; order Coleoptera; family Carabidae; genus Pterostichus; species Pterostichus niger. Next base: position 12,125,692 of record OX380352.1, on the reverse strand, counting down.
TATAAGGTGAATTCTACTGCCCAATATAACCTCACATTCTCGCTGGTAACCTCCGATTTTGCTGGTGATGCTCTGACGATTTATAATTATTTTAGCATATCAACATAAACAAACAATTTATAAAATATAGAATTTTTGTTCTTTTGAGAATGTTACATATTGCATTAATTTTAATAGCCATACATGTTATTAAATTTAGTATGCGTATAAGTTATTAATTATTAAACGATTTCAATTCATTCAAAGTATTATATTTGCGAATATCTAATATTTAAAAACTATATTACATCATTGCCTAACTTTTCATATTTGTATTCTACCTTTCAAATTTTTGGACACTATAAAATTATAAATATATGCACACATGAAAATTATTTAAAATTATGTTGAAATGAATGAAATAAATGAAACACTTGTTCACGTCTAAATTGATGTATGGACTAAAAATTTTACAATAATACGAGTCACATAACAATTAAACACAAAAAATACTTTTGTTACCCAGGAAATAAAAGCTTAAAAAATATATTGAAAATGTTGCGTACGCTTATTTTTAATATATATTCTGCATTATTCGGGGAAAGGGAGAATAATAAAGTATCGAATTTAAATCAAGGTACTAGAAGTACCTTAAATTTAGAGGAGATATATTTGTTATATTATTTTCCGAATCCCTGTAATTAATGTTATGTAACGCAGGGATGATGCACTCTAGACGCTATCGCACTTTATGCGAGAGCTGACAGTGTGTTCTCATGGGCTTGATGAACCCACGGTCCTCAATCTCGCAGGGGTGATGAACTCTGGATGCAATTGCAATCTTTGCGAGGGCTGACAGATTGTAATCATATGGGCATGGCAAACCCACGGTCCTTAGCTATGGGGGATAAGGAGCATTTTTGTGCTCAAGTCAACCTCTCACCTTCACGCTGGTATCCCTTGATTTTGCTAATGAGGCTCTGGCAATTTATTAATTATTTTAGCATATCAATATAAACAATCCCTGTAATTAATGTTATGTAACGCAGGGATGATGCACTCTAGATGCTATCGCACTTTATGCGAGAGCTGACAGTGTGCTCTCTTGGGCTTGATGAAATTTCAACATTTAATTTATTGTATTTAGAGATACAAAAAGTCTTAAAATTATATTATTGACCAACGGTTAAACTATGTTTTCTATCATTTAAATAATGGACACTATAAAATTGTAAATATATGCACACGTGAAAAAATTTAAATCCTGTTTCACTAAACATAATAAATAACACCCTTGTTCACGTCCAAATTGATGTATAAACTAAAGCTTTTAATATAATTTGAGTTACATATTGAATAAATATAACAAAACTAGAGTTACCGACAAAATTATAGCTTAAAGAAATATATTGAAAATGTTGCTTGCGATAATTTTAAATATATATACAAGTTATAGGGTGGAATAGTGCTGACATAGACAGTTAATATTTAAGAATGTGACTATATGTAGAATTATCATATTACCTTATACGTAGTTGTAGTTTAGCCATGAAATATTATTGTATGTTTTAAGTTAGTCTTAGCTCAGAATTTATACAAGTAGGAACATCTAAAAGTAAAATAAATACTTTTTAAAAACAAAGTTAATTTGTTTAACGTTATAATTGGCGCAGTCGGTAGGATAGGCCTTAACAAATTTGTGAAAATAATTTGGTTTACCCTTGTGATTTATTTGGCCAACGAACATTCTTTTTGTGTTAACGAAAATAACACTTCGTGCGCGTAGTGAGTTAACGTATATAACTAACTAACACGCATCTTAAAAGACTAACATAAAACAAATTAACTAAAGTTCCTGTGTTGAGTGAAAATCAGTCAACGAGAACGTCAACCTTGCAGCGTCAACCAGCTGGACGGCATCTCCTATTCCAGAGGCACCTGCACCCGACCTAGACAAGACTACAGTTCCAGGAACTCATCAAGCGATTTCAACGAATATGATACTGCTACTGTAAATACCACATGTCATTTCGAGGTCTAACCGTAATAATAAATTCAAGCGAAAGCTCAAATTCTGAATCTGACTCAGATCTTGACGATCTTAATTTAAATCCAAACACCTTAACGTCGCTGGATAGGTATGTTATTTCATTTCTAAGCCGACTGATGGCAGCACAGTATAAAATTTGTGCATGTGTGAGTATACGCGTCCTTGTGCAGCCAATCAGAACAAAGCATCCCCCACTAACTGTTACGTTACATGTGCATGTGTATCAACAATCAAAACGTCTCTATTGCTTCTCAGGTGCATTGTCGGTATGGATAATGGGATGCCGGATAATATTATGGAAAATAATATTAGTTTGGTATAAAAAAGAAAAATAAATTCGATAATAAAACATTTATTTACAATTAATAGTGTTATTTTATTATTTATTCTTGTTCTATGAAATAATTAGATTTTGATAGCAATACATAAACTTGAAGTGATAATTAACGCGAAGAAATTTGGATTTTTGAAAATTTCGTTAGTACTTGATTTATGAGACATTTTTTTATTATTTAATAAAGTACATATACATTTCTACAAATTTATTAAGAACCTATCCTTTTACATTTAAACCCCTTCTGAATTCGTCTTAAAACTATTTCTGGAAGAACGCACTTCTTGTAAAAATTAATAAGCTGTTCTTTCATACGCTCTTCCCAAAATAAATCATTTCTTTCAATGTTTAGAATATAAACAGGCGTTTCCTGATCAACAAATATGATTAAGTAGCAGATATCTTTTCTACAGATATGTAATTGACCTTGGATCTGAAATGAAATTCATAATTTTCAGAAAAATAATTTAAAGATGCAATCTTAATTCCTATTACTTGATAATAATAATTATGTTTCAATTTTAAATTCATGTTAGCGTTTTTGAATTCCAGACAAAAATTGAAATTTTTATCGTGTAGTGAACCGAAACACTTCACTTCAACGATAGCATTTTCATTAATTACTAAACCTGAATATTATAAGAAAAAATACAATATATTTATTAATGAAATTAGGAATGTACATGTAACATTTACCATCGGGGCTTGCTGCTAGATATCCATGGTCTTCTATAAATAAACCCGAAGGAATAACCTTTTTATTAGTTTGGTTTTCAAACATGCGAATCACAGTCATGTACAGAGAATTGTGAGTAACCCACGTGCTTGAAGTGCCGCTAATCAAACAGTGCTCAACACACAAAGGTACACCTAAAATTAACTAACCTTTCCCCATTAAACACATACCAACATACCTCAGATAATATTCCTTTTAAAATTTAAAAAAAAAATTAAACTAAACAATTATCCCACACATAATTCAAATAACCTAAACATCACATTCCACACAACCACCGATAACTGGAACGACATCTATCGATAGGTAGCTGTGGCTACCAGCCATCTACTTAGTAGATGGTCTATACGCGTGGCGGACAGCACCGCACCTGCCGAAGAAGAGTGGAGTTACTATCGCCCATTTATTTAGATAAATGGTTTGCATCATAGATCACCCCGCACCGGAAGATGTCACAACAGGCCTCACAAGGTATTAGCACCAATCTAAATAATCTAAACCATAATAATCAAACATACTCCAACATATCCTAAAAAAGAACAAGCGATCATCCTAAATTCCTTAACCGAAATCCCCATCAAAGGCTACACAATCGCTGTAGGCAAAAAAATCAAACCAGAAAATATCACTCACGTCTCACGATTATACAACCAAAAAATCTGCATATACCTAAAAAGCAAATCAATAGTAGACGAACTTGTAAACAAACACACCAGAATTATAGAGCAAAATATTATCACAGAAATTAGACGTTATGTCACACCAGCAACAAGAGTAATGATAACAAATGTATGCCCATCAATTCCTGATGAAATCATCATGAAATCATTACATTCCCTCAATATCAAAACGATATCACCAATCAATAACCTACGTGCAGGTTTCCAAGATCCAGAATATGCGCACATATTAAGCTTTAGGAGACAAGTCTATGTTCCCGAAAATGAAAAACATAAAATCCCGGAATCAATAGTCATCAACCATGAAAATACTGATCACAGAATCTACCTAACAACAGAACTACCAACATGTAATAAATGCAAAGTAACTGGACATACCGAAAACAAATGTAAAAATCAACATTACGAGGCAAACAATGAAAAACAAACAAACCAAAATACGACAACCCACCCTCCAAACGACCAAATACTATCACTACCCAAACAACAAACCCAAATACCAAACAACCCTGCTCAGCAACAAAAACAACCTATCCAACCATTAGAAATAAAAAGCAACACAAATATACAAAACACCGCGTCCCAAAAAGAAACATCAGAAATAAACAACATAGACAACCATACAGAAGAACAAGAAATAAATAATGATGTAACAAAACTAGTAGAAAATAAACAGACCGACCGCAATACACCTAACACCGATAATAATGAATTCACCAAACAACCGATACCAATACTTCGCCTTAAAAAAACAAACAGAAGCAAAACACCTCCTATAACAGACCTAACACATAAAAGACAAGCAACATCCACCAACTCTGAAAATGAGGAAAATGACAAAGAAACACAAAAAGGAAAAATCTTTACTCAAACAAAAAAGAAAATAAAGAAAACTACACCTACCAACACACCACAAAGCGAACTTATCAATACATTATCTAAAATAGAAGATCATATAAATGCAAATCAGCACAAATACATCTTAAACTACGAACAGTTTATATATATAGCTGAAAACTCAAAAGGTCTAAACCATAAACAAGTATATAATATAGTTAATGAGCACACAGATGAAACAGAAAAAGTTATATATATATGCTAACTGATATACATACAAAAATAAAAGGTCATAAAATAAAATATAGCCTGGGTAAAATAATCAAAAAACTAAAAAATACGAACTAAACAAATATAACGATAGTCTACTTTCGTCAACAGATGACTTATCACAATTAACATCACAGGAAGAACAATCAGAAACATCAAATTTTGAAGACGATAACTCAGAACCAGAAACAACAACCCAGGATGGCAATATTACAATGGAACTGTAATGGATTCTTTACACACCTACCCGAAATAAAAAAAATAATACAAGACACAAAACCAACATATATCTGTATACAGGAAACCAGACTACACCCTCATCAAAACGCAAACATAAGGAACTATACAATACATAGAAAAGATCGAATAAACGATGCAAATGCCAGTGGCGGAGTTGCCATACTGAGCAAAAATACTCAACATACCCAACAAATTAATGTTCAATCAGATCTAGAAGTCGTAGCCATAACAACCCTCATTCCAACAAAAATAACCATCTGCAACATATACATTCCACCAAATCATCATACCAACAAAGAGGAACTAGAGAATATAATAGAACAATTACCCTCACCATTTATCATAGTAGGAGATCTCAATAGCCATAACCCCCTATGGGGATCTAGTAAAATAAATAGACGTGGTAAACTAGTTGAAGAAATCATAGACGATAACATAATAATCTTAAACGACGGATCACCAACCCACCTTTGCCCAGGTACTGGTACGTTCTCCTGCATCGACCTTTCACTATGTGACCCTAGAATTGCACCCATCCTCAAATGGCAAGTAATATCCTACCCGTACAATACCGGCCATTTCCCAATTAAAATAGACATCGCACCACTAACAACCGAAGAAAGAGAAATACATCCAAACTACTACAAATGAAATACTGAAAAAGCAAACTGGACACTTTTCAGAGATATCCTAGAAACAAAACACTAAACAAATATAGAAAATATCGATAGTGCAGTAAAAGAACTTACAGAAGAAATAAGAAACGCAGCACAAATAGCATTAGGACAAAAAATACCAAATTCCAAAACTAAAAAAGTACCTTGGTGGAATGACGCCTGCAAAATTGCTACAAAGAACAACAAATCAGCCTTGTACCTATACAGGAAAACGCAAACACAAGAAAATTTAATAAACTTAAAGCGCACTAGAGCAATAGCCAGAAGAACTACTCTGCTAGCTAAAAAACAATCATGGCAAGAATATGTATCCAAAATAAACGAAGACACAAGTCCAAAAGAGATATGGAACAAAATTAGAAACATTAAAGGAACAAAAACCTTCCAGCAGACACCAACATTAATCAACAACGATAGAATTCACTCGACACCACAAGAAATAGCAGAAATACTAGCAGAAACATTCGAACACAACTCGAGCGATAATATATATAATCATAATTTCCTAATCCATAAAAATGAAAATGAACAAAATGCAATAGAAACAGGAAAAAACGACATGTCAGACATAAATAGACCGATAACAAAAACGAACTAACAAGTACTATAGAAAATCTAAAATGCAACAGCAGCCCTGGACCAGACCAAATAACACATGAATTAATAAAACAATTACCAGCGAACAAAATAAACCACCTCTTAAAACTATATAACAAAATATGGACACAAAATGTTTATCCAGTAGCATGGAAAGAAGTACTCACTATACCCATACTAAAACCGGGAAAAGAGAAATCAAATCCATCACACCACAGACCCATTTCACTCTCCAACACACTAAGCAAGGTTCTCCAAAAACTTATAAACCGAACACTCTTATGGTTCTTAGAATACAACAACATTTTACACAATTCACAAAGCGGTTTCAGACATGGAAGATCGACCCAAGACCAAATTGTAACACTAACCACAGAAATAGAATACGCGTTCACTAACAAACAAGATATGACAGCAATATTCTTTGACTTGGAAAAAGCGTACGACAGTACATGGAAATATAAAATTATAAAAATCATGCAAGAACACGGCCTAGAAGGAAACATACTTTTATACACTCTAAATTTTCTAAGTGACCGAAAATTCAGAGTCAAAACCAACGGGTGTCTATCAGACTCAAGGGAACAAAAGAATGGAATACCACAAGGAGAAATCCTAAGCGTTACGCTATTTTTACTGGCTATCAATAAAATTACATCTTCTATACCAACTCAAGTCAACATTTCACTATTTGCCGACGACCTGGTAGTATACACTAAAAACAAAAATCTGAACACTATCCAAAACAAACTCCAACAAACCATAAACAACTTAGAAATTTGGACAAGTCAAACAGGATTTAATTTCTCACAATCTAAAACAAAATGCATCCACTTTACAAAAAAACGGAAATTATATCGCAAACCTAAACTGATGATTAATAACACTGAAATAGAATATGTAAACTCCATTAAATTCCTAGGAATAATTTTACACAATAAACTGAACTAGAAACCACACATTCAAAACCTCCAAAAGGAATGTTTACAACGAATTAACCTATTAAAGACATTAAGACAGCAAAAGTGGGGAGCACAAAAAGAAACTATCCTAAAACTATACAGATCACTAATTTGATCCAAATTGGAGTATGGATGTATTGCATACGTCACCACCAACAAAACCAATTTAGAAAAACTAGACCGAATTTCATACCAGGCAATAAGAATAGCCACCGGTGCTTTTCATACAAATCCCACCAAATCCCTACTAAACGAAGCAGGAGAACAAGAGTAGTAAATAGGCGCCGTTAGCCAGACACCTATGGAGTGCGAGAGAGACAGACATATTTAAAAGGCAAGGCAAAGACAAAGACGGAATCCCTCGTGTATGACAAAGATATCTGCCTCTTCGCCCACTCTAAACAACTGCCATAGACGTGTGCCGTGTTCGCGGTGGGCTCTATTGATAGATCTTGTAAGTTAGTATTGTATAGTGAATTGCCAATGATGATCTCGCATTTGCAGATCTCATGACGGGGGTGGTGGGATATTTGATGAATAGAATACGTTATAAGAGTTAATAATAATAATAATAATAAAGAGATTACCTTTAAGTGTGCCGCCACTGAATGTAGCGGTGTATATATATATATATATATATATATATATATATATATATATATATATATATATATATATATATATATATATATATATAAGTAATATTTGGTTTGTGCTCGTTATCGTTTATTGTTTTTAAGTGTAATGAATGATACTTGATATACAAGAGAAACAACGTTTGTAGAATTAACATAAAAGTATATTTTTTATTGAACAGAACATTATAAAATTGTACATTATTAAACACTTATATTATATAAAAAAGATTTCACATATAATATTGTTTTTTCTTCATACAAAACAAACGTACATAATAATTTCTATTTATAAAAAGTTTTCTTTTGGTATCCAAGAATTAAACTGATGATCAAATCCTAGCCATTTAACAAAGTACTCATTCTTTCGACGTTTCAGAATTTTCTCCGCAAGATAGCTGTCGGGATATTTTGTTTTCTGCAGTTCTTCTTGATAGAAACCACCTTCAACGGGATTACCTTGCAAGTCTTCTAATATATAAGTTACTGGTATTGTGTGCTTAACACTGGCCACTTGAAATACTTCTGTTGTCCAATTTGGCGTGTATCCTTTCTCAAATGCATGTTTATATTTACTGATACGTACTTGATCGCCAATTTTAAACAGTGCCGGCTTCAGTCGACTTAAAATCATATTTGCATTTTTTCTGTATGCTGCTATATGTGTTGATGGCATAACAGTAATAGGCTTCATTTGTATAGTGCGATGTTTAGAATTATTATATTCTTTCACAATACGCTTTATAATATTTAGCCATTTATACAATCCTTGAAAGCTGAATTCACGCCACATTTTTTCCTTTAGTGTTCGATTCCATCGTTCTACAATGCTAGCTTTCAAATGTGAAAACGTTGAATAGTGATTAATGTCGTGTTTTTGCATTAATTTCTTAAAATGCTGATTGAAAAATTCTTTCCCGTTGTCTGTTTGTAAATTTCGTGGTTTTCGATGTCCGTTGCTAAAAATTGTATTCATTGCTGCGGTAACATCCAACCCAGATTTCGTTGTACCGGGTACAGCCCACGCATATTTAGAATATGCATCTATAACTGTGAGCAAAAATTTGCAGTTGTTATTGAAACTAGCGTACGCTGTCATGTCCACTAAATCCGCCTGCCACAAATTGTCAAAACCTTGACGTCGTGGAAAATGGCGACGAGCAGGCCTATGTAGTTCGTTAGTCAGTGATTTTTTAATATTGTCACTTTTCATTATGATGTGTCTTGTGTACTTATAAAATAAGCCATTTGTTCTTTTAGAGCCGCAAGATCTCTTGCAGCTGTTCGAAATTCTTGTATCTCCTTATTTACATACTTAAGTTTATTGTCAAATTGTTCAGTAATTAGTGCAGCTAATTCTATATTCTTCATAGATTGACTATCCTCGACTATAGTAATTTTTTTAATTACTTCTCGTGTCTCATGTTCTAACTTCTGAATTAAAATAGCAACACTATCTCGAACTGTTCTCAAATCTTCTGTTAGCTGATGACTCAATGTTTTGATGAAAATGTCAACATACTTTTTGGTAGTCACATCTGTATCCGAGCGTGGAAGGTCAACATTAAACAAAAGTTTATTTTTGAAATTAATGTTACCATCATAGCTCAATGAAAATGGAAGTTGGATGGATGAGTTTCTCATTGTTAGGTAATTTTAATTTACTATTTTGACCTGTATTTATTCTATTCTTCTTATTTTTCTTCATTTTGCTCTCTCTCTCTCTCTCTCTCTCTCTCTCTCTACTCGTGTTATAGCTCCGCAGTGATACTAAAAAATATACTAATGATTCACACTTATGTATGAGTCAAAACCTTTGCGGTATCGACCCTTATTTAAGTTCTCATCCTTGCTTATTACTACAAAATCGTAATTATTATCTTTCCAATAAAGAGAACATAAATCCTTAAATTTTTGAAGTGTCATATCTGTATTGACATGATCATTATATATATATATGATGTAGATTCATGTCATCTTGTTTGAAGAGTATTAGAAAATTTGTGTTGTCTCGAATTAAATGTTTCGGTATATGGGCGTATGTTTGACATAAATAAAATGAATCAACTAGACTATGTTGACCCATGCTAAAATATTCGCGAATAATATTTTGTTTGTCACATACAACATCGTCGAATATAATGAGTGAGTTTGGTTTTGCTGTTTGAGGTTTCACTATATTTTCACTGCCACTGAAACAATTATAACCAATGTTCGGAATTTGTTCGAATATTTTCTCTAATAGAATATAATTTGATTGATACGGTGTTTTTGAATATAGATATATGTTTTCAAATTTCAATCCATTTGTGTCAGTGATAAGACTTAACATAACATTCGTTTTTCCACAATTCGACGGTCCGCATATAATACATCTTAATGTATTTGGAAATAAGGAACAGTGTCTTCTATAAGAACCTGCTTTATCATCCAAAATAGATTCATATGGATCTATATTTTGAACTTTTAATGATATAGGTTGTTTAACTATCTTCATTGCTCTACACATACTGACAAAAATTTATTCCAGTGTCAACATTTATATTTACATATATAACTATATAATCATTTATATTTTATTTTAGTTTGTTACTGACTATTGAAATGTCAAGATCTCGATATAATACTGGCAGTGGTTTGGTGAATTCAATAATCAATCGTCTTCCTGTTGAATTACACATACCCGGCTATCAATATTGTGGGCCTGGTACTAAACTTAGTAAACGTGTAAAACGTGGCGATCAAGGGATAAACAAGTTGGATTAATATTGCAAGGAACACGATATAGTATACTCTGAAAATAAAGATAATTTAACACGTCGCCACGACGCTGATAGTGTATTAGAAAAGAAAGCTTTGGAACGTGTATTTGCGCGAGATTCTTAGACTGGAGAGAAATTATCAGCATTTGCTGTGGCTAATACAATGAAAATTAAACGTAAATTAGGTATGGGACTCAAAGTGGTAAATAGAAAAAGACCAACATTCAAAAATGTAATTAAAATCGCAAAATCTGCAATAAAATCAAAAAAGAAGTTAAATTCAAATATTGACAATGTAACAGCACGAAGTGTCATTAAAACTGCTCAGAGCTGCCAAACGTGAAGTTAAAAAATAAAAATCACATAAACTACTACCGACAACTAAGCGTGTTATACCACTGCCTAAAGTAGGAGGCATTTTGCCTTTGATCCCTATTTTTGCGGGACTGTCAGCACTTGGCGCGTTATCAGGTGGAGCAGCTAGCATTGCTAACGCTGTACTTAAAGCAAAAGATGCTAAAAAACAACTAGATGAAAATAAACATCACAATCGTACTATGGAAGCTATTGCTATAGGAAAAGGTCTTGAAGTAACGCCCACAAATAAAGGTTATGGTTTGTATCTTTCACCGTATCCAAAAAACCATTAAACTTGCCGAACGTACCACTGAGTACCGTGGATTTAATTACATATGCTAAATATTATAATATTCCATATTTTCGAAATGTTTACATGCGCAATACATTACCGCGGCGACCAAAATACAATGAATCTGCCATTGTAAATTTAGATAGTGATATAGGTAGTGGGACTCATTGGGTTGCTTATAAGAAACGTGGTAAAAATGTAATCTACTTTGATAGCATAGGTAATTTACAACCACCTGTAGAGATAATGAAGTACCTCGGCAAATATAATATTCATTATAATTATAATAGTGAACAGTCACCTAATACTGTAATATGTGGACATCTTTGTTTAAAATTTCTTTTGAATAAAAACAGAGTTATATAGATGAATAATGTTAGTATTCCCAATATAAACGGTGAGTGAGAAACGCGCATGCACAAGATGTCGATAACAGTAACTTTAAATGGACACAGCTCATTGCTAAGTTCAAATTTTTTTCCGTCAATCGAATTGAAAAAAGACAATGATTATGCATTGGGTTTAATTTTATTTCAAACGTATAATTCTATACCGAACGTTGATAAGACCAATAATTGTTTTTATTATGGCGACGCAGTCTTAAGAGGGTAATGTAGCTAGGTTGCGCGCAGCATAAACTTGGTTTTGAATTACAGATAAAATTTGAACTAAATGTGGTCGAAACAACTTTCTTTTTTTTTAATTGAAGATAAAGATTGAATCTATGTTTAATATGTGTTGAAATTTTATTTTATTTTTAATTTTTAATTTTACAATGACACAAACTTATGTAAGTTCACAACAACTTTATTCAACAAATGAATAAAAATTGCAAATTTCAACACATACATAACGTAGATTGTACTTTTAGCTTTAAAATAAGCCTTTGTTTGTGAATATTTATTTGTATTTAGTACCAATTTGAACTCCACAACGAATCACTATTTACATGAAAAATCGGCTGTGATAGACAACGCAAGCTAGCGCTACTGGTATAAACGGGGACTAATATTAAACTCCGCCCTAGACTTCTCCTTCCCAGTGTAGACATTTATGTACTATACAGAAATTTGTTTCCTACGTATTTTCTTGCATTTGTCTTATACAGGCGGTGATACCATAAATTTACGATTTGAATCAACTGTTAGAAAAATTGATATATTAAAAAGTGCAGGTTATGAAATAGTAGAAATGTGGCAATGTCAGTTTGAGAAAAAATGTAAAAGTAATGTTGAATTACAAACATTTTTAAGTTCAAATGATATTGTTCAAATAAAACCATTAAATCCACGTGATAGTTTTTCTGGTGGACGAGTCGAAACTATGACAACCTATTACAAGGTTGATGACGATAAAAATGAGAAAATTTTTTATTCAGATATTTGCAGTTTATATCCATTTATTAACAAATACGGTCGCTATCCCATTGGTCATCCTACAATATATGTAGGCGATGAATGTCCCGAAATAAGTGAATTTGAAGGTTTAATTAAGTGTACAATATTACCGCCTATTGATTTGTATCATCCGGTATTGCCTTTGAAAATAAATAAAAACGTATGTTTATTTTATGTCGTACGTGTGGTGTAAATATGAGTCTCGACGCATGTACACACTGTGACCGTGACCGGGAAATTACGTCTACATGGGTCGTTGATGAGGTACGTTTAGCTGTTAATATGGGTTACAAAATTGTTAAAACACATGAAGTGTGGAAATTTAATACTATTCAATATGATGAGAAAACAAAATCCGGTGGATTGTTTGGTGATTATGTCAATAAATTTCTAAAAATTAAGCAAGAGGCAAGTGATTGGCCAACCGAATGTCACAATAATGAAATATTAAAAACTAAATATATTAAAGATTTCTTTGATAGAGAGGGTATACAATTAGATAAAGTGAATATTCAATATAATCCTGGTTTAAGATCTGTATCAAAATTACAATTAAATAGTTTATGAGGTCGTTTTGGGATGAGAGAAGATATAACACACACTAAAATCATTTCCACGTACGAAGAACTTGTTACGTATTTTTGTAACCCAAATTATGAAATTATTTCATCGATACCCATCAACGACGACTTTATGTACATTACGTGGAAAGAAAATGAAAAAAATTTGCAACCATCACCTACCACAAACATTTTTATTGCAACTTACACTACTGCGTTGGCACGAATTTACCTTTACAAATATCTAAATAAACTTAACACTCGTGTTCTTTATTGTGACACAGGCAGTATTATTTATACACATAAACCAAAAGAATGGATGCCTACGCATGGAATATATCTGGGTGATACGAGTATGACAAATGAACTTGAAAAATACGGTAAACTTTCTTACATTGACACATTTGTATCTGGCGGGCCAAAGCACTATTCTTTTCGTATCCGAGTTAAAGGAGATAAAAATCATCTTAAAACAGAGTATAAAGTAAAAGGTATAACAATAAATATTAGCACTGAAAATATTGTTAATTTTGATACTTTAATTCGTATTCGTATCAATCAATGGCGAGTAATGAGTCGAGAACAAATAAAAACTTATCAACCAGTATATCTTAAAAGAAAATACAGTGAACATAATTCAAAACCTTTTGGATTTAATAAGAAACAAAAAATATAATATTTATATTACTGTAGTGGTCTTAGTAGTGTATGTACTATTTTAAAAATAAGTTGAGTTATTATAATTTCTACTTTATTTGAGTGAGTGTATATTTGTAAAATGGTGGCTCTAATAAAACTCTGTTATGTATAAAACTCGTTTATAAATAAATATAAGTGTGTATTAATGTTCAATTTTATATTTTATATTTTTTCTTCAATGTATATGTATACAAAACTTTTTTATAAATAAATATAAGTACATAGGCTATGGGCTCATGGTTTTTAGTTGGTACCACTGATTCCCCTACGTCAGCTTATTTCGACTGAATATGTTATTCAGTTCATTTTGAATACCGCTGCATTCAGTGGCGGCACACTTAAAGGTAAATATCCCATACCTAACATTACTGACTTGCTGGACAAACTCGGACGATGTCTATATTTTACCACCCTAGACCTCGCGTCGGGTTACCACCAAATTGAAATGGACAAGAATGACATACCTAAGACTAGAGATGAAAAACTATCGGTAATTTCAACTATCGATTGTTCGATAGTGCTATCAGTAAACTATCGATATATCGATAGTACTATCGATAGTCAATTAAATTACTAAACGATAGCTTTAATTACTAAACGATAGTTACTAAACGATAGTTACTAAACGATAGTTACTAAACGATAGGTACTAAACGATAGTTACTAAACGATAGTTACTAAACAATAGTTACTAAACGATAGTTACTAAACGATAGTTACTAAACGATAGTTACTAAACGATAGTTACTAAACGATAATTACTAAACGATACTATCGATAGTTTTTTTCTTTTAATTACTTATCGATAGTATTTTTTTACAAAAGTATAAATAATTTTTTTTTCAAAATTAAAAAATCTTTGCCTATACAGAGTTTAAAATCATTTATTAAATTTGTTCCATTTTTAAAAGAGAAGTAAAATAAAATTTATAATTTTTTAAATGTTACCCTCATCCCCTAAAATTTAAAACTGTTGATGTTGCTCTATTTTAAGGGATGTGTGCTAAATAATTTCTGTGACTATGGTTTTGTTACAGTTAATATTACCCGCTCTAAAGGAATGTAAAATAAACAATAAATGTCCAAAATTTATTTCTTTAAAATTTAGGCTTAATAACAAGATTTCAGAAGTTACAAATGTGAAAAATAAAAATCCAATGCAAATATGTACTGCTATCCCTAGGTATATATATCATTTCTTACATTAATTTATATATTTGTCGAGATCAAGATATTAGAAAAACTAATTGCAATTCGAAACACCTTTTATATTAATTTAGATTAAATAAAAAAGAAATGTGGTGTTGTGACAGTATTTTTGGAGTTGTGCTGCATACTGGATGAGTGGTAAGCGGAGACTGTCCTGGTTAGAAGGAAAAAATGGTGGATTTTGGGGTGAACAAAGAAGTTTGGAATGTAGGTACTTGAAAAACAGATGTTGTTAGGTTCGGAGAAAGCGGGCGAAGTTACAATAGCAGGTAGTGGAGAAACATGAAAATTGTACAGAATGTTGCTTAGAAACTACAGAAAATGAACGAATATATACAGAGTGTTTTGCTAAGTCTATTACAGAATATATACAAAGTGCGTGATTATTTGTGTATGTGTGGTGATGTATTGGCCGCCACATGACCCAATAATATTCACTACAGCACAAACTACAATGAACATCAGAGAACAATTGAATTTAAATGATCTCGTACCTGTTACCCTATAATAAATTTCTTAGAAATCTCACTTTGTCTTTCATCCCTTTAAAGTCTTCCGACAACCAATCGATTTACAGCTAACATTTGTGTACAGTTACTGTACAATAACGATATTGAATATAATTTGAATTATATCATTTAAATGTAGATGAAATCTTGACAAGTCATACTTAACACGTTAGCTACCACGTGGTCCGCAAATAACAGACGTATTCGAATTGCTCCGGGAACATAAGGTAATTTGCTTGTCATTACTCACAGTCCAGCCCGTGTTATTTATTATTTACTTATTTTTATTTTTAAATTATTTTATTTGAAAGATAGTTACTAAACGATAGTTACTAAACGCTAATTACTAAACGATAGTTACTATATGATAATTACTAAACGATAGTTACTAAACGATAGTTACTAAACGATAGTTACTAAACGATAGTTACTAAACGATAGTTACTAAACGATAGTTACTAAACGATAGTTACTAAACGATAGTTACTAAACGATAGTTACTAAACGATAGTTACTAAACGATAGTTACTAAACGATAGTTACTAAACGACAATTTGCTAAACGATACTATCGATAGTTTTTTTCTATTAATTACTTATCAATAGTACTTTATTTTTTTAAACTATCGATGTATCGATAGTACTATCGATAGTTTTTTCATCTCTACCTAAGACAGCTTTCTGCACGGAAGACGGACATTACGATTTCTTACGAATGCCTTTCGGGCTAAAGAACGCACCCGCGACTTTTCAACGGGTCATGGACAATGTTTTGAGAGGGTTAACTAACAAAATTTGCTTAGTATATCTCGACGATATAATTATTTTTAGCACAACCCTAGACGAACATATAATCAATTTAAAACTAGTATTCGACCGATTAAAAGAAGCCAACTTAAAAATTCAATTAGACAAGACGGAATTTTTGAAAAAAGAAGTTGCGTATCTCGGACACATTGTAACCTCTCATGGCGTTAAACCAAACCCAGACAACATTTCAGCTATTCTAAATTACCCATTACCTACCACGACAAAACAAATTAAGGGATTTTTAGGACTTATTGGATATTACAGGAAGTTCATAAAAGACTTCGCAAAAATTACCAAACCCATGATAAAAGTTCTAAAAAAAGACGCGATCATTGACATTCATAATTCAGAATATAAACAATGCTTTGAGACATGTAAACTATTACTAACTAATGAACCGATACTACAATACCCAGACTTTGACAAAGAATTTATCTTAACATGCGATTTTCCTTATTTATTGATTTAAGTTTTTAGTATCCCTTTGTAATATAATCCTTTGAACTTTATTATTGAATAATTTTTTCACTTAATTTTAGTATTTTCTTTTATGTCTTTGATTATAATTACATTTTTGTAATAATAAATTAAATATCGAAAGAAAATAGACTTTATTTATTATTATATTAATTTGTGTAAATTTTAATATTAATCAATTTTGACTTGATGAACAATATGTAATTCATTGAATGATTTTCAGATGTGTCTATGCACCGATAATTATTGTGACATTAAAAAAGTTAGGAGATTTGCAAACATAAATCAGGAAAAAGTAAGTATTAACCTTCGCGTCTATTATTTTATTTTCATACTGTACTTTTATGATTTACGAACTAGATAATATTAACTAGTAACACTGTTAGCCTAGCAGACTCTATTAACCACGATAAAATAATTAATTATATAATAGAATCAATAGATGATAAGTTTAGTCACTTAATTGTTAATTACGAAAAACCTAGATATAAAAGAGGAATAGTAAATGGATTAGGATCCATTGTAAAAGTAATTACAGGAAATTTAGACGCGGAAGATGAGAAAAGATATGATAAAATATTAAATCACTTGAAAACAAACCAACATAAATTAATCGATCAACTAAAAAATCAATACTCCGTTAACCATCAGTTAACAGGAGAATTTAATCAAACCATTGTAACAATAAAGCATAATGAACAAGAATTAAAGTCAAAAATTGAACAGTTAATGCACATAGTTATTGATGGAACTCAGCAATTAAATAAATTAGCCATTGACGATATTTACAATCAACTAAATACCGTATTCAGTATGATTTTTAGTACTCTACAAGACATAGAAAACTCATTAACTTTTTGCAAATTACACAAAATGCACCCTAGCATTATAAAATTGAACGATTTCTATTTGGAACTAAATAAAATTTATAACTATTCTTCTTCTTCTTCTTAATCTATACTCTTTTACCTTACGGTGTCGAGCGTTTTATTTGTACATTTCATGATGTTTTTTTAGCTTTCCATAGTTCTTTCCATTTTTTCCTGTCTTGTGTTAGGGATTTTATATTTTCCATGCTATGTTTTTCTTTGTTGCGGCTTCTTGTATACCCTCTATCCATGTTTTCCTTGGTCGTCCTTTGGGCCTTGTTCCGGTTACTCTTGCCTCACTGGCTTTCCTTGCTATTTTTTCTTCTGTTTGTCTATTTATATGTCCGAACCAACGTAATTGTGCCTCTTGCACGTGTTCTATAAGTGATTTCACTTGCAAGTCTTCTCTGAATGTTTCATTTCTGATCTTATCTCTTCTTGTTTTTCCTGCGATCTTTCTTAGAAATCTCATTTCCATTGCTTGTAATCTACTTGTGTGTTTCTTTGTAAGTGTCCAGGTTTCGCATGCGTACGTTAGTGTAGGTAAGAATATTGTTTTATGCACTGTGACTTTCGTTTCTTGTGGTATATCTTTTTGGTTTAGGAATTTCCCTTTCAGTGCATTAAAAAGTCTTCCGGCGCTATTTAATCTTTCATTAATTTCAGCGTCCATATCTCCTCTGCTGTTAAAGTGGCTCCCAAGATATTTAAAATTGTTGACCTGTTCCAATTTATTGTTTTCTATAAATATTTCGTGTTGACACTCCTCTTTGCTGATGATCATAGTTTTTGTTTTCTTTTCATTTATTTTCATACCCATCTTCCTCAGCTCTGCGTTAAAGATATCTACATTATGTTGTAGATCTTTTTCTGTTGCTCCCATGATAATCATGTCATCTGCATATCGTCGCTGCTTTGGCAAAACCACGTATGAGAAAAAAAACAAAAATTGGGTTTTTTGTGTATTTATGTAGCGAAATCTCGTATCTACCACTAGGTAAAATCACGTTTCGGGAAATGTAGTACAAAATTAGTTTTTGCCAGTTTGTTAAAACCTCGTATACTAACTGTACTTGTAAAAACACGTATGAGCTTAGTTCAATACGCAGATACTGTGGTGTGTATAGCTGGATGTCTGTTGTCACGTAAGTTCATTTATTTCATTAATTCTGTTTAAAATTAAGCAAAAATCACATTTAGAGTATATATTACATGGATGAATCTGTACAATTTTATAAATTTATTGGTTTTTTAAACACTGGTAATTCCCCAGAGAGCTTTTAAAATATTCGTCTCTGATA
The DNA here is from genome assembly GCA_947425015.1 of Pterostichus niger. Classification (NCBI taxonomy): domain Eukaryota; kingdom Metazoa; phylum Arthropoda; class Insecta; order Coleoptera; family Carabidae; genus Pterostichus; species Pterostichus niger. Next base: position 12,106,454 of record OX380352.1, on the reverse strand, counting down.
CGTGTATTTGATTTTACCTTAAATACTGATACGTGTTTTTACACTTACAGAATATTATTATAACAAACAGTTTTTTTCACTTGCCGTAAAATCAACTTTTTTCTGATACGTGTATTTGCCAAAGCAGCGACGATATAGTAGTTCTCAAAATTTTATATCTTGCATTTTCCATTTCCCTAGGTTAAAGTGTTTACATTTGTGTTTTGCCGATTTGACGGCTTCATCTATAAATATATTAAATAGTAGTGGGCTAAGTATACAGCCTTGTTTCACTCCTTTAAATGTATTAAATTCTGTTGATTGTACTTCCCCTGTTCTCACTAGGTTTGTGCATGTGTGATATAAGCTTTTAATACTGTTTATTAGGCTGCTTCTAACATTTCTTCTTTTTAGTATTTCCCATAACTTCTGTCTATCCACATTATCGAACGCCTTTTCCAGGTCGATGAAACATATGTGTACTATTTTCTTGTATTGTGTTATTTTTTCGGATATTTGTCTAACTGCGAAAATTAGATCTTGTGTACTCCTATTTGGTCTAAAACCGCATTGAGTTTCTTCTAACTGATGTTCTACCTGCGTTCGTAGTCTGGCTTCTAGAATTCTTGCGAAAATCTTACTAGGAGTGCTTGTCAGTGATATCCCCCTAAAATTCGTACACTCTTTCCCGTCCCCTTTCTTGAAAATAGGAACAATGATTGTTTTCTTCCAATCTTCTGGTACCGTTGTCTTCTTCAGAATGCAATTTAATATGTGTCTGAATACTTCTTCCCCCTTTTCACCCAAAGCTTTAAGCATTTCTCCTGTGACTTCATCATATCCTGCCGCTTTTCCTGCTTTAGTTTTCTTTATCGCCTCTTCCTTTATTGAAATTTCTTCTTCTGCAATTTCATCTCCTTCCAATACTTCTTGATTTTCTTGTATGGCATTATTTGTTATGTCTCCTTCTAGTAGTTCTGTGAAATGTTCTTTCCATCGTTCTATAATTTCTATTCCTTGTGTGAGTATCTTATTATTCTTGTCTTTTATTGACTTAATAATTGGTGTTTGTTCTTTCTTCATGTTCTTTATCGTCCTGAAGAATAACTTCCTGTTTTCTTTGTAGTTTTCTTGCATTTTTATTCCGAAGTCCTTCCAGGATTTTTCCTTAGCTTCTTGAACTGTTCGCTTCGCTTTTACTCTTTTTTCTTTGTATATTTCATAGTTTATTGATTATTGGTCTCCAATATATTTTTTCCATGCATTTTTCTTCTCTTTAACCGCGTGTTTAACCTGAGCCGACCACCATTCTGTGCTTTTATTATTCTTCCTATTTATCTTAGTTGTTCCACAACATATTTTGGCTGTTTGAATTAGCGTTTTTTTGAATTTCGTCCATTTGTCTTCTACGTTAACTGCTTCGTACACTTCTTCTATTTTGTTTTCTGTTAGCTCTCTAAATTTTCCTTTAATTTCGTTTTCTCGAAGTTTATGGTATTTGATTCTCTCTTTTGTTTTCCTGTGTTCTGTTTTTACATTTTTACTGGTCTTAATACATAATTTTAATTCTACTAGATAGTGGTCTGTGTCTATTTCCATATCTCTTCTCACTTTAACGTCTTTTACGTATTTCCAGAAACTTTTACTTATTATAAAATAATCTATTATTGATTTTTCGTTCCTAGTTACCTCCTCTCTTGTTATTTTATGTTTTTCTTTATGTTGGAATTTTGTGTTACTTATGATCAAATCATTCTCTATGCATAGTTCGATAATTTTATCTCCGTTTCTATTTTTTGTGTATTCTCCGTGCATTCCCAGACAACCATTTGTACCTTCCGTATTATTGCCTACTCTTCCATTTAGATCGCCCATTATGATAATTTGATCTTCTGCTTCGTCGATTTCTTCTTGTAGTTTGTTGTAAAAGGCGTTTTTATCCTCTATTTTCGCGTCTTCTGAAGGACCGTATGTTATAATGAGTGTTGTTTGTTCAGTGCTTTCCAGTTTTATTTTGACAGATAGAATTCTTTCGTTGACGTATTTGTAGTCTATTATTGTACTTATTGCATTGGGGTGAACAACTAGCCCTACTCCGGCCTGTGCCCGTTCTTCGCTTCTTACTCCCGAATATATTAGTACGTAACCATTCGCTAATCTTGTAATTCCATATCCTTTTTTCTTTGTTTCTGTTATACCAAGGAATTGTATGTTAGTGTTTTCTAATTCTTTTATTAATTCATCTTCTTTTCCCTTAATGCTTCTAGTATTCCATGTTGCCATCGTATAATTAATTTGTATTTGTTTATTCTTGAATTGTTGCGCTTTTCCTTCATTCATTTCCGTTGTAGTTGCTGTGGTCGTCGTGCTTTTGTTTTCTTTTTTGTGCTTATCTAATCGTTTTTTGAAGCTGTATTCGCTAATTCTAGTTTCCTGGTTATTCTATTCCATTCATATTTTTTATCATTTAGAATCATTTTTCGGTATCCTATTTTCACACTGTTACCTTCACTTCTTTCTGCTTTTGCCGCACATCGTATTTCATATTGTACTTCTCTTTCTTCTTTCGTCATATCGCTTTCAATGTATATCTGTTTGTTTGTTAATTTATATTTGTTTTTTAGTACAGTTAATTTCTCTTCAAAATTTTGTAATTCCACTACGTACATAGCTTCCTTCTTCTTGTTATATAATGAGTACAGTGATTTTATATTTATGGATACTTTCATTTCGTTTTTAAAGAGTTCGTTGATAGTTTTTCTCGGGGATTCGTCTCCTGCTATTATTCCTTTGATAACAATGTTATTTTTCCGGGTCCTTTTTTCATACACTTCTAGTTTACTTTCTATCTCTTCTATCTTGTTTTCCAGCTTCTTCTTTTCTTGTTCCCATTGTTTTTCTTTCTCTTTAAACTGTTTTTGGATGTCATGAATGGCTTCTTTATTTTCAGATATTTTACTTTTTATGTCTTCATTATTTTTCCGCATTTCGTCTTTCAATTCCGATGACATGTTTATTATTAGGTTTTTCAGTTCTTCCATATTCTTAGATTATCTGGGTATTCTGATTCTATTGTAGATTGAGTATCTTTATTGTGCACCTTTGGTGGTGTTCTCGCTGTCTTCTTGCTTCTCTTGGATATCTCTTCGTGTCCCTGGGCTTCGAACTCTTCTCTATTTTTCCTCTTCGTTTCGTATTCTTCTGATGCTGATTGACTTCTATCCCGTATTTTAGGTTGTGCGTTCATATCATTCCAAAGACTTCGGGTTTCGCAAGTGCAGAGTTACCTCGATGCTTTGTTTTATTCTGATCGGTGTGTTATTAAAATTTGATTTATTCGCTTGTAGTACGATTGCCCTGTCATACAGCGTCGTTACTTGGGTTGCAGATTGTTAGGCGCCAACGTCTCCGCTGTTGTTAACACAGCGGCTTACTTGTTTCGGCCAAAGTCCACCAGGGAGCTGGTCGGTAACACTACCAAACGCACCTGATTCGAAATCTGACAGATCTGATATAACCTTAAACAATTTTTCCTATTTTGCAGTAGTTGAATTCTGATTTAATATATGATGGTTTTACTTATCTTTATTTCTCTGATGAGATGATGTTTATATCTTTATTTATAACCTTCGATATCGCTTATTCTTCTCTTCGAATATAATATTTTAGTATTATGAATCACACCTAAACTTTCGCACAGATCGTCTTCTAAAATACGATATTATTGTATTTGCACGGACGAAATCGCTACCACTTTAAATAAAATAATACAGAGTAAGTTTGAATTCGGAACAGTAAATTTAATATTATAATAATGAATTCCCTTTAGAGCCAACATTCAAAAATATGTTAGAATTTGAAAAATTAATAACAGTTAATTGCAAACTAAATTCAAACAAAATTGTATATTTTCTAGAAATCCCTTTTAACTACGAAACTGATTTCCAACTATTTCACCTTATTTCCATCCCAACCAAATACCAGACTGAATATGTAACCATCATACCAAATAAAAATTATTTCTTAAAAACCTCTGATGGTCATATCAAATCACTGAACGGCGCATGCACAAAAGGAAACATATACCAATGCCCAAACAAAATAGATGAGATCAATGACGATACTTGCTAGAAGAACATCATATTATATAACAACAATAATAATTGCCAATACACGAAAGTAACCATAAAGAAAAATCATATAGAAACTATAGAAGAAATAAACCAGTTCTTAGCAGTTTACCAGAGTCAGAAACAATTCACGCATCATGTCAACAAGGTGATGAAATTAAAAATTTAAAAGGAATATTCCTAATAAAACAAGATCAATGCCAACTAAAATTTAAAAAACAAATTTTAAAATTTTGAGACGGTACTTTCGGCAAACCAATTATCTTAGAAGATTTCCAAATGAAGCTAAACACAAGCCAAATTCCAACGATGAGTATCGACATCCAAAACAATCAAGATCTGAAGTCACCTATAAACAAGTTCGAACACATCAACGCAAATTACGACATCGAGGCAACAAATTACGCCCTTATAACTCTATATGTCATTGTTTCAATTACTAGTACAATTATTTTCGCAGTTTTTGCCAAAAGAAGGTTCTTTTAGAAGAAGAAACGACCATCCAAGGATCAATCCATAGAACTCCAGCCAGGACCTTCACCCCGAAATCGTCAGCTGAACATCCCCGACGATATTCCATTCTAAGAAGGGAGGAGTTAGAGCACCCGTTCCCATGAGAACCGCCGACCGCTGCACATTCCAGGCACAGTCACCACTCTCTTTCCCAACAATATTTTATATTATACTATGTGTGCGCATAAGCACTTTTAGCACAACCTGTACTCTGTATTCACATTTGTAAGTCAGTTACTGTTGAGAGATTGAAGTATCAACTTGTATGAAAAATCTATGTAATCTTTCGTTGTCAAATAATAAATAATTTTTGATTGTAACCGTAAATCAAGTTTACGTTACTTGTATATAAGTAATTTTTGTAACTTCTACAAAACCATTACCAACACTAAACTTGGCGCGAAAACGTAACGCACAGAATTCCCAATATTGGACACCTGAAAAGAAACGGTGACGTCATACATTGTACTAAAGCACATGTATTCACGCAATTGTTCACGCAAGATACAGAATCAACCTCCTGGTGACAATGAATTGATTTGCAGCGATTTCAAGGTAGACCATGTAGATGGTAAGACGTGTATGACTTGCAACACTCGGATATCTTCTCCACAGGGCACTCGTGCCGGAATGATTCTAGTGTTGTTAACGTACAGTGAACAGTTGCAAGGTAACTGTACCTGTAGTGCTCCTGGCTGTGCTATATGTACCTGTTCCACTTTCCTGATAATTCTCGGACAATGTAACTTGGTGTGTGGTTGTAGATGCATTATCACGTATGTGTCAGGCCGCACTTCTGAAATTACCGTTTGATGTGACCGGTAACACCGGAAAGCGCAGTGCCGTGTGATTTCCTCCATTGTTGCACCTTCGTACATACTGAATGAATAACACAGACGATCATGATAAGGTTGGCATCGATGCAATCCCGCTCCGGAAATTGGTCGGATGTGTTTTCTACTGACCGCTAGGTATATAGTGTCGTGCATGATGACACACGTGTCGTTATTCCAGCCGAAGGGGGTTGTAGTAATTCCACCAGTTTCCATTTTCTGCCAATTACTGGCACTTTTAGATATAGAATAATTCGTCCCGATCCGATTCTTCAATCCACAATCGGTAGTTTATAATATTGTGACAGCTCTTTTCTTGGCACGGCGAGTTGTAAACCATATTCCCCTAATCTTTTTTCTAACTTGTCAAGATCAGCTGCAAACACGCCCAGCGTGACCAGTGCCGTAGGAATAATCCTGTTCTTGCAAAATTTCATTTTGTCTCATTAAGCGTAACATCTGGTTGGAATGCTTTAAGGCCTCGAAATCATTTTTGTACAATGTTTTAATGAGATCCGCACGTTGTTAGCATCCTGTCTCAAATTTTCTTCTTCGTCGCCCAGATTCTGCATCCACTTATGTAATTCTGTAAATGTTTCCGCCACTTGTCTGTCGTATTTGTCAAAATTATTGGTGATAAGGTGCTTGTATTCTTTATGCAGTCCTGTCTGTAAATCTTCGACTTTCATCGTAATTTGCCTTTCATTCATCACGAATTGTTTCATCTTGGTCTCTGTCATCACGTCACAGCACCAATTGAACGCGTCTCCGATAAAATTTAGTGCTCTGGCAAATCGATACCTCCTTGTGGCTGATGTTATCGCCGCTACTGGCGAGTGTCGTAGAACTCTCTCTAGAAATGCTTCTAATGATTCGTCTTGAAAATCACATCCGCTGGTTTCATTATCGCAGTTTCCTACTACTTCCTTGGCCTGATCTGACTCAATCGACCATGAACCTGGCGGCCAGATTCACTGCCCGTTCCTCAATTACCCTTTCGGCCTGCGCCTTTACTCGGATACAGGTGAGGGATACCCGTCCACAATCTTGCCTAAATGTTCTGCATCAATTTCCATGTATGACTTAAAATATAATGCGTGCCTGCGTGCTAATTCACTCACTACTTCTACTTTTATATAGAATTTTCCTTCACTTACCCTTTTGTATAGCTATTTACATGCTAACTACCAAATACTACCTCTTTTACTTATTCCTCGTCGGGCTAGTTCGTCTCGGACTCGCACAACTCTCTTGTTCTATTCATATCTTGCGCGGTCTGTTTTCGTACGCTGCTGCGTATTTGCCGCCGCCCGCTCTCGCTGCTATTGCCAGGCGCCCAGGGCGCGTGATATCTCTTCAACCGCGCTACATGTACGGTTTCTAATTTTTTCGCATTCCCTTTTTCAATAATATATTACAACGTTTATTACAGTTTCAGATTCAATGAAGTTTATTATTAAATAAAACACGAGAATGAAAACACTAACAAAATATTTATTTACAACACGTATTTATAGTCACATTAAAGTGTTTAGCAACGACTTGCACTGTTTACACATCAATTACAGAATGAATGTTGCCGTCCCAAACTCTCCCTTACTCCGTACTCGCTACACTACCCCCTCCTTAAGGATGTTTCATCCCGAAACTTTTCTGCGCCATGCCAATATCTGCACGCTGATCCCCGCGAGCAGCGTGACGTTTGGTGGAAATAACAGTACAGTTTCTAGCATGTTTCTTATATTTCTCCAGCTCAATTCATCAAGGCCACAACCTAGCTTTGGTACAGCTAGTTTTAGAATATCCTGATCGAGCAGCACACCTCGTAGAACACATAGGGTGTCCCAGACGGTGCGATAAGTTGGTTTCTCGTGGGACAGATGTTTGGTCACCAGGTAAAAAATGCTTCTGTTTCGGCTCGACTGTTTGTCGGCTATCTGTAGCACTGTGCCGACACATGGATGTTGTTGCCTTAATTTCTCAAGTTGGCCGAACTTTTTCTTAAAAACCACTGCGATTTCTCGAGACATTTGTAGATCTTGTGCCAAACAATGTGCCAATGAGTATGCTGTAGGCACTTTGAATAGGTCTCCCTGATGTTCTTTTGTCACACCATTTCGTACTTTGTGACCCGTAGAATATGAGGCCATGAACTCTTAAAAGGTGCTTTCCGGGTCTTGTACATTAATTTCGTCGAGCTCGAGCTTCATTGGAGTCGCCATCATTGTTGTCACCGGCGAAAGGAGCCAATCGATTGAAATGAATCACTCTTGGTTTTCCTCCAGTCCTTTTCTGGATTCGATAGATGACGTAATTTGTTCGCTTCAGTACCTCGTATGATCCTTCCCAGGAATTCTGTAGCTTTGGGGACATTCCACGACGACGCTGTGGGTTTCACCTAGCTTGCTGCCGAACTTCAAGTTGCAGGGTAATCGCAGTTCATAACCAAAGACGATGCTGGCCGGAGTCTGCCCTGTTGTTTCCTGGACGGATGATCTATAAGCTAACAGGAACATTGGTAGATGACAATCCCAGTCCTTTTGGTGCTCGGAGACAACCTTGGAGAATTGTATATTGATGGTTCTGTTCATGCCATCTGACTGTGGGTGTAGTGCAGTTGTTCTTGTTTTGCGAATGTTAAATAGCTCGCAGATCGCTTGGAACAGAGACAACTCGAAATTTCTACCTTGGTCGAAGTGTAGTTCCAACTATACCCCGAATCGGCAGATCCACTGGTTGACAAGTTCTTCTGCTACCGTAGCGGCTTCTTGGTTTGGCAATGCATAAGCTTCAATCCACTTGCTAAAGTTATCCATCACCACTATGATGTATTTATTTCCTTTGTCGGATTCTGGAAATGGACCAGCCACGTCGATTGCAATTCTTTCAAACGGGCTCCCAACATTGTATTGACGCATTGGAGCTCGCCGGCGTCTTTGCGGTCCATTGCTTGCGGCGCAAACTACACACTTCTTTTACCACTCTTTTACGTCCTCTCGACATTTAACCCAGTAAAAACGCTCACGCAGCTTCTGAACTGTCCTCGTTACTCCTAAGTGTCCTCCAGTAGTTCCATCATGAATCTCCTTCAGTACCTCCGGTACTATTTTCCTGGGGATTATGACCTGCATCTTTTGCTCCGTAACCTCAGGATCTACCAGGATACGTTTCAGTAGTCCCTCTTCTATAACAATGGAGTCCCACTGTGCCCAGTACGATTTTACGGTTTTTGAGTGTCGTGCAACTTCTTGACAGGTTAGTTTGCGGCCTTCTTTCTTCCATTCCAGTATGTATTTCAATACCGGCTCATCTTCTTGGTCTTTCACAACTTCTTCAGTCAGCCAATGGTCGTCTATCACTGTGGTCCGTAAGATTGGAGTAGACTTTTCCTCCACACGGGTACAGTGTTTGCAGTCTTCTAAGCATGGTCGTCTTGATAATGCGTCGGCGTTACAATGAATAATTCCAGCCCTATGCTCGATGATGAAGTCATATTCCTGTAGCCGTTCGATCCATCTTGCTACCTGCCCTTCCGGATTCTTAAATTGTAACAGCCACTTCAACGCAGCATGATCAGTCCTCACCAGGAATTTCCTTCCATACAGGTATTCGTAGAAGTGTTCAACGGCTTTAACTATTGCCAATAATTCTCGCCTGGTGACGCAGTAGTTACGTTCCGGCTTGGACAGAGTTTTGCTGAAGTAGCCGATGACCTTCTCTTGTCCATCTTGTTTTTGTGATAGGACGGCGCCGATTCCGACATTGCTGGCATCTGTATCCAATATGAAGTCTCCGTTGGGTAGAGGATAACTCAGGACTGGTGCTTGAGGTTGTCGAAAGTGTCTTGGCAGTCTTCTTCCCACAAAAATTTCCGTCCTTGCGTGAGTCGTGTCAGTGGCTTGACAATGTTGGCGAATCCAGAGACGTATCGTCGGTAGTACGTGCAAAGACCAAGAAAGCTTCGCAATTGATGTTTGTCAGTCGGTACTGGCCATTCTTTTACTGATCGGATCTTCTGATTGTCGACGGCTTTTCCGTTTCCGGACACAACATGGCCCAGGTACTGCACTTCTTTGCGGAAGAGATGACATTTCTTTGAACTAAGCTTCAAACCAGAACTTCGTAGTCTCAGGAATACCTCCTCCTAATTCCTCTTGTGATCGTCGAATGTTCTTCCGACCACAATAATATCGTCAAGGTACACCAAACAGGTTTTCCAAGATAGTCCTTGCAGTACCGTTTCCATGAGTCGTTCAAACGTAGCAGGGGCATTGCAGAGCCCGAACGGCATTACTGTAAATTGCCACAGTCCGGCCCCGACAGAAAACTCAGTTTTCTCTTTATCCGTTGGTGCCATTTTAACCTGCCAGTACCCACTTTTCAAGTCCAATGTTGAGAATATTTTCGACCCGGCCAGCGTATCCAATGTGTCATCTATTCGGGGCAACGGATAGCTATCCTTCTTCGTCACGTTGTTGAGTTGACGATAGTCCACGCAAAATCGTGTTGAACCATCTTTCTTTTTTACCAACACCACTGGTGAGGCCCACGGACTGCTTGAGGATTTGATGGCACCCTCTTTTTTCATGTCTTGAATAACTTTATCGGTTTCCTCTCTCTTGGCCAATGGTAATCGTCTAGGTACTTGGCGGATGGGGCGTGCATCGCCGGTGTTTATTTGATGCTGGACTATGTTGGTTCTACCCTTGGTCCCACAGCTGGTGTCGAAAACGTCTTGATATTCCGTTATTAACTTTCGTTTAATTCCTGGCAAGATGTTGACAGTAAATTGGCCTGTTCTGCAGAAATCTTCTTTGGTGGATTTTGTATAACGGAGGTTTGTCTGATAATCGAAGTTACTGATGAACAGTATCCTAAGATAGTACCCTTCTTTAGTGTAACTGGATAATAATTCACATTCATTACTCGAACTGGTACTACCTTTCCAGTATGCACGAGAGATTTTCCAACCAGTATTCCTCGAGTAGTCGTTTTATTATGATTTCCAGCTTCTAACATCATGGTACATCCTGTTGGAAGTTCACGTTCCAGGTGGGCATCCACAATTATCTCACTTCGATTTAACACGACCGTATCTTCCGCTAAGGTTACACGTACTGTGTCTCCTCGGGGATGTAAAACAATCTCTTCATCATTGATCTTTAGTATTCCGCGTTTTAAATTTAGTTCGACGACATTTTCGTTCATGATGTCCATCCCGAGAATAAATTCGTCTTCAATGTCAGCTACCAGGGCTCGGTGTTTAATTCGTGTATTTCCGATGGTAATGGTAATGTCTGCTTCGCCATGGATGGTAGCCGCGGACCCTGTTGCTGTGCGCAGTCGCCATTTTGTTGATTCAATTATTTTCGGTTTCTTGAGAGTATCAGGTCTGATGATGGTTTTTGTCGCACCTGTATCAATCAGCAAGGCATGTGGTTTCCCGTCGATCAACCCATCCACAAAGATGCAATTTACTCTAGGTTGTAAGGATGCGACATGTCCAGTTAGCTTCAGGGCATCTTTATGATGGATCGACGTTCGCCCTCTTGCGTCGACCCGCTTTAGTTTACCGCTGCCTTGTTCTTTATTTGTTCCCCACAGCGGCTTCGCACATGCCCTAGCTCACCGCAGTTCCAACATCGAAGTTGTCTCTTCTTTGGCAACATCTCAGTCATGACACGCCGTGCTGTTTCCTCCATAGATTCATTGTGATTTTTCTCTACGATCTCTATTGTGCGAATATTGTCTTGCCGTTTTGAAGCGTGTTCTGCAGCCTCGAATTCCAATGCGCTGACTAAGGCAATGGACAGGTTACTCGAACGAGACAGAATCAGTGCCCGCTTGGTTTATTTATCTCGGAGACCATCAATAAATCCTTGCACAGCCAGTCGTTCTAACACATTGTCTGGGGTGTCAGGATATGCTAGTCGAACTAGACGAGCTATATCAGATTCAAATTCTTGCAGGCTTTCATTTGGTTTCTGACATCTATTTCTCAGCTGCGAGTGATACACTTGCTGCAGATGTGCGTGCCCATAACGCATTTCCAAGCGTTTTACTAATTGCTGATAGTTCTGCCGCTCTTCTGGAGGGATTGTTTGCAATATATCCACTGTGTCACCACGCAGCGCAATGATTAAGGCCGTTGCCTTCTCAGATGACGACCAACCATTAGATACTGCGGCAGCTTCGAATTGGGCGTAATAATTAGGCCAAGATACCTTGCCATCAAACTGTGGTGGTTTCATGTGGAATCTACGCAATGAATCTTTTCCCTCTGTCACTAAATCTTCTACCCTTTCGTTATTCAATGGCTGGTCACTAGCTGGCGTTTTCTGAATAGAGTCGTTAATTTGTTTGACATTTTGCTGTTCGTGATTCAATGACGGATTCAATGATGCCAATCTTGCCTCTATTTCTTCTTTAACATTTCTAAATTTTTCTTCAAAAATTTTAGAATGTTCTTCAAATTTTTCAAACTTCTGTTCAAATTTAATTTCCAAATTCGTTTCCAAGCTTCTGGAACGTTCTTCTAATTTAGCTTTTAAGCTTCTGGAATTTTCTTCTACTTTAGTTGCCAAGCTTCTAGAATTTTCTTCTAATTTAGTTTCCAGAAGATCTTTCAGATTTTTGGAATTTTCTTCGGTATTTCTGGAACTTTCTTCCAATTTGGCTTCCAAGCTTCTAGAATTTTCTTGCAATTTGGCTTCCAGGCTTGTTTCTAAGCTTTTAGAATTATCTTCTAATTTGGCTTCCAAACTTCTAGAATTATCTTTTAGTTCTTCCTTCAGATTTTTGTACATGGAGTCCAAATCGCCCGGAATTTCGAATTCATAAGTATCCGCTATTTCACCAGCTTCAACCAAAAATTGACGAAGACGCTCTTGGAGTATACTTTTCTTGCCTGTAGTATCCAGATCACGTTCTTTTAATTCTCTCTTGAGATCAGTCACTTTTAAATCACTTAGATTTACTTTTCTCGAACCCATTTTTATTTATTTGCACTTAAACTTCACTTTTAATTTACAAAACTCAACCCTAACACCTGACACCAATTGTAACGTTTATTACAATTTCGGGTTCGGTGAAGTTTATTATTAAATAAAACACGAGTAATGAAAACACTAACAAAATATTTATTTAAACGAAAATAATGTAGTACTACTAAACCATATATTTATATACAACACGTATTTATATTCACAACAAAGTATTTAGCAACAACTTTGCACTGTTCACACTTCAAATACTGAAACCCTTCCTTATATACTGGAACATGATTTTATAGAATATACGAGTACGAGAGCGTCTGGAACACATGACGCAGGGCGAACAGGTTAGGACATGTCTATTGCGTATGAGACAGCAGTGAACGTGCTACACACTATGACGCGTCGACTGTTCCAGACGGAACAGAGTCGTACTCGTTACAGTACGCAAACGCGGTTAATTATTAGGACAGCAACTCACTGTTGAAATAGTTACTAAAAATTTGTGAGAGTGCTTGTGTGTTGTTTTCACCACAATTTTATGATACAACTCGTGATTTAAAATATGCAGATAATTTTGTGATAAATAATAAAGCAAATCTGTATAAGTAATTACTATAAGAAATTGTATATTTTACCCCTTACTCTTCACTATTATTTAGTTTTATTTTCTATTTTTTACATAAAAAATTATTTACGTTAATAAAACATAATAAACATGCATAATTTGTAAAAAATTATTTATTTATTAATATCTTATACTGCAATGAATGTTTCTTTTTTCTTAATATTGTGTTATAAATTACGTTCTTTATGATTCTGTATATATAAATTTTCAGTATCTATTATTGTTTAATAGGTATAATAAGTAGGTGTGATAAGAATAATAAAATATATAAAAAATCTTAAAATAACATATATTCTTATATAAATTCTTATATAAAATATTCTTATATAATATATAAAATAAATTGTTATTGACAACAAAACAAAAGTAGTCTGATTTTTACATTGAAAAAATCTAAAAAAAAATACTCTTATGGCCATATGCACCACTACAGCTTAACATTTGAGCCTCGGTTTAAAGTTAAAGTGACTTGCACAGTCTTTTAAGCGTACGTTTAACCTGCCATTAATGGTTTAAATTAAGCCGTAGTCTGCCTTCGGTTTAAGTTTGTAGCTAACCTCAAAAAGAAACTTATAATTATATGAACGTGTAAATACTTCAAGAAATGGATGAAATATTTGATAATGATTTAATAGAAAATGATTTGGATGAATTACATGTAATAGAATTTATAAAAAATTTTAACGTAAGAAAGATATATGAAAGAAGCAATTATTTTTATAGTTTTGATGATTCGGAGTTCTTCAAAAGATTTCGTTTGCGAAAAGAAAATGTTTATAATTTATTAACATTAATAGAAGGCCGTCTAGAATATCCATATAATTTGTAAGTATAACATTTTAGCATCAGGCATAATATAGTAAAATACATACAATAATTTTTATTAGGATTTTAGATGTTTTCTTTTTAAAAAATCTCTAATCTTTTTTAAGAAATAATAGTGTATCACCCAAGAATAAACTGCTTGTTTGTTAGCGTGTATATGCCACCGGAGGTCATCTGCAAACGATGGCTGATTTTGGAGGGATGCATGTGTCCACAGTATCACGCATTGTAGTTCAAGTGTCTGAAGCCATAGCAAGACTTTCTCAAACATTTATTAAATTTCCATCAACACCAATTGAAATAAAGAAAAATTAGAACGATTTTTACAACATAGCATCTTTTCGTAGAGTCATAGGCGTCATTGGTAAAATCATTTTAATGTAATTCATAAATAATTATACATAAATGACAGAATGTTAGCAGACTGTACACATATACGCATTCAGTCACCAGGAGGTGAAAATGCTGAACTCTTCAGAAGCAGATATCATATTTTTCAATAAATGTACAGGTTGTCGGAAATACGAACTTTGAAATTATGAATGTAGTTGCTCGTTGGCCGGGTTCAAGTCACGATTCCACAATTTTTAATCACAGTCAGCTTAAAAGAAACTTTGAACAAATTTTGTACCCGCAATCAATACTCCTAGGTATGTATATTATTTTCAGTTTTAATTATTAACTAATAAACTTAAAAATTTTCAGGTGACAGTGGGTATAACTTTCGAACATTTTTATTAACACCACCCAAGAACAGAAGCAGAACAATTATACAACGAAGCTCATATAAGGTCTCGAGCAAAAATAGAGAATCTCTTTGAAATTTGGAAACGAAGATTTCCCATTTTAGCTTACGGATGTCGGTTAAAATTAGAAACGATATTAACAATAATTATTTCAACTGCTGTATTACATAATATTGCACGACGAAATGGAGAACCTGAACCACCAGCCGATGAAAATGTGAATCAACATGAACTGCAGCAGCTTATACAAAACGGTCAAATTCCAATATTTCACAATCCACAGATTCAGCAACAAACAACTGGTTTCCATGTTAGGCAAAATTTAATATATAATTATTTTGCACAACTTTAAATAATCAATATATATTAATTTCAATAATTTACATTCTAGAAACAAAAATATAATTCTAATCAGGTACAAAAATAATTATTATTATTGTAGAATGAGATCATTCAAACATAAATAAATAAATAAAATAAAAATTATAAATCTTTGGTAAAAAATGATTTTAATTGTTCTTCTTTTATTTTTACATCCAACAACAAGGTTTTCTTTCTGAGGGAATACTCTTTTTTTTTCATTTATACTCATCATCTTCTCTTTCATATTGTTTATTCAAGTTTTCTAGTAGAGATTTAAAATATTTAAATTTAACCTCTGCAACTTCTTTGTACATATCACTGAGATCGTCTTTTCTTTGAGTCGCTGAACTAGGTCGACGTCGTTATAGTCATGGTTTTGTTATAATTCTGCTTAATAATGATTGTAGTAGTGCTAGGATTTTAAACGGCAATGGCGACCAGGCGACCAAAAACGAGTACTGTGGCACAGAGTAGTTCGGGGCACGTTACGTTGCGCGGCGCGACGATCGCGACGAGAGCGGTGCGCTGTATCAAAAGAGAGTGGTCGAGTGCCTATATATAAGAAAGTGTGGACAAATTAGTTTTTCGAGTGAGAAAGCGCAGCGAGTGGGTGAACGGAGTGTACAGCCGCTTGGAGAGTGTTAAGCAGTTAAACAAGTGATAACAGAGTGACGGAAACTTCAACCGAAAAAAGGACGGCGACATTGAAATGCCAGAACATCGAGCATCAATAACTGCTGCGAAAGCAATACAAGATTTTAGGAAATACATTCCCAGTGCAGGATCGGAGTCCGTATAAGTAGCTGCTCGAATTGGAGCCCACGCAGCTGTTGATGCATTATTTGCAAGCGTAAATGAACTAATCGGAATCATCACTACAATCAGATGCGACTATAAACTAAAAGAAGTTGACAATAGCTAAATATACTAAATGACGGCGACGAGCCAACCTTTGTCGGACCGAGAGGCACGTCCTTCATCGACGTGACGGCGACAACAATGCACCTATACACTAAAATAACTGAATGGAGGATATCTGAAGAAGAAAGCATGTCCGACCACCGAGCGATTATGTTCAACATAACCACGGCTGCTGATGAGGACACAGCAGCGTACGAGACAGGATTCTGCAACAAGAAGGCAAATTGGAACACATTTCAAGAAGTGTTCGGGCAGAACGCAGAGAGACTGCACACAGCTGTAGAAGCATGTAACACACAGGACGACGTCGAGAGATGCGCACAACTGTCAAACGAAGCACTTAGTGACAGCCTGCAGCAAATCTATGCCGGCCAGGAAACAGTTCCCAAAATCGGTGCCTTGGTGGACAGTCGAACTAACAAGGCTCAGAAAGGACACCAGAAAACTACGAAGGAACTTTCAAAGAGAAAGAGATGAAGCAACAAGAGAAGCTAAGCGCTTGTTATATAATCAAAAAAGAAACGAATACAAAATTAAAATGCAGCAAACAAGAGTAGAGAAATGGAAGAACTTCTGTGCGGCGAGCACTGGAACGGACCCCTGGGGCGCAGCATACAAAGCCATCAGGAAAAAGAAATGGGACGCCTGGCAGATGTGAAACATCGTGTGTGTACAAGTAATATGCATAAAAGATAATATTATTACAGGAATTAAATATAGCCTAATGAAATAATGAAGTATTACGAATTTCTTACAGAAAATTCTACTTACTGATGACTTGGTAGTATGCCATAGTGTAGTTTCACTTTCTTTGCACAAGGTTGATTACTTTGATCTTCTGAGTTATCACTATCACACATATTTTATTGTCAAAAATTAAAATAAAAAATTAAATAAAACGCAGGTTATGTGTACCGTAGTAAACAACAACGTCGAACTGAGTGAGAAGCCACACCGTACACTCTACTACATATAATATATATATATATATATATATGTATACCTCAGTATAGCGTGGCGACCCGTCGCCACACCGTACACTCTACTACACATAAAATATATATATGTATACCTTAGTATAGCGTGGCGACCCGTCGCCACGGCAAGCGTCGCCACGCCAACAATTCGGTTTACAAGTGAGCCTATAGATGTTTCACATCAAAACGTCACCGATTAAAACAGCGCTAAAGAAACCGGACGGATCCTACACGACAACAGCTATGGAAACAAATCAATTTCTTCTAGAGCACTTCTTTCCACTTGAAGATCCGACAGACGAGCAGAAGGTACACAAAAAGATCCGCGCAGGAGCTAAACGGATCACACGGCAGGATTTTAAAGTACACAAACCCGAATAAAGCGCCAGGAGAAGATGGAATTACATCGGATGCCGTCCAAAAAGCATTCGAGCGGGAACCAGAAATATTCGTAAAAATATTTAATTTATGCCTGAACTATGGAATCTTTCTGAAGCTCTGGAAGAGAGCGAAGGTTGTACTGATTCCAAAAGCTGGGAAAGAAGATGCTACAGACGTGAAAAGCTACAGACCAATATGCTTGCTACCGACGGTGGGAGAAATATTAGACAGTATCCTCATCAGCCGCATAGAGCACTGGACGCAGACAGGAAATACAGAACAAAGCAGTAACCAGTTTGGTTTCACCAGGAACAAGTCAACGGTCCACTCAATAGACAAAGTACTTCAGGTGATACATGAAGCGAAGGAACGAAAGAACTACTGCGCAGCAATCTCGCTGGACATATCAGGAGCATTCGACACAGCCTGGTGGCCGCTGATTATGAACGAACTGGTCCGGAAAAAATGCCCCACCAACATCATCGCCCTGGCTAAAAGCTACCTGAGGGAACGAACAGCATTTATCCAAGATAACGCCGGGAAAACGGAGAGACAAGTCACCATGGGCTGCCCGCAGGGATCCTGATCTGGACCAGGACTGTGGAAAATTCTACACAACACAATCAATGACATTGAACTCCCGGGGGACTGCGAGCTGGTGATGTACGCGGACGATACCATGCTCACTGTAACAGCGGCGCAATATAAAACATTTAAAACAAAGACAACAGAGGCTCTAACGAGGCTACTAAACTGGGCCAACGACTCGAAGCTGAAATTCAACACAGCAGCACTCTTCTTCGGAACCAAAACGGGGCAGCAGAAACCTACGTTTAAAATGGGTGAAGACAGAATACGCTGCTCAGCGGAACTGACTTATCTCGGGGTTACGCTGAGTGACAGCCTGACATGGGCGACGCACATCAACAGGGTGAGCAACAAGGCTAAAAAACTCACGCATCAACTCCGAGCAAACTGCAGACTCACCTGGGGCTAGGGGCGTCGCACAATGGGTCAGATTTATGAGGGAGCTATACAGCCTGCCCTCACATATGCAGCACCAATCTGGGCAATGAGACTGAAAGAGAAGGATGCCACCAAACTGCTGTCGGTGCAAAGACAAGCAGCGATAGGAGCAGCAGCCGCCTACGAGACGACGCCCACCGAAGCAGCACTGGTCATCGCTGGGCTACCTCCAGTAGACCTGGTAGCCAAGCAGATCGCGGAGAAGTGGAGGGCGCAGCAAGCAGCGGACGACCCGAGAAGACTCCAGGAAATAACAGGAGTGGAAGGCATCACCCTGGAAAGTCCGGCGGCGGAAGCAGCCCAGGGGCAGACTCACCCAGCTGAAGATGACCCACTTTAATATGCGGAAGGGGAGGACGAAGAGGGCACGGTTCGGATATATACGGACGGTTCCAAAACAGCCGACGGAGCTGGAGCAGCTGTCGCAGTCTACATCAGAGACAGCGAGGAACATCAAGACACGGCTGGACAGCCTGTGTAGCGTCTTCCAGTGCGAGGTAGCAGCGATCAAGGAGGCCCTGCACTATCTACAACAGAACACCGACACATACAGCAGCTGCACGATCCACAGCGACAGTAGAGCAGCACTGCAGGCGTTAAAGCATGCTAGGAAGCCGACACCACTGGTGCTCCAAACTAGGAGGGCCATCAGAGAGACAGCTGCCGACATCGAGCTAAAGTGGAGGTGGATCAAAGCTCACGAGGGAAACGAGAGAGCAGATCAGCTAGCCAAGGAAGCAGCAACTGAGGAGAACATCCAGATCGGGTACCACAGACTACCGATCGCCTTCCCGAAACATCAGCTAAAAACCAAGCTGAAGACAGCGTGGCAGCAGCGCCGGAGGACAGCGAACACAGGACGGTGGACCGCCCACTTCCTCCCTCGAGTCGACATGTTCCAGGATAAGACGCTGGAATATGAGACAGTGCAGATGATAACAGGACATGGAAATTTCAAAGCATACTTGCACAAGATTGGAAGAAGGGAAGACGGCACTTGCGACTGCGGGGATGAAGAAGAAGATGTGGAACACGTGTTGTTCCGATGCGGGAAACACGACGCCGCACGGGCAAGGGCTGCCAACGCGCTGGCCCGACATCGACTTAGCTGGCCAACAACGAGGAACGAACTACAACAGCTGGCTGAGGAAGAGACATGGTGGACAGTGTTGAAAAAGTTCGCGAGTGACATCGAAATTCTAAAACTGTAAAGTTAGGTGAAGTGAAAGTGAACAACAAAAGTAACCAAGTGGGTGTATAGGAGTGTACATAAGTATATAGTGTGTAAGCGTATAGACGTAAGCGAATGTACAGGATAAGCAATATGTCATAGGAATATGGGTAGGTGATACCCAGCATCTGGTAGTATAAGTTAGGTACGATATGTATGGAGGACATACGCGGCAGTGTACAGAGAAAATTAAGGTTGCGTAGGTTATAGGCATACGCAGGTAAATGTAAGATGTAAATGTATTATGTGAACAAGTGTAAGGAAACGTAAAATAGGTATACAAGCAGTAGAGTTAAAAGATAGCGACACAGAGTAGTGAATAAATAAAAATAAAGATAATCAGACCCCCCCCCCTCCTCAACCAGCCCCCACCACAATCCAGAGTGAAACAACAACAGCAGTGAAAAAGCTAAGTATAATGAGATATAAATGAATTAAACTCCCCCCCTCTCGTCCCAAAAGACGTACGCGCTACAGCCGAATGAACGTAGGATATATAGAGCATGAGGACGATATAACTCTTTAATTAATTAGCAATAGAACTAAGTTAGATAAGAACGTAGATATAATGAAATGTAATAAAGTATGAAGCAGGAATGTGTAATACCCTGGGTGAAACACGGAAATAAACATAATGTCTTAAGTTACCAACGCCTTTCATGGTATCCCATAAGCATCAATTTAGGCACTTTAACTTAACGTTTGGTTCACCCCACAGCGCCAGTTCTGCTTACCAAAAATGGCCCACTTGGCACTCATTCATTCAATCTCATAGCTTCACATAAGCAAGCCAGAGATCTCACCCATTTAAAGTTTGAGAATAGGTTGAGGTCGTTTCGACCCCAATGCCTCTAATCATTCGCTTTACCGTATGAAACTCATACAAAATATATACATCCGAGCACCAGCTATCCTGAGGGAAACTTCGGATGGAACCAGCTACTAGATGGTTCGATTAGTCTTTCGCCCCTATACCCAGTTCATACGATCGATTTGCACGTCAGAATCGCTACGGACCTCCATCAGGGTTTCCCTGACTTCATCCTGACCAGGCATAGTTCACCATCTTTCGGGTCCCAGCGTGTACGCTCTTGGTGCGCCGCAACTTGCAATAAGTACGCGACGCCCCGGGAGTGCGAGGTAACATAAATATCGTCACCCATCTTCCCTTAATGTTTCAGTGATTCCTAATAAAAGGAAACACATCATATATTCACTTACGCCTTTAGGTTTTAACAGAGTCCCAATGACTCGCGCACATGCTAGACTCCTTGGTCCGTGTTTCAAGACGGGTCCTGTAATTACCCAAAACATAAACGCCATTGACTGATGATAATAAACGGTTTGAGAACACCATGGCTAACAATACTGTATGCGTAGAACCGGCATAAAATCCGATTTCCACAAATATGACCATACAAGCATTTGTCACAGGTCTAAACGCTCACTAATTAGTTTTAGTTTAATACAAACGGTCACTACGGGCCTGGCACCCACTATGGGCGAATGGCCCCCTTCAAGAAGGACTTGGACGCGTTTATAAATACTTAGGTTAAACGGGCTCTCCCAAACACTACATTGCCCGGTGATCGTTTCCGACCACGGGCTTCAGTGCTGGGCTTATCCCAGTTCACTCGCCGCTACTAAAGGAATCCTAGTTCGTTTCTTTTCCTCCGCTTAATAATATGCTTAAATTTAGCAGGTAATCTCACCTAACCTGAGGTCGCATAAATATCTAACAAAAAATTATCAAATTTATGTTTTTAAACCATCTTATTATTGGAATTTGGCCAGAGTCAACAGTACACATTGAAATCGGGACGATTATGTTCAACACCTAATTTTAAGTTAGCTTATCCTCATTATAAACCTTAAAACTGTTTTATGAAGTGCAAACGCACTATGGTTTGAATAACATTTTATTTTATGATTTTATCCTTATTATTATACCCCGTTTAAATAACATTTTAGTTCTTAGCATTAAGTATGATTTAAAACTATGTATTGAGCGTGGGAGGGTCAAAATACTTCCATGTATGTATGTACAATAAACGTAACGGAGAGGGAAGAGAAAGGGAGAGGTGGTTTTGGGTGCCCTTCGGGTATCCTATGGTTGCCTTTCTCTTCCTTCTCTTCTTTTTTTTTGTGCATGTCTACTAGTCTTGTGCATGCTGCGATAGAGAACGGACGTGTTTATTTCGAGCTCTGTAGTTGCTACTTGACAGTTTTTTGTGATTTGGGGAGTACGCTCGCTGGGGCGAAGTCTCTGTGGGGCGAAGCCTTGTAGTGTTGTGACTTAGTGACTGCGTGAAAGTGACAAGAGTGAGTGCGTAGTTTCCTTAGTGTTTTTTTTTAGGAGTTTTCGGGCCGTAGCGAGCTTTTCCGGGACGGTAGCGGAAGGTGTTTTCACCGACCGGGAAATTCCCAGGGTTTTTGATTGCACGGCGGTTTTGGGGCAAACCGGTGAGTAACGCTTGTGTACCACGTTGGGAAAATTAGATTTAGAGGGGGTGATTTTTGGAAGTGAGTTGTTCCGTGGTTCTGCTCGGAAAATCAGGGATTTTCCGAGTGGCGGCGCCGATCTAGGGTGAGAGGCGTCGAGTAGGGGAAAAAAGTTTGACCTCGGATTTTCCGGGTTTCTACCCGAATTTTCCGGGGTTGTTCCGGGTGGATTAGGTGCCGGGGAATCCAGAGAAGAGTTTCCCGAGGAGAAATTTTTGGGTGCCACTTTCTCGGCTCCCAGAACTTTCACGAAAGTGGAATTTTCTTTGGGGCACCTCCGAGGGTCCCTGAAGGTAGTGTGGGAGTTTGGGATTGGGTTAATTAGGTGCCCATCTTCAATGGGTACCAAGGAAGCGGGGGTGGTGTTAGAGGGGGCTAGGGCCCCTCAGGCCACAGTAGGGGATACCCCTTCCGGTGTGGGCAGCGACGTGGAGTCGGTAGTAGGGATGGAGCTAGGGCCGAAGCTTAGTTCAGCAGGGAAGAGGAAGAGGAGGGTAGTGTCCGTCGGGGGGGAAGATTCGGACTACCTGAAAGAGTATAGGAAGTTAGGGACAAAGATGCTGGATTCGAAGGGAGCAAAACGTCGCGGAAGGACTTAGAGTTCCTGGCGGCGACGTTGAGGGATGGAGGCAGTGTTCCTCGAAGTGTTGGTGGAGGGAGAGAGGAATAAGGGTAGGCTGCAGGAGCAAGATAGGTTTAGGAGCATCATAGAAGGATATGAGAAGGTGGCGAGGCAAAACAGGGAGGAGGTGGCTAAAACCACCTCTCAGGGGGCTTCGGTGAAGGGGGGCAAGCCTGCGGAGCAGGGTAAATGGCAGCCGGCTGCCAGCTACGCGGTAGTGGTTAGGGCGGAGGGGGAAAAATGACGGCGGATGTAGTCAAGGAGGTGATAAAGGAAGGAGGTGGGTAGTGTAAAAGTAAGCGCTGTGCGGCGGGTAAGGGACGGGGTGACGATAGTTACGACAAACGAGGAGGATCTCTGGAAGATCAAGGAGTGTAAGAAGTTTAAGGAGGTGGGGCTTAAGCTCGATGACCCAAAGAAAGTGGGACCGAAGGTCATGATATACGACGTGCCTGAGTATCTGACCGACGCGGAGGTAAGGGCGGAGCTTTATGGGAACAATTTGAGGGACGTACTCGGAGAGGCAGAGTTTAAGGAAAGGGTTAGGAGCATAAGCAGGAGCAAGGGGATAGTCATTATGGAGGTGCCCTTCAAGGTAAAAGAGGCGATGGTAGACCGGGGATATGGAAGGGTTCATCTGGGCTTCGCAGCCTGTTTCCCTAGGTGGTCTGTGAAGGAAGTCGACTGGGAGTTTTATGGAGAGGCACTCTGTGACCGGGTGGACATAGGCGAGACAGAGTACGCAGAGTTGACGGTAGATGACATGACGGAGCGACTGACAGGGTGGGTTACTGACGTAAACGACCGGATACTGAAGTGCGCGAAACGAGGGAGGCAAAGACATGTTAGGTGGTGGACAGAGGAACTGACGAGACTGAGGAAAGTCACCAGGAGGAAACGGAGGCTATTTCAGATAGCTCGACGCGACCAACTGGAGGGTGGAAGCCAGCACGAGCTGGAGCGTGGCGCCTCCCACTGTCTGGAGCTCGTTTGCGAATGGGGGCAGTGGGCAGGGGTTTCGGTTTCGGTCTCGAAGTCGGTGATCATGCTCCTGAAGGGCAGGTTGTCTGCAAATAGGCCGCCCGTGGTCAGAACTACCGGGGTTAGTTTGCGCCATGTGCCAAGGGTTAAGTATTTAGGGGTAGAAGTAGGGGAGAGGATGAACTTCAGGCTTCACCTGGAGGGAATGCATGCTAAACTCGGTCGAATCGTGGGGATGATTCGGCGAGTATTACGGAAGGAGTTGGGGAACCGAGCGACTGAAGTTTGGCAAGACAGGTGGGATCGTTCGGAGAAGGGTAGGGTGACCTACTCCATCATCCCGGACGTGACCTTTGCCGCAAGAACGAAGTGGTTCGACCCCAGTCTTAGACTGAACTTTCTGCTGACTGGACATGGTAGTATGAACGGTTTCTTACATCCGATGGGATTAGCGGAAGATGATGCATGCGCCGGAGGTCGGGAGACCTGGGAGCATGTTTTGGGTGAGTGCCCGCTTTACGCGGACATTCGGGATCTACATGCTTTGGGAGTAGTTAGGCAATAGGGAGGGCTCCACGTCGCGGGGATGTTGGGCAGCGAGGCGTGTTATAGGGAGTGAGAGGCTTTCGCGCGCGAAGCCTTTGGGCGGCGGGCAGCGGCGGCGGATATACGCGGGGTGGGAAGGGGTGTGAATGGTGACGGATGAAGGAGTGGTGCTAATGCACAAGGCTGAGGTGCAGGTGGAGGACGGTGTGGGTTCGTGGCAACCTGCTCTGCTGAATCTCGGGCGGTGGGGGTGGGTTGACTAGTCAGCCCACTCTTGGGAGAGTTGGTACCTTCCACGTACTCGTAGCTGACGCACGGGCAGTGGTTACGCTGTTGGGGAGTTGCAACCCCACGTCCCCAGCTACTCAGGGAGCAGTGAGACACCACTGTCGGGCGCTATGTGCGGCTGATTGTGGTGTCGAGCTGTTTGAGATGTGGCGGTCTCACGTTCCCGAGCTAAGCAGGAGAAGGGACACTTGGGGAGGGGACGCGCTCTATGCGGACCCGACCCGGGGAGAACTCTGGGTATGGCAACCTCACGTCTCCAGCTACGTAGGGAGCAGTGAAACATCACTGTCAGGCGCTGTGTGCGGCTGCTGGTGGTGTCGAGCTGTTTGAGATGTGGCGGTCTCACGTTCCCGAGCTACAAAGGAGGAGGGACGCTTGGGGAGGGGACGCGCTCTATGCGGACCCGACCCGGGGAGAACTCTGGGTATGGCAACCCCACGTCTCCAGCTACGCAGGGAGCAGTGAGACACTGTCAGGCGCTGTGTGCGGCTGCTGGTGGTGTCGAGCTGTTTGAGATGTGGCGGTCTCACGTTCCCGAGATAACGTAAGGGGCAGTCAGGTGTCGTTTCGTCCCCGCGGACGGCATCAGGCTGTTACGGTATGGTGGCCGTACGTCCCCTAGCCACGCAGGGGATGAGGAACTCCTATCGCTTGCGGTAGGGAGGGATCTCATCGGGTGTAGCGAACCCGCGTCCTCAAGCTAATAGGCCGGAGAGGAGGAGGTGCAAGACCTGCCGGCACCCGACCAGAGGTTATCTGGTAGCACGGGGATTGATTCCAGTCCCGGGGGTGAGTAATCGCCCTCGAATCAATCATGGGTTTGGAAACAAAGGTGCGGGTATGTGGTTGAAAGCCTATGCAGGCTAGATGTCGGTAACGGCATCGACGGGTGAGCAGCGTACTGCTCGGGTACTGGCCCGCATGGTCAGTAGGGATTTAGATAGGTCCCCTCCCACCAGAGAGGCCGAGGGGCAATATTATTTGATTTTACTTATATTTTATACTTTTATTTAGATGTTTTTGGGTTACCAAATATGGTTCGCTTTGTTGCAAAAGTAAAGAATATTAGGCATGCGCCGAAGAATAGTAAGTACAAAGTTACAAACTGTAAGATTTACTATTGGTACTAATTAATTTCCTCTTCTTTTGTAATATAAACAATGTTTAAATCTCATCATTGACTTGGTAATTGATTTTACAAAACTTGCATGATCATTATATTAAAATTACACTGTTGCTGAAAAATTAGTTT
The DNA here is from genome assembly GCA_947425015.1 of Pterostichus niger. Lineage (NCBI taxonomy): Eukaryota > Metazoa > Arthropoda > Insecta > Coleoptera > Carabidae > Pterostichus > Pterostichus niger. The sequence goes on along the minus strand of OX380352.1, from coordinate 12,080,718 downwards.
CATTGCAACACGTAAATATTTATTAGAGGGAAATAACACAATATGTATAAAATATTATATTTTCAGGAGAAGGACAAAACGAACTAGATTTATGTTAAGTGGTCAAAATAGTCGACAAGTGTGCAGAAGAATGCGGACAGCAGGTACTGCACAAAAGATCATCATTTTAATCGGAACTAATGATCTAAGAAATGTAAGATCTAAAATATTGTTACTATAATCGTAATAAAACATGTTTCTGGTTTTACAGTGTACTACAGTACAACGTTTTACAATGTGTCTACACGATATTATGCGGCAGAACCCCGAAAAAACAAAAGTAATCTGCACAATACCATATCCACCGCTGTATAACGATGATTCAAGGCGACGTCTGTTATGGCAAGGATATAATACTGCCATACAGAAGCATTTCCATTTCCGAACCTGCAGGCCTACACCGCGGGCCCCGACCATCGGTCCGGACATACCGGCGTCCCGACGCCGAGCGTCGATTTCTTGAAAGTCCGCAGATTTACGTCGCACGCCCCGTACGATCCTTTCAGCACCTCCGCCCGCCATTTCCGGCATTTTTTGCGTCCCGACGCCAAAAAACGTCGCCTCTGTATTCCCCGATCCCTCCCCGGTATATCCTACACCTCCTGATTATCAACCACATTTCTGTAATGACACCAGTGCTTAATAAAGACTCAATTCGTCATTTCTCACCAACTTTGTGTTTCTTTTGAAAACCCTATTGTCTCCGAAACCGCTATCCGACCGTTGGCGCCCGAGCAACCTCACGCCAACATTTTGTCGACGAGTCCGCCATAACTCGTCACAATATATCATAAGAACAAAAACATCGAATCCATACAACTTCAACTTCAAAGGACAATAGGAAAAATAGAAGAATGGTCACAAAAAAACAGGTTGTAAACTTTCACAAACCAAAACAAAAGCTATACACTTTTATAGACATAGAAATAGACTAATAAATCCATCATTAGAATTGAATAACACAAATATAATATATGAAAATGAAATTAAATTCCTGGGAGTAACACTAGATAAAAAACTTACATGGAAGAGACAAATACTAGAACTAAGTGCCCATTGTTGCAGAAAACTAAATATATTTAAAGTATTGTCCCCCTACGACTCGGGAGAAGACAGAACAACCTTATCAACGATCTATAAAGCGCTCATAAGAAGCAAACTTGATTACGGTTCACTAATATACGCAACAGCAAAGAAATCTGTCTTACGACCTTTAGACACAATACATCACTCAGCACTAAGGATAATAACTGGAGCATACAGATCCAGCTCTATAGAGAGCTTATACAGCGAATCTAATGAACCAGCCCTAAAAGATCGAAGAATATTTCTTACTCTGTCATACATAACTAATCTAGCAAGTCAACCAAATCACCCTGCATACCAATATATATTTGATCCAATATCCACTAAAACTAGAACAAAAAATTACACCCCATACATACATACATACTAACCAAATATTAAACTCTATAAACCTTACCATTCCTCATATACAAGTAAATAAAACATCCCATATCCCTCCGTGGATGACTAAAATACCAAAAATAAATCTAACTTTACTACAATACGACAAAAAAGACACTAACCACAATATTGTAAGAAACCATTTTAACGAGATCAAGCAGAAGTACGAAAAGAGCCATTTCGTATATAATGACGCGTCCAGGATGAATAACAAAGTAGGATCAGCCATTGTAACTGAAAATGAAAAATTAATGTATCACTTTCCCAATCAAGTTAGCATCTACACAGCAGAAATGCTCGGCATATATCACAGTATTCAATACATAAACGAAGTAGCCGCAAATAATACCAGCTACGTATTATGCTCTGATTCTCTAAGTTCTCTTCAATCTCTAACACACATATACCCGAAACAACCAATAGTGAAACACATCCATGAACTCCTGCATCAACTATCACAAAAAAATATTGATATAAACATGATATGGATCCCATCCCACACCGGTATTATCGAAAATGAAGATGCTGATACCGCTGCAAAAGAAGCCACCAATATGGAGATGACCGACATACCAATCCAGACAGGCGACTTCAAATCCAGAATAAAAAGCGAAGTAAAACAGAAATGGACTACACGAAGGCAACAAATGATCTCCAATAAATTTAGAAATCTGCAGGACACAATTAAAAAATGCCAACCACTAACCGGAAAACGACGAGAACAAATATCAAACACTAGACTTAAAATTGGCTACACAAAGATCACCCATGAATACCTTCCTAAAAGGGAAGAACCTACCAGATGTGAAGAATGCAACGTAATGCAAACCGTAGAACATCTAATCATCCACTGGCCCAAATACCAAAGAGAACGTACCAGCCTTCAACTACCAGACAATCTCAGAGAAGCATTCAATGACGACAACGAAAAGAAAATCATACCATTAATAAAAGACACTGGACTACTCAATCAATTATAAAATGTAAACCATAAAATGTAAATATGTAGACATGTAAGGTGCTAATGCCAACTAGGTGAAGCACGGTAAACCATTAATAAAAAAATAATATAATTTTAATATACTTCTTTTTCCAAACAGTCTTTAAAAATGCATACATGTTTTGATTTATAATATGGTAATTTAAAATGTATAAAATCTATTAGAATTATACAAATTCACTTTAACATTATTTTTTCGTCAATACCATTTATGACACATTCTGCAAATTTTTATCCGTCCTATTTTTCCATTTTACCTATGTATTAATTTTAAAATACATAGATGTATGTAGAATATAATTGTTTTTAATATTCAATATATTTACTTATTTAACATATTAAGAACAGCCTTCACAGATGTTAGTGGAGAGGAAGCCATAGGAGTAGATTTTAAATTGGTGACAATTATTTATTGGCTGTGTGGATCGAACCAGAGTTCTCAAGATCCACTGGTCGATTCGATATTATTATAAATAAATAATTTTGTTTAAATACAGACATCTTCAACGACTCCGCAGACAGCTTAATCGCTGACTGCGATATATTAGTTTACATCACTAATCCCAAGTTGGAGTAGTGGTGAAGATTTTCGCGAGCCACGTCCTTCACGTGGTGCTGCACGTCTTCATCATCTCGCAGGTATGAGAACAGACAGAGTGATACTTGATGGAACATTTCCCACCCATACTTTACCATCCTTGGAAGATGCCAACATCTGTGCATACTGTAATGCCAGGTATTTCAATGAGGAACGCGCAACAGGTAAAACATTAAAAAAAAGTATCTACTTAAATATTACTTATGTGAAATAATGTAAATTTCAGGTCGAATGATAGCTCCCTTTGTTGTCAACGAGGCAAGGTGCAATTAGAGCCACTGGGCATTTGCCCAGTATTATTATTTCATCTACTAACGGACAACAATGACAATGCGGTTCACTATCGCAACCACATTCGTCATTATAACAGTTTGTTGGCGTACGCCTCAACTGTTGGCAACTACCAACATATGGGTGTAAAGTAAAGAATAGTGATTTAGAATGTCTGGCGATTAAAGAAGCAATTGTATATTGGCAACTTTATTTGATAGGAAAAGAATTTACAGTGACATCAGACCACAAACCACTTGTAAATTTAAAATCTAAATCAAGAACTGATGAAGCGGTAGGTGATTTAATGTTATATTTGTCACAATACAACTTTAAAGTAATTTATAAAGAAGGTAAAGATAATATAGAAGCAGATTCACTATCAAGAAATCCTGTTCTAGAAATTTTTGAAAATGAGGATGATTGTTTGAAAGTAGTGAATATTATTCAATTAGAAGAAATAGTTAATGATCAAAAAAGCTATAAAAGAGGAGATTAAAAATTCAAAGAAGATTTTAAAAGATGGTGATATTAGTTACAAAATATTAAGAACTAGAAAAAGAATTTATGTGTCAGAGAAATTTGGTTCAGATTTAATATAAAAAGTACATACATTTTATGGACATATCGGTAGTAGTCAGATAGCTGAGAAGATAAGATCATTTTATTATTTTAGAAATATGGATAAAATGATAAATGAATTTTATAGAAATTGTGAAATATGCATAAAAAACAAGACAGGAACAGGTAGAGCGATTGGGTTATTATCAAAATTGGGTCCAGCACAATATACATTTCATATTGTATCTATAGACACAATTGGTGGTTTTGGAGGTAATAGATCTGTAAAGAAATATATGCATTTGATAGTAGATCATTTTAGCAGATATGCATGGATTTTAACAACTAGTACACAAACAGCAGATGATTTTATTAAATTAATTAACCCAATTATAAAAGAAAATGAGATTAAAATGATGTTAGTAGAAAAATATAGTGCATTAAATTCAACTAAATTTAAAGAATATATAAAGAGGAAGAATATTCAATTAATTTTTACAGCAGTAGATAATCCGTCATCAAATGGTTTGAATGAACGTTTAAATCAAACTCTGGTAAATAGAATACGTTGTAAATTAAATGATTGTAATAGAAAAAAACATGGACCAAAATTGCAGAATTATGTGTTACGGAATATAATAATACTATACACAGTACGACAAAATTTACACCAGCGTATTTACTATATGGTGAGAAATCTGAAATTGATCCCTTAGCTTTGGAAAAGGATTGTGATTTAGAAAAGATTAAAGACTTAAAGATTCAGAAGAAAATTTTAGAAAGAATAAAAAGAGAATAGATAAAAATAGAGAAGAATATGAATTTGATGAAAATGATTTAGTTTATGTATCAAATGGTAAAAAATTAAATAGAAACAAATTAGATGAAGTTAGCAGTGGACCATTTATTATAACAAGAAGATTATCTAAATCAATTTATAAAGTCAAATGTAATAAGAAATATAGAGAAGAAAATTTGTTTCATTGTTCTAAATAGATACCTTACTCTTTTTATCCCGAAAAAAATAGTCTCCGACCATCGGAAGTGTAAATTTTAAATTTAGCGTCTCTGTTGTTTTGTCAGGTATTGTTATGTTGCTTAGTTACTTGTGAATTAAGTTTGACAGAACTGTAATATTTGCATTCATTGGAATTGGAAGTATATAAAAGCCTAGAATATTATTATAATTAATGAACGGACTTTTATTCAATTCTATTATTTTAGGTAATATAGTTTTATTTAATAATTGTAACCTCTAATTGTTAATAATAAACTATTATTTTAGCAATCGTATAACTGTCTACTTCATTTAAGAATTACATATATATAGGGTGAGTCTGCGAAGACGAACCCCCCCCCCCTTAACTTTTTATTATAAGAAATAGAAAAATTTTCTTCAACTGGAAGTTTTAGTATATTAAATACACTATTTTATGACACAAATAGAAATTTTTTATAAAGTCAGGTTTACATGATACGAGTAGCAGTCAGGAAAATCATGCGATGATCTCCTACGAAGATTAAACGAAGCAGGATATACGACCATCGGGTATGCAGACCGACGTTACCATTCTGGTAACAGACAAATTCTTGGAAACTATATCAAGTATGATGCAAGGAGCCCTGGATTTTGTTGAAAAGTGGTGCGAGAAAGAGGGTTTGTCAGTTAATTCAGCAAAAACTACAATCGTACCATTCACAAAACGTCACAAACTATGTAGACTAAAACAGTTACATCTGTATGGAAAATATCTAGCGTTGGGAGAAGAGGAGTTATTCTAGACAAAAGACTGACTTTCAAACCACATGTAGAACGGATAACAAACAAAGCTATCAGAGCTCTATGGGCCTGTAGGCAAATGTTCGGTAAAAGCTGGGGCTTATCACCGGCGATGACGTACTGGATCTACACTGTAATGATCAAACCAGTCGTAGAATACGCCTGTCTTGCTTGGTGGTAACGAACACAGACAAAACATTGTAAAAATAAACTCAGCAGGGTGCAGAGAGTAGCCCGCATAGGAATCACAGGAGCAATGCCAACCACACCAACGGGGGCCTTGAATCCCTACTGAGTGTGCCTCCATTGCACCTGGCGGTGAAATCGAGAGCACTCAGTGGAGCATACTGGCAAAAAGTATACTTTGGAGAAGATTAATCCAGAGATGGACACTCTGTAATTTTTGCAGAAATCGACAAACAACCCATCCTTCAGATGGTGCCAGACCGGAGAATTATATGCACACGGACGGCTCCAAGACACCAAAGGAGCCGGAGCTGACATACATGGATCAGACGGACTGAGACACAACCTTTCGGTTGGACTTGGGACAAACATATCAGTTTTTCAGACCGAAGTATATGCAATTTTTACCTGCGCGGAATTACTATTGGAGAGAAACTGCACCGACAGGAGAATCCCCATAGTAACAAACAGTCAAGCCTTCTGGCATTAGGATCATGTGAGGCGGGATCGGGATTAGTCCTGGAATGCATCCAGAGACTAAATGCTCTTGGAGTGAGGAATAAAGTAAAATTAATATGGGTATCTGGGCATTCGAATATCCAGGGAAACCAGATAGCCGACCATCTAGCAAAAGAGGGGACCGAATCGCCTTTTATAGGGCCAGAACCAGCTTGTAGAATTTCATACGAAACAACTAAGCGGTAAATTAAAACGTTGCTTTTGCAATGGCATATAACTCACTGGCAGGACAAGCGTCAAGCGAAGCTATTCCTGAATGAACCATCAAAGAAAAGGACAGAAAGTTTACTGGAAATGAGTAAACAAAATGTCAGACTTATAACAGGACTTATAACGGGGCTCTGTGGATTAAACAAGCATCTGCAAACACTGGGTCTAAGAGAAGAACCACTATGCAGAGGCTGTGGAGAAGTGGAAGAAACACCACTACATTTGATATGTTACTGCGAAGCTTTTGTGACCAGTAGACGTAGTCTGTTAGGAGCATCCCATCGTTAGTAGTAAAGAAGAATGGCGAAATAGAAAAATTATAAATAAAGAAAACTTGATTTATATTCAAAAGCCAAGTACATTAAAAGTATGAAAAGTAAAGAATTTAAGATACAAATAGTTAAGCGAAATGAAATAAATATAGCGGGTACAATATCAGAAGTAAATGTTGAGTATGCGACAGTAGTAACTAAAACATCTGATCGCAAACCGAAAAAGTATAAATTATCGTTAAAAAATATATTGAAAGTATTAAAAAGGTACGAGTTTACAAATTAGATGAAAAGAAAGCCCAGTTTAATTTAACGATTGAAATGGACATTGTTAATGAAAGTAAAGATAAAGCAACTTATAGTAAATGCGATGAACAAAGTTTATTAGAATTATATGATCATGGTCTTGTTAATCTTTATAAGGTTGTTCCAGGCAAGAATTACTTTCTTGGATATTATACAAAAGTTACATGCCAGATCAAAGAAATTAATATTGATGATTTCGATACCTTAAGTTTAAAATCACAAGTAAGTGACATGTTACTAACCAATATTGTTATAAATATATGTTTAAATTTAACCATTCAAGATAGTTTAGATCATATTTCCTGCATTTCTTCTGAAATATGTTTATACATGGTAAATAATAATGGTGACCCAGAATTACCAAAATTATTAAATGAGATGATTTTAATGTCACTTTTAATCAATGGATATCACTGGTGTCTTGCGGTAGCAAATTTTATGACTCAAATATAAAAATTATAGTTTACACATTACCACAAAAATTATAAAATTTTGCAATTGAAACAAATAATGAAAGTAACACATGGCAAATAAATCATCAGACTCAGATAACACATGCCATTCAGATGAAGAAAATCCCATATCTCGAATTACATTTTTAGATTCATCCATAAATAGCGCAAGACATTTAATTATATTCAGTCTTACTGATTCTTCAAATTTAAATGTAGATATTACAAGATCATTTAAAGAAAAGAACAAATTAGAAGTTTATATCCCGAAGCCAAAAGTGACAGAAAGTATTATGTTATTTATACGAAATAATTGTAAACCCAACACTAGATACCTTTGTATTTGTAACAATAACTTATATTTTAATGTAAATGAAGTTTTACACAAATTCCTCCTATATAAAAGTTAAGAATTTATTGTAAAAATAAATTAAATTATATTAAAACATAAGACCAACTAATTGAAATTATAAAATTATATCAAGAAGAAAAGTCAAACTATAAGAGAATACCAGACACTATAAAAAGAATTAAAGAAACATTCTATCAGCCAAACCTCCAAAACATCGTTCAAAATAATTATAACATAATATGTGAAGTATGTTGACGAAGTAAATATAAAAGGAAACCATTTCAATTAAATTGAAGAATAAATACAACATGTAAAGGACCATTGGAAATAATTTAAATAGATGTTATCTCATTAGAAAAGAATAAATACCTAATAGTAATTGATAGTTTTTCAAAATTTACTGCTATTTATACATTAATAACATTAATAGAAGACACTAGTAAATTATTGAAAGTTATAACACAGCACATTATCCCAGAGAAAATAACATGTGACAACGGACAAGAATTTAACAACTCTATATTTAATATTCATTTTACTAGCATATATAGAATGAATCAATTCGACACTTATCGAATATTTGAGACTTTTAAACTTACATAAAGAATACAAAATCATTAAGTATTGCACATAATTTATGAGGTAACCAAATAAATTTAGACTAAAACAAATATGCAACACAAAATTACTTGCCATATAGAGAAAATGCAAATTATTAACGATAATATAAAATAAAATTTAGATATTTAGAAGTAAAACACAGCAAGTAAACATAATAAACAGATAAGATGGAACATATGCCCGAACACCTAGAAGTCAGAATAAATCAAAACACCACACTCTAGTAAGATTCCGAAACCCAAATACGTAACACAACAAGTAATTAGCTTACAACCACAATTTACTACAATGAAAACTAAAAACGACAAGAAATACAAATTTTCAAAGATTAAAAGACCTACAAAATTAATAAAGAAAACCATTCAGATTCATCCTGTTTGGATCAGGATTAACAACAAAACACTTAAGACATAACACATTATTGTCTATTTTGTAGGTTAAATGAAACTATCAATAAATATGAGAACATAAATTAGAACTTACCGCTTATTTAGTTCCAACCACATAATCACATAGCAAAACAAACTGTCAAGGTTTGAACTATTTCACAATAAATAATACCTACAACATATAAAATGAACACCAACCAGCTTATTTACTGTACAGATATTAAGGCGCAATACGAACGAACAAGAATCCACATAGTCACATGATCAACGCATAACAACGTTTACATAAGCTTGACATGTTTACACTGAAGTTTCAAATTTTACAATTATAAATATTACAGATTCATAAGTGATGTTGATGCAAATGACCTAGGATTAATTATACATAAAATCATTTAAAGAATTATATAGACCTCAATCAAAATCCCTTTTGAAACAATTGACGCACTTATTGAATACTGCAGTTGGATTTTATTCACACAAAGTACAAAATTGGTAAAAGTGACCACATTATGAGCATAAATAGTTTAGTACTATTATTAGTAAGTTAAACAAATTAAAAAAGTCAATTAATTTTTGATTATAAGTTATGGACATAAATATTATAAGAAAATTCATAGTTCAAGGGAATCAGCCAAAAGTCAGACTCACAAAACGTTATCGTGTATGTAGGGTTTCTTGTGGTCCTGACTAAAATGTAGATCTGACCAATCACAGAAAACCTGAAAAATTCTATATCAACTAATAAAAGGGGTATTGGCGTTCGTTTTAAAACTATACAAATATGAAGATTTGAAAGGAAATTATTTCAATTAACAAATAATATTTTTATACATTTCAACGCTATAAAAAATTAAATATAAAAAAAACATATTTTATTTGATATTATGATTTAAACATAAAAATAATTACTAGTCTACTATATCATAATAAAATTTATTATTATACAATTTAAATATGCAATAATCATATATCCTCACATTATATTTTATTAAATTTTTAAACATTATTGATAACAATTTACAAAAAAGAACGTTATTTTTTACTAATACTTACTAAATAGATTAAATTGAAATATTGAAAGTTCAGTTATTGAATAAAATTTACACATTTCAACAATGTAAAGTCAAAAGAAAATATAGAAGTAGACGATTTTATTTTAAGACGAAAACTCTGAACGCTGTAAACATCTAATCCTGGCATTACGCATTACCAACTTGGGCATACGTCTCGTTCCCCATCGAACCCACGCCAATGGGAGTATCTACTTCAAAATAAACCATGTAGCAGTCATTGGTATGAACGAATTTAAGTCGGTAATATAACAGCGATGTTACCGGTACTATGATTGCGTGCGTGAATGTCTATGTTTAGTGCTTATGGAATTTTATATGGACTATTTTAAAACGTTAATTTTACAATAAAAGAATAATTATATGTGTTTATTCAATAGCTCAGCTTAAAAATCAAACCAAAAATTAAATGGAAAATAGATTATTCCCAACAACAACAAAATACACAAGAGAGTGAGTAAGTGGAATGTATCAATTCTAAATGAAATTCAAAACTAAAATCTAAAAATTCAGATAATAACTACCAAAACCAAATAATAAACAAAACGAGAAAGAAAACAAAACCCAAATAAGACAATGGAAAACGACCACAACTGCTAGTGAATTCCAAAAGTCAACAATAAACCAATAAACATAAATTATACACACGACAAACCAAATATCAACAAATTACGATAAATCTCAACCAAACAAACAATACGATGTAGATCTGAAAGAAATCACATATAAAATAATAGAGACTAACAACCCAGTTTAACTAACGCTTAAATAGCAAACAAAATTCAGTTTAATTCACAAAATATTACTATAACCAAGTGTTATAAACAATCTTTTGCGTGGCAAGTTTGAAAATAGCGTTATTAGCCGTTTTGGCGATGTGTATTGGTCACCGCGCAGCTGCGATTTGACCCTGTTGGACTATTATTTGTAAAGATCTATAAAGGATGAGTGTTACGCAAATCACCCAACGACGATCGAGGCATTGAAAAAAAAATATTGCTGTCATCGGTAAAATACAGCTCCATACTGTCGAAATTGTACTGAAAACTTGGTTTCATCGTATGGGCTACTGCAAGGCCAGCCGAGGAAGTCATTTGAATGAAATAGTGTTCTATAATTAACCGCAAGAATTTTACTTTCGAATAAAAAATCGAATGAAACCAAAATTATTAGTGTTTTATATTTATAGCAAAATCGAAATGCAAATTTTATATGGTCCACCCGTTATATATAACAACTATGCATACCCAGACAGGGAAGGCAGGACGCCTGAGTGTGGAGGAAATCTTACGTGACATGAACCCTGAGGCAACCTACGAACACCTTAGGAACCATGTCGAAAGGTACTGGCCTCCTGAGATAATGGATAAGCTTCAGCAGGCAGAAGGTTCCTTTCAAGGAGCGCAACTGCATGAACAGGCAGTGGCAGGCTGCCTGGTTGACATGCCACTGGTCCCGCGTGAAGTTGAAGGGCTCAAACCAGGCGAGGTGGCACACTCGAGTGTGCAGCTAACGGTTCCCTCGAAGGAGGGTCCCACAACGGTTTTGAGTTATGGGTTCTATTTGCAGTCCAGGGACACGGAAGGCGAGGAAGAGAAGAAGGCTGAAAACCTTCACAAGGGTCTTGTTCTCCTACGGAGGAAACTCAATGAACTAAAGCTCACAAGGGTAGCTGTGCCTAAGATGGAGTGCGGCGGTTCCGGCCGGCTGAAGTGGGGGCTGGTAAGCAAAATGTTAATTAATGTTTTTTATGAATCAGGGGTAACGGTGGTAGTCTACCACAACAAAGGAAAGACAAAAAAGCTGCAAAAAGACAGAATAGGAGCTACTAAGGATGCTGTCAGCGCAGATGGAGGCGAGGAAGATGGCTGGATCATGGCAAGTGGTAGGAAGGGAAGGAGGCCGGGCCCATGCCAGGGAGCTACCAATCCGCAGACAGGCTCTGAGAGGCCAAAGGGACCTGCAAAGAAGATGCGAAACAGAGATAAGAATACCAAAGCAATAATCGTAAAGAGCACTGAAGTGGAGGGCAGCTATGCGGATCTGTTGAACCAGCCTTGACGGACAAGGATGTGGAGGGGGTTATCTCCATGAAGAAAAGAAAAATAGGAGAGGTCTTACTGGTTCTGATGGGCTCCCGCAAGGGAAACAGAGAATCCTGCAGGACCAAGATACAAGATACGCTGGGAACTGTCTGCAAAACAAAAGTATTGCAGAAGCTGGCCAATATTTGCATAAGGGACATCGACATCCAGAAGAGTGTTGGCGACGTTCAAAAAGCAGTGCAGGGACGCTGCAGTGCGGAGTCTGAACTAGACTAAAGGGCGCCCTTAGGCCAGCCTACAATGGCACGCAGATAGCAACTGTTGTAGTCCTGTATGCGGTCGCCAGAGAGCTCCTAGAAAGGGATAAGGAGCGCGTTATTTCGCTGACAACTTGTCCGTCTTTATGTTTTTCTTACACTGTGTTGGCATTTTGTACGTTGCCTCCACAAGTGTTTCGTTCTCGTTGAGTCTTCAGTCACTCAGTTGTTTCCAGTCGTGTAACATTCTTTTTTGGTAACATTGTAATCTGTAGCTGGAATGTTGTTTCGAATAATTTCCACTTTAAACTATATACCATTTATGTACCATTGTTGAGTTGTAATGAATTGATATTTGTTAAAGTATGTACTATTAATCATTGTTTGAAATTTGAAATTTAGTATTATAGTTGATAATATTAAAAAAAAAACTTTTGTATCTGGTTGTAGTTCTGAAGATGGTTATAAATTAACCGAAACGTTAACGAAAAATATCATGAGTTTTTGATTATTTTATTGTCCGAATACCGACTACCTCGTTCCTTATAAAGATTATTGAAAAAATGTTGAACATTAAAAAAGAAATAAAATCCTAAATCTGATGGTGATGTAACCCGACCTTAGGATGCATGACTGGATAGAGGACCAGCCAAAATCGAGGAAACTTTCGGACTTGACAACTCCCGATTGTATTAGGCCCGGATGGACTTGGATTCGTCAGTCTCGGTTTGGTTGACCACCAGTCTAGATGAAGGACACTCCGAAATCAAACCATAGGTCGACGGGAGCCGTTAGCCATTGGAGACAACCCACCTAGAAGAAGGACATTCCGAAATAAAACTAAGGGTGAATTGTGTACAAATGGTGTGTGCAGGAGAGAATGGAGTAATGGCTGAACCGCTTTTTTTTGTTTTGTTTTAGGCAACAGCACTGGAGAGCTGTCCGTAAAAATCCCATGTACCCGCTACGAGCATCATATGATGCAGACTACCCAGCTAGGCGAAAGCCTGGGCTACGTTGCAACCTACCGTCCTAGGGCGGGATGACCTCGTAGCCTTACCGGAGATAGGGAAGAGTCTCCCGGGGAACTGGACTCTGAAAATGATTATGCTGTGGTTATGGTAACATCTATGCGAAGAGCAGTGGGGCAAAGTAGCTGGCAGCCTGAGTCCTGACTTCAGGCTTTAAGAAGAAGCTACCATGCACGGCCCAGGCATGGCGTCAACCGGTGAGCTCGAACGGAGACTCTACTGAGATGACACCGCCTAGGAGCACGGCAACCTCTCGCACCCTCTCCAAAAGCATGTATTTTGCAGCATTGCGGGAGGGCTGCAACTACAAGGAGACATTCAAATGCACGGTAAAAGAGTGCGAGGGGAGGACAGTCAAGACAACATATCAAATGAGCATGCAACAAAAAGGTATAAGGACTACACACAAGTGATGGCGAACCTACTAGTAGAACTAGATAGGTGGGTTTAAGAGAAGGCCCCCAACACAGCTAAACCTATAAAAGAGGTCACAACTAAGCTCCATGCTGCCTTCCACAATATGAAAAGAAATAAAGGTACTACCCTAAGGAAATTCAGGAGAAGTATTGACAATGTGGAAAGGCAAATGAACGACAGTCACACCACGAGCTAGTAAAGAGGCTAGAAGCACAGTTCCATAAAGAAAAGGAGGACTACCTCAAAGGGGTAGAACTAGAACACAACAAACAGCTGCAGGAGATGAGGAAAAAATACGAGCTGACATCGGAAAATACGAGGCTACGGCGAGACTATTTAACGAGGACAACAGAATCGGGTGCATTGACTCCAAACTTGAAGACGGCGTCACTAACTTTAAGGTTAAGTGGGACCTAATACAGGAGAGATGGCCCATAAGGGCGATCGAACCCGTAAAATTAGAGATGGGTAACCCACTAACAAAGGGAATCATAAACGTTATCCTCATCCATTGGGAAAAACACTAATGCTATAGTAAAGTACATTAGAGACAGCTGACCAGGAGGCAAGGATCTCATAGACAGGGGAATAGATAACACATACATGGTCTCGCTCCGCTCATCCAGTGAGCTCATAACAGAAGAGGAGGAAGAAGTCAAACGTACAACACTAATCACCAGCATCAAAGTTCAGCAGGGGCAGATGACGGTAGAGAAGTGGGAAAAGGTATATACCCTCCTAAACGTAGCAATTGATGCAAGAACAAGAGAGTCGGCAAAAGACTACAGCATCGCGGTTGGGCCGGCGGAGTATAAAATGCTCGCGGCAATGATGGCGAAAGCAATCATTCATAGTAAGGGCATAGCACGCTGCCATCTGCACAGACAGATAAGTAGATCCCGCCGGAGAAGTAGCGTGGTTCAGGTGACGGTAGCTGCTAACACAGGAGCAATAGAAATAGAACAAGCACAGGAACAACAACAAACAGGTGAGAGGGGCTCTACCTTCTCCTCAAAACAGGGGGTAGCAGATGCGAACACGGAAGAGGTAGGAGGAGAAGGAGAGACTCTACTATTGTCAATAAAAAGGGCAAAGAGAGAAATGACACCGACGCAATCATCATAAATAAGTCAGGAGACATGTAACAGAGTATGCGGTTTATCGGGAAAGAGCTCAAACAAAAAATGTACGTAAGTCCAAAAAGGGCGACATGGTAGTTGTACTGCAAGAAGACTGTGCCAAACTGCAAATAGCTCAGCAAATAATGTAAAAAACAGTAGGCAATGATGTTATACTGAGGCCGTGAGGAGCGAGAAAAAAAATTCTCTTCCTGTAGCGGCTCGACGACTTTACAAACAAAGAAGAAATCAGACACGCTCGAACAAAGCTCTAGGGTCAATCACGGACGATACCATAGAAATTGAGAGCATTGGGAAACTAATCAGGGACAAGAAAAGCGCAACCCTTAAGACCACGCCCAGTATAGCAAATATACTTCTAGAAATGGGCCGAATGCAGGTCATCTATAGTGAGTGTATTATTAGGACTAGAGTAAGTATCCCACGATGCGTGAGATGCCACGAGGTGGGGGCACACTGAGGCGAAATGTAGAGGCCCAGATCGTACGGACATGTGTATAAATTATGGACACAACAAACACGAAGGGACCAAGTGCACTAAGTCACCTAAATGCTTCACATGCTCTACCGAAAGTGGAAACCATAGAACGGCCACAATGGCATGCCCTACCTTCAGAAAGGCTGTCAGACAAAAAAGAGAACAATCAACGGGGGAGGGGGGACCCCAAGCACGGGAACTGATAAGGACCGACAATGCAGCACACCCAGAAGATAAATAAACCCGACACCAGCCACCAGTGCCGTAGTAGAGATAATACCACGAGGATCATTATTCTTCAAGGCAATCTCAACTGGAGCAAGGATGCGCATAGTGCGCTCTCCTGGGTTGAGAAAGAGGAGAATGTTGACCTAGTGGTGGCATCAGAACCTAATAAGTAGATGGGTCTCCAGTAATGATAAAGACAGTTGCGATACAGGCATATACGGTACTGGCTCTAGCGGCCATAAAATATCGCAGCATCGCACGTCACGAAGTATTACATGAGTCATCCTGCGGGATATTAACATAATAGCATGCTATATGCTATCCCCCAGATATATGAGGCGTTTCTCAGGGAGCTGAGTACAATACTAGCTATCAGTGGTAGCATTATACTGACAGGGGACTTTAACGTCAAGCACGAGGTCTGGGGGTTCACAACCACTGATCAGAGAGGTTTTTTACTCCTGGAACATACAAGACAACAGCTCAAAGAGGATCTGGAATACCAATACACTAAGCATGGACAAAGGTAAAGAAGTTCTACAATGCGCTACAAGGATTTTTATGATTCCATTTGTTAGGACGTTTAAGTCTTATTTCCCCTGCATTGCCTTTAATTCATGTAAACATGTTGTTCTTTATTTTTGTACCTTTTTTGTGTTACGACATTTTAGTTAAATACATTTCACATTCAAATAACAGCGTTTTGTTTTATTTACCCTGGAAAATGAGACTGAAGAGTAATGCAATTATTCACATTTTTAGGGTAACAGTGACACAATTAACAAATGTGGGGGAATATAATTGAAAACATTTTCGTATTAATATCTACTTACAGGATGCACCATTTGTTAGATTTTTACGCTGTCTGTGCTTTTTCTGAGCAATAACTGCGGCGTAGTAGCGATTTCAATCCAACTGGTTTTGTTTTTTGAGCCTCTTGCAAAATTACATTTTTTGCAGTTATAGCGTTGTTGTTCCGGGACAGCGATATGATGTCGGAGATGATGTGTAGATATGATCTCTGTGTATGCAACCAAGGAAGCATACCAAAATTCTGTAATGCGAATGGAAGCTTTTATTGACGTGACGGCGTGTTCAGAGCACATCTCGGGAAACATCAGAGGATGGAGGGTGGAAGCAGAAGACCTGCATTTCACCCCCACAGCCATATCTACTTTACTATAGATATGCACAAGGAAAAAGACATGATACAAGACAAACGACATAGATGGAATACCAAAACGCTTAACACAGAGCAAGCAATACAAGAGATCGAAAAGACAACACCAACGGAATTAATAAGGGAAGTAATGAAACAAATCCAAAAAACTTGTAGTAAAAGTAGGAAAGGGTCCCATCAAATCTAAAAAGAAAATCAGTTTACTGGTGGACTGATAAGATAGCGGCACTACGGAAGGAATGCCAACACAAAAGAAGAAAAGTGCAGAGAATTCGGGCAAGGAGCTCTGATCTCAACATCACGCTACTGGCAAGAGAGGAGTATAAAATGCCAAAGAAGAAATTAAGCATGGAAATAATGAAAGAAAAAGCCCAAAAATGGGACGAATTAATAGAAATCGTAGAAGAAGATCCCTGGGGAAAGCCGTATCAACTCATTATGAAAAGAACGAGAATGACGATGCCAGCAAAGCCAGATGAAGAGACGGCCAAGCTAATTATCATGAATCTATTTCCACCGCGACGAAACAACAGATGGACACCTCTGCAGATAAAAGACCCTCAACCGGAAATAACTAAACACGCAATTGAAAAGACAGGGAAGAAGATGAAGAATAACAAGGCACCCGGACCTGATAGTATGCCACCCGAAGTGGTCAAATTAGTAACGACAACAAGACCAGATCTCTTCCAAAAACCATTCGATAAAGCAATAAAAGAAGGAAACTTTCTAGAATGCTGGAAGAAAGCCAACCTGGTTTTAATTAACACCGCTGTGCCTCCTCAATACGACAGGAAAATTATTTGAACAGTTAATTGCATCAAGAATTAGTAGTACCTACATAGAAACAAATGAATTACTATCAGGCTGTCAATATGGCTTCAGAGATGGTAGGTCCACAACGGATGCTATGAAACGAATCAAAGACACAGCTATACAGGAAACAATGAAAGGGAAATCTAGAGGCCTCTGTGCAATGTGCACCATTGATGTAAGAAATGCGTTTAACAGTGCGTCGCGGCCACTGGTTCTAAAGGCTACGAGAAACAAAAGCATACCAAAATATCTATTAAACGTAGTAGGGTCATACCTCAGCAAAAAAATCCTGCCGTATGAATCCGCCTGTCGACAATGTGTGATTTGTCGTAAAATATAAAAAAATACAGCTACATGTATTTATCACACTCGGGCGCTATAAGCTAGTCACTTATACGCCTTAAATAATGTAGTATTCGACTACGAAAACCGGCAGTACGGCAGTGTAAAAACTGCGGCTCGGTGTGTCCGGTAGGCCCAGGCCCGATTTGGGCTGTAGCGCCACAGATGATGATGAAAGGAGGGAGTATCCTGCGAGGGTCAATTCTTGGCCCTTTGCTCTGGAATATATATGTACGACGGAGTACTACACCTGCATGTTCATAGAGGAGTCCAGCTGGTAGCTTTTGCCGACGACTTGGCGGTATTAGTGGTGTCAAAAGGAGAGGTAAACCTGATGAACAAGATGAATGATATTCTTTACGCCGTCGAGAGGTGGATGGAGAAGAATGAGCTTACTATGGCCCCAGAAAAAACAGAAGCTATCTTACTGATTGGGAGAAAAAAGCACAAAGAGATAGTATTTCAGGTAGGACCAGCTATGGTACGGCCACAACAAACCTTAAAATATCTAGGAGTTATATATGACAGGGAAGTAATTGAAAAGCCACCAAAACAACAGTAAATCTCAGAAGACTTTACCCAAGGATGAGAGGGCCACAAGAGGCGAAAAGGAGGCCCTTGGCTGCGGTAGCTTAGGCCATAGTGTTATACGCAGTACCAACATGGGCAACTGCACTCAAATATGGTTGCTGCCAAACACTTCTCGAAAGCCTAAACAGAAAATTAGCCATTGGAATTTGTAGGGGCTACAGGACAATATCGTCAGAGGTGGCCCAAACACTGGCAAGACTAACTCCCTTGCCACTGCTAGCTCAGGAACGCATCCTCTGCTATAATAAATCAGCTAGAGAGGAAAAGTATTAAAAAATTAAGACCTACACGATGGCAAGAGTGGTGGACAAGCGACAGTGGAAACAAATGGACTTATAAGTTAATCCCAGATGTCACGATTTGGTTAGAGAGACAACACGGCAGAATAACCTTTCATCTCAGCCAATTCCTTAGCGGCCATGGAAGCTATCAAACATATATCAAGAAAATAGGTAAGTCAACAACGGATGTGCGTAAACACTGTGAAGATGGGATTGACACGCACGAACACACTATTTTCCTATTCATAAGCTGGGAAGAAGAAAGAAGGAAAGCCTGTAGGGAGATAGGCACCCAGATAGAAGCAAAAAACATCGTGAAACTCTGCTGATGAAGAATCATGGGAACAGATAGTAGGAATAATAACGGCAACCTCAGAAGCTAAAGAGGAAGCAGAGCGCCAAAAAGAAAGAGACATACACTAGCATTGAAACAACAATAGGATGGCGAAGAAATGCACCAGCGGTTCCACATCCTAATGGGCTAGGGGACGGGAGAGTGGGTAGGCTAGGCACATGAAGCGAAAGCGGATGTCTAGAGTTCCACAATACCTTTTCCCTTCGGGGGTATGCGCTGCTTCGTATCATACTAGGTGTGCATGAGCATTCTCTCCTACTCAACCAAAAAAAAAGACAAAACATCAGAAGGGTGATGAATGCTGACTTACGAGGAGATGCTGCGATAAAGATACTGAACCCCAAATGCGCAGTAGAACAGACAGGCTGTGGCAAAGGATACGTGTGGGTGAAGAGTGAGCAACGGGTGTATCTCAGCTGCTACTTCTCCCCGAACCGCACGCTGGAGGAGTACGAGTACTTCCTTAAAAGGCTGCAAGAATGCATCCAGGAACAAGGCCCGCATATACTGACAGCGGGCGACTTTAATGCCAAGGCCTCTAACTGGGGAGCGCTGGGCATGGACGCGAGGGGTGAACGGCTTACTGACAGGGCTGCAACCCTCGACCTTGTCATCCTCAATGAGAGGGACAAACCAATGTTTGTTAAGAGACCTTCAAGATCGATAATAAGTCTCACCTGGGCGTCGAACCAGATGGCCCCGCTGGTCACACGGTGAAGAGTTATGGAAGAAGTAACCCTGTGCCACATAATTACATTGGATTCAAGATTTTAGATGGAATTAGGAAATGTAAGGAGCAAAAGAAGGCCGGGACGTGGTCTGTCAGGAACAGTACGCGATGAAGTTGGCGCGCGTTCATCAGATGTTGTTACTCCAGCAATTGTTTTGAAGTTTAGTGTATACAGATATAGTTTTATTATAAGCACAAATACTTTTCCTATAGCTCGTTTTATTAAAATTATAATCCTTGCTTACATTAAAGATTAATTATAGAGTACATTTATTTGATATTCGATTTAGCCATTTTTCTCGGCCGATAAAGTTGTCTGTTGTTCTGTCTTATCTGCTTTCGCTGTCTCATTCCTTCATTAGCTATCCTTCTCGTTGTTATTTCGCCTTGTTCATGCAACCCTATTTACGGGAGCGCATTTCGGGAAATCTCATGATTTTGGGCCCTCACTGCAATTAAATTGTAATTAACGAATGCATGAATTTTCTGGATATTACTGACTTTAACGGGTTTTTCGTCTTTTAACAGCCATTGAAAATTTAGAATCGTGATCGAGAAGTTGTGTTGCTTTAAATATTGAGTTTTGCGAAAAGTTGCTTCGTAAAATTTATACAATTTCTATTGGATAAAAAGTAGTATTGAAAAGTGAAAATTTAGTATTTTCGCCAGATATTGTTCCGGATCAAATCGATCGAGATTAGATTTTCTTACATAAAAACCGCCCAAGAACTCAGGTAAATGAAAACTCATTCAACGCTTAGTTTGCAATTTATTTAAGTAAAGTAAAATCAGTTTTAGTAATTGTAGTAACTTATGCTGTTGATTCTTTAGTTTTATATAGTTCTGAAGTACAATAGTAATTTTAAAGGAAATTAAAGAAAGTAAATGCAGTGTCGTTCCGCCCTAAATCTTGAACCTAATTTCTAATCTCTTTTAGGTTTTTTTTGTTCTCTTGTTGTTTAATCCTTGTTGTTGGATTATTTAAGAAGTTTCGAATTGTCGAAATCTTTGGAATCTGTGTGGCCCTGGCACACATCGTACGTTTTGTGATATCTATCCTGGAACCTTACTGTGGGAGTGTACGAAGTTCACGCCAAGTGAAGCATTTATTTTACGCATCACGTTCACGTGCGTAATTCCTCCACCATCTTCCGGCTGAATTGAAGTTGACGCCATCTTGAAACTTAGCGGCGACGATCCATCTCGGAGCGATTCGTAATTGTCCGCCAGAGTACCGAATCTGCCCAGCAGTTTCAGTACTCCACCACCTACCAGTCAACAGTGCGATTGTCACAGCTAAGCCATTTTCTCATATTATCCTTATATTCATTTATTTTATGTTAGTATCTATTTTGCTGTTCCTGCAATTGGCAGAAAACGTTGTATGTAATTTAGTATTGTATTAACAGTTTGTTGATACTTACCTCTGTTGAAAAAGTCCGGTCAAGCGAGTTATTATTTTATTATTTCATTTTTGTTTTTGACAAGTTGTCCCTACGTAGCGCGTAGCTAGTACGTCGGATAGTGGCTAGGGCCTGCGCTTTGTGTAATTTCGGCGCCCGTATCGCGATCGTTGGTACCATCGAAACGTCATACGTCGTTATCGCGCCTTGTGCTCCTATAGGTATTTTGACTAACTGCCGCAGTCCTACATACTATCGGGAGGACCCAGCGACCCTCTGCACTAGTTGCCCTTGCGTTAATTACTCTCTTACCTGTACGCCTTGATTGGAATTCTCGTTCAACTCCATTTTTTGTTATTGTTAAGTTACTGTACGGAAAACTCTCTTTTCTGTTATTTTATTAATTTAATACACTATATTATCCACTCAATGCACTGGCCGCTAGTAATTTTGTGCACCCTCATATCCCCTTCCTGGAACGTATCCCGATTTTCGTCGGCCGTCAGACTCTTGTTGAACCGGTCGCGGCTCAGGCCGGCTGGCGCCCATAAATTTTGTGATTTATCACCCCTTCTCCGACTCACCCCGTCTTCACTGAGTTTAGCCGCGGTTCAACCGTTCCACCCGGGCTCATCATTCCCCCCAGGGAGCGTATGGTTGATTGTAAGCGTGACAAACAAGCCGCATTATATAGAAAAATCGGCAAGTGCGAGTCGCGTCGTTATAACGTGTACAGAAAGTGCACTGTCAGTAAGTACAGCGAATTTCAAGCCATAAAAAAACAGTCGAATTTTGCAAATTATCTGAATATCGTGTTTGAACAATAACAAAAAGACGAAAAGCAGAGAAACGAAAACGCCCAAGTCGGGAAAGCTTTTCACAATTTGATAGTTTTTTTAAGGTGTTGTGAAAAGAAAAATTCTTGCACAGTTCTGTCAAAAACGAATTCCCTTCTGCACAGTTCTGTCAAAAAAGATAAATTGTTTCATATTTAAAACTGGCGCGCTTCGGCAATCCATTCCAATCTGAAATTCGGCCGTATGACGTACTCCACCTGCCAATAATAAATTAAGAATAGTTGAAGAATTTAATTTATTTTAGTATAATACTAGCGATCAGGTCGGCTTCGCCGACCCTCAGCTAGGCTCCGCAACCCTTGAAGGAATGTAATATTTAAACTTGTTACTTTATACACCACCTGGTCGAGTATTGATAATGTAAAAAATTATATTTTATTATTATTTTTTTTTAAATGATGTGCTTTCAACTCGTGTTTGATTCATTTTTCATGTTCTCCTAGACCTTTCATTAAAATTGAAATAAGTATATTTTCTATAATTGACACTCAATCAGTTACAATTTTTGGCTATCACTTATATCGAATATGCCTCTTCAAAACTTCAAATTTGATAGCAAACTCTATATGGTTTAATAAAGACTTTTACCATTGATAATCAGCCGATTATAATTTTAGCTCATTGTATTCGACATTTATTTTTAACCATGTAGTTTGATTCCAAACATGATACATTTATAATGACTTTTAGGAAATACAATTGACAATCAATAAATTATAATTTTTAGTTATTCTGTAATACTAAACTGTGATTTCACAGTCAACCAAATTTGACCCCCACCTGTCACTATTTTTCCCAAATATTTCATATTATTTAGAAGTTTTTGAGAAAGTGTCAACAATTTTGGAGCTAATTCATTTAACAAAAAACACCCCTAACCATGCCTGACCTAGTACAGAACGCATTTTTATGGAAAATGTAATAAACGTAAAGTAAAAGTGATAAACTGTGAAAATAAAAACACCAATAACCATGCTTAACCTAGTACAGAACGCATTTTTAAGTAAAAAGTAATGAACGTAAAGTAAAAGCGATAATCTGTGAAAGAAAACACCCATAACCATGCCTAATCTAGTACAGAACACATTTTTACAATAAAAAGTAAAAAATGTAAAGTAAAAGTGACAAACTGTGAAAAAAATACCTCTAACCATTCCTAACCTAGTACAGAACACTTTTTTCTGGTAAAAAGAAATAAACGTAAAGTAAAAGTGATAAACTGTGAAAGAACACACCCATAACCATGCCTAACCTAGTGCAGAACGCATTTTTTTGATAATGTAATAAACGTAAAGTAAAAGTGATAAACTGTAAAAAAACAAACACCCCCTAACCATGCCTAACCTAGAACACATTTTTATGGAAAAAAGTAATAAATGTAAAGTAGAAGTGATTTAGTGTGAAAAAAAAAACAGCCCTAACCATGCCTAACCTAGTACAGAACGCATTTTTGTGATAAAAGGAAACAAACTGTGATTTCAAGGTCTATCTCCACATGTCACTATTTTTCCCATATTTGACATATTTTTTAGGATTTTGTGTTGAAAAAAGACATGGTTAGACCGTATGTACGTATATATGTACATATGTGTATAAAATTATGCCTCTTTTCTCTGTTTTATACAACTGTTATGCAAAAAGTCCGCAAATTTGTAAATTTTTAAAGCGTAACCTATAGAGTCGTTTGCCGGTATTAGAATGGATTGGCTTTACTGCTGTATATTATTATTATTCATTATTAAGGACATATTTTTCTTTGGTTCTACTATATACACATTTTACAAACCTTCTGTCAAATTGACGTTTCTCTTAAAACATTTATAACAAATTGAAATGAAAAGTCCACAAATTTGTAAATTTGCTAATGCGTAATCTGTACAGTCGATTACCGGTATCAAAATGGAATGTATGCTAAATTGAATAATTAACTGAAAAATTTAACAACAATTGGCATGATATTTTTTTTGACAATATAGATCGGACATATTTAGCTTGGATTTACTGTATATTATTATCACCGAGGACATATTTTTATTTGGTTCTATAATATACAAATTTTCTCATAAAACGTTTAAAACAACTTTAAATCAATTTGTAACAGTTTTAAATATGTATGCTCATTCCACTAATGCCTAAATCAATTTACAAAATTTCTCTCACTTGTCTAGAAATTTTTAATTTAAATCAAAAATTATTTAGAATTTTGTAAAATCAAAAGATTTTACTTCTTTTTTAATAAGCCGGTTGATAATGGCCTAAATTTTTGGCCGAAACGTCGCCTTATTTATTACTTAATAAAAAATGTATAATTAATTTTAACTTTTTTATTAATTTTGAAAAAGCCTGAAATCCAAATAAATTAAAAATTTAAAAAATTATTTAGGTTTTTAAATATTAGATCTGAAAAAGTTTTCCAATTATTTAACCTAACTTATCACATACACAACAATAAAACCTTTTAATGTAAATCATTAATATATTAATTAATTACAATATTATTATGTTTATAACAACAAATTATGTAATAAAATTATGAATTTAAATCAGTATCAATAAATTTATTTACATGAAAACTAATACATCTGCAGGCTGATTATGTATCTTGCGTGAATACATTTGCGTTAGTACAATGTATGACGTCACAGTTTCTTTTCTGGTGTCCAATATAGGGAATTTTGTGCGTTTCGTTTTCGCGCCAAGTTTAGTGTTGGTAATGGTTTTGAAACTATAATTGTCAGTTGAATTCACATGTCATTGTTTATCAACATCGTTTTGTAGTTTGTTTATACGATTTTATTATGACAGAAGAAAGAAAACGCTACAGAGGAGCAAAAACAAATTTTAATCAACTTTATGGCAGATAACGTTGATTTAGGGAAAGAGTAATTTTTAGATAGCGTTGAAGAAAAAAAAACATAATTCTTTGTGGGATGTGCTCTCGCAATCTCTGAATTCTACTGTTGATGGGCCTACGAGAGAAACAGCGAAATGGCAAGTATTTAATTTGTTTCATTACAATTTTTTTGCAATATTTGCATATAAATATTGTTTTATTTTACGTCTATTTTATAATTTCTAGTATTGGTCAGACATGAAGACAAGAGTAAAAAGAAAAGTAGCGGAAATAAGAAAAAGACGTGGTCCAATGAAGCGGACGAAAACGGAGGAAGTAGACAAAATTGTGGAACAAACAGAAGCATTATCTGACGTTGAAATATCTGCACCTAATGTAAGTCATGATATTTAGTGAAATATACACGTATATAATTTGTAAACGTATCTTATTTTTTTGACACCGTTATCTGATGCAGAATCCATACGGGATTCGGATTTTTCCCCAATATCAATGCGTACGTCTTCTAAAAAAAGTATGTGTATTTAAAAAATGTAAATAAGAGTACCTATATTTAAAGCTATTACTTATATTAAAACCATAATTTCTTTAGCAATTAATTGTAACTTTTTTAATATCTTTTTTTTTTTTACTGTAGAGAAAGTTATAACCAGCAACGATGTTTCTTTGCTACTTCAGCAGCAGACTGAATTAAATAGGCAAATGTCAACTCTCAATACAAAATTGGACAGTATTGAGTCAACTTTAGAGAGGAATAGTAATCAAACAAACCAACTTCTGGAAAGAATTGCTGTTGCGCTGGAGAAATTCAAATAATACTGACCAGTCAGAAACATATATTTCCATTGTTCATTTTTATACATATACAATAAATATAATTAGTATTGCTAGAAATACTCATTTATGTATTTAGCACGAGCCTGTTGACCTAGTTGCCTGTAATGCATACCGCCTACGGCAGGTTCTTGTAGCTCTTGAGGTTCCAATCATTAAACCGAATGAATACATTATGTAAGATAGCACAAGCCATTACTATTCTAGCTGCATTTGAAGGAGAATAATGTAAAGTACGATCCTTCAGAAGACAGCGAAAGCGGCCTTTTAAGAGACCAATACAGCGTTCGACACTACTTCTAGCAGTTTTAAATGCTGCATTGAAATGCCCCTCTTGCTGCGTTACAGGGTTTCTCACGGGAACCATCAACCACGGTAAGCATGGGTAGCATGAATCACCTAAAACACGTTCGAGGAATTTTACACATACAGCATACAAATATTTAATTTTCTATAAGGGCCGGTCTTTCCATCTACGAATAAACTTCCGAATAAGTTAAAAAATATATCACTTACCGAGATCTGATTCGGCAGAGTGCCATGCCCAGTAATGGATAAAAGGCGTGATGATATATTTATTTTTTTATATAATAATAATATTTTGTTACCTATCAGTCTGGAGGTGTCATCACCATTTTCATAATTTGCTTGCATAATGGAACTGATTCGGCTACTTCGCCAAATGAACGAATCATGAGAGCTGCCAGGGTACCTCGCTAAAATACTAAGTATTTTATAGTGGGCATCGCAAATCTAATTCTAATAAAAATATAAGAAAAAACAAGTTGATTCATATAAATGCTTCTTACTATTTGCACATTTAAACTATGATAGCCCTTTCGATTAATAAATGCTTGTTCATTTTCTCGTGGTTTCACTATAGCCACATGAGTTCCATCAATCGTGCCAATAATATGCCGCATTCTATGTATGTGGTGAAACCTTTAATAAATCTTTCATAAATGTACAATTAAAATAATTGATTTTGTTACCTTTGCTTGCACATTTATCTACTTTGTGCAGCAGTTTGATTTTGATTTGGTTCATCATAAAGGGAAAGATCATTTAGTGCCTGATTGTTAATCGAGAGCCGTACCTGTAGCGAATATTAATGCAGCGAATCCCACCGACCCCGTTTCCACCGATCGTTGGTACAATTCTATGTTGGAAAACGTCCAGACCAAGCCGGGAAAATACAAATCGTGGTGTATAAAGAGCGGGAAACTATTTTAATTTGTTGAATCAGTCATACCTGACTTAAGAGACGTGGATGATTGCTGGAAGGTAGTCGTGCCTAAGGAGAAGCGTCGAGAGCATCTGGCGTCGGTTCATGGTGAACCTACTTCTGGTCATCCTGACGTGCTAAAAAGTACCGTAAGTTAGCACAATCTTATTATTGGCCTAATTCGTTCCATTATGGACACGGTAGAATTTCAAAAACAAGGACTACCACATGCGGACATTTTAGTCATTTTCGACCGAGTGGATAAAATTGTGACGCCTGAACAAGTGGACCAAATGATTCGGGCCGAATTACCAGATCAAACATCAGAACCAGACTTATACGAGTTAGTGACGAAACACATGATCCATCGAAAATGTGGTCCTAATCGTACGGGTATAAATTGCATGAGAGATGGGCAATGTGGATGGAGATACCCTAGGGAATTTTTAGCGGACACCGAATTAACCGGAAATGCCACATATGCCAAATATCGCCGGAGGCAAGATGGAAGAGTATTTGTAAGAAAAAATGCGATGTATGATAATCGAGACGTTGTGCCCCATTCACCAGCACTTCTGCAGATATTTCGCACACATATAAATGTAGAGGTATGCGCAAGCATAAAGGCCACGAAATATCTATACAAATACGTCCATAAAGGTTATGATGGAGTTGTAATAAATATTCACGAAGATACGCGATCTGCCGCTGGAGAATTTAATTGGGATGAAATCCAACATAACCAGGAGTGCTCATAAAGCATATTGGCGTATCTCTGGCTTCCCAATGTCCTACTCAAACATGTCTCTGTTTCAAGTAAGTTTATTAGAAACTATTACAAACAACAATATTAGTGTGTAATTGTATTGACACTGTCTTTTATAGCTCCAAGTACATCTACCGGACATGCAGGCGATCGTAATCCGACAACAAGATGTCCAACAGGCAGTCCAAAATGCAGAACATCGGAACACACATTTGTTGGCGTGGTTTCAATTAAACCATACCGATCCAAACGCTCGTCAATATCTCTTGGTTGATATTGTGCGATATTACACGTGGCAACAAACTCATCGTGTGTAGACTGTTCGGAAGTCACATTTTAATGTAATAGGTCGTTTGCAAGATGTTTCTCCGAGGAGTGTGGATTTATGTTATTTCAGGATGTTGCCGTCTCATATTTGAGTCGCAACAAGCTTCGAGGACATTCGAACTGTCCAAGGACAAATTTTCCCCACGTTTCGGGCTGCCTGTATTGCACGACATCTAATTGAGGATGACCGTGAGTATTTGTCTACAAGAGGCCTCCAATTATATGTTACCTGCAATGCTACGTAAATTATTTACGTATGTATTACTGTGATAAATTTGGTCAAAACAGAGTTTGAAAGTAAAGACAGAGATAAAGCGGCAGAAACAAGCAACAAAGAACCTAAATTACAGTTCTTTGTTTCAAAATGATACACGAGATTATGTTAATTGGTAATTATCATCACAATGTGTTTTTAGTACCGCACGTCAATGTCGTACCAAATCGGCTCTTCGTGCGATATTCATTTGATGCTGGAACAGGTCCATCAACAGCAACAAATGTTCCAACAGCGGCCATCTCTGGCGATGGTAAATATTTAACATGTATTATTTTTATCTCGCATTTAATTTGAAAATAGCATTATTAATCTACAAAGAAATAGCAATAGTAGCTTCATTAAATATCCTGTAAAATAGAAGTAATAGTAATTTATGGTACAAGTGTGTTATATTACAAATAAGTCACGCGAGAAAAATATTAGTCCACGAGGCCGACAGGCCGACGGGAATAATTTTCTGAAGTGACTTATTTGTAATAACACACGAGTGGCATTCGAAATTTTATCCAACACCTACAATTAAAACATTAAAATATAAATTTTGTTACAATTGTCTACATTTGAAATAATATTCTAGTTAGCCATACTTTCTTGTTTTGTTGTCTAGGTTACTCCAATTTTTTAAATAAACAAAGTTGAAAAAAGGTTGCAGCTGTAGTATTCGAAATCGAAGACAAGAATTTTATTCCGAAATAATCATTAAGGAGCGGAAGAAGCGGTTGTTGATATTTTACCAAAAAAGTCTAGAAGTTCCTATGAAAAAGAATCTCATATGTTTGAAGACTGGATGACAACTAGAAACGTCAACCGTATAAATGAAAGTGTTTTATTTTCTTATAAAGCTGAAGAGTTGTTCTAATCATTGAATACTTCGTCCATAAGGAAGAAGAAGCCAGTTTCGTTTGTAAGTATGAAAAATATGCAAGTAAAACACTTTCATTTATAGCTTTGACGTTTCTAGTTGTCATCCAGTCTTCAAACATATGAAATTCTATTTCATAGGAACAAATTCTGCTAAAATGGTTGAGTTGACTTCTTCAAAAGGCCAGGTCGAGAATTGCACTGTATCAACATCATCAAATTGTATTTCTTTTTCATTTAATGTAAATGTTAATGTGAATAAAATTTAACTTTCATACATTTTGAAATGTTTAAAAATGTGTATATTTTATTTAAACTCAACAGTTAGTCACAAGTCATAATTTATGCGTGACTTATGACTTGTAACTCACGTGTGACTTATAAACCACTTTACTAATCTAAAATGACAACAATAATGACTTTATAAGTAGTGGGTGTTGGATAAAATAAATTATATATTATGTAAAATATATGTTCTGTATTTCCAGAACTACAACACGACATTATTCGTCCGTGTTCTGTTGTCGTACACAGAAACTTAGCAGATGCTGGTAGGTGTATAAATATTATTCTATATTCATTTAAAATACTCTACAATATCATGTATTATTTTATGTGTCAGCTTTCTACGCCCAACGTAGATTAGTCAACATTGCTGAGCTACGAAGGTTGTCGGGGTCAACAGTGCTTTTGAGTCCTGTGACATCCAATCCACACAATCCCTCCCGGACTTGTCTCTTATTGGTAAATATTCCCTTCTTTTTAACCATTTTCCTTCACTATTATTCGGCATAAAATTTAATTTTTATTTTTATTATTTTTATGAATTTTGTTTCAAAACAACACAATACATGAAACATATATTTACATATATCATTGCTATTAAATAATATAATTTTAAAATACTTCTTTTTCCAAACAGTCTTTAAAAATGCATACATATTTTGATTTATAATATAGTAATTTAAAATGTATAAGATCTATTAGAATTATACAAATTCACTTTAACATTATTTTTCCGTCAATACCATTTATGTCATATTCTCTAAATTTTTAACCGTCCTATTTTTCCATTTTACCTATGTATTAATTTTTAAATACATAGATGTATGTAGAATATA
Source organism: Pterostichus niger (assembly GCA_947425015.1). Classification (NCBI taxonomy): domain Eukaryota; kingdom Metazoa; phylum Arthropoda; class Insecta; order Coleoptera; family Carabidae; genus Pterostichus; species Pterostichus niger. The sequence continues at coordinate 12,050,208 of OX380352.1, read as the reverse complement.
ATTGATTTTAATATTCAATGTATTTACTTATTTAACATAATAAGAACAAAATTTTTAAAACTTTTTTCGGAAGGAAATATAATGAAAAATACATAAATCATAACACATTTTACCCATTACTAAGTGTGATATTCTGCTGTAGCAGATCTCGGTAAGTGTTATATTTCTTTTTGTAAAGTGTGGTAACCAGCCGTCAAATTACAGCCTTCACAGATGTTAGTGGAGAGGAAGCCATAGGAGTAGATTTTAAATTGGCGACAATTATTTATTGGCTGTGTGGATCGAACCAGAGTTCTCAAGATCTACTGGTCGATTCGATATTATTATAAATAAATAATTTTGTTTAAATACAGACATCTTCAACGACTCCGCAGACAGCTTAATCGCTGACTACGATATATTAGTTTCATCACTAATCCCAAGTTGGAGTAGTGGTGAAGATTTTCGCGAGCCACGTCCTTTAAGTGGTGCTACACGTCTTCATCATCTCGCAGGTATGAGAGCAGACAGAGTGATATCTGATGGAACATTTCCCACCCATACTTTACCATCCTTGGAAGACGCAAACACCTGTGCATACTGTAATGCCAGGTATTTCAATGAGGAACGCGCTAACAGGTAAAACATTTTTAAAAAAAAGTATCTACTTAAACATTACTAGCGTGAAATAATGTAAATTTCTGGTCGAATGATAGCTGTTGTCAACGAGGGAAGGTTCAAATAGAGCTACTGGGCATTTTCCCAGTATTATTATTTCATCTACTAACGGACAACAATGACAATGCGGTTCACTATCGCAACCACATTCGTCATTATAACAGTTCGTTGGCGTTCGCCTCAACTGTTGGCGACTACCAACATATGGGTGTGGGACCACAGGTGGTCAAAGTGAACGGTGTCGTGCATCACATCATGCCCCAAGTACAACCTAGACCGAATGTACCAGCTATATTCGGTCAGTTGTATTATTTGGACACCGAAGAATGTCTGCAAGTTCGCTAGCAGCATTCACCAGCCTGTCGACCGACGGTGTTACGATCGTTGGATGCTATCTTGCGAGAGAGCAACCCATACCCTCAACAGTACCGAATGCTAAAGCAGGTTTACGAGGAACAAGTGGTTTTAGCCCAGGAAAATGGTGTGCCCGTACAAGAAGTTATGATGGGGATCGCTCCGAACATCAATGAGCGAATTGTCGGTGAAAATCTGGATCCAAATCGGTAATTATTTACACATTTTGTTTTCATGAAGATTTGAGAAATAAATCGTTATGTGTTTATAAATACAACATTCCTGTATCGAATGAGATTGCCGCCGTCTTTGTTGGCGATGAACCACCATTCCCAGTAGACGTGCAACTTTACCCAATGCAGGGCGAACCCGAAACAATCCGAGACCGAAGTCCACTTATAGATCCTCTATCCTATCCCTTATTATTCCTCAATGGAGAACCCGGTTGGAACATAGAGCTGTGTCATGCCGGGCCGAATGCAACGCAACGGTACACCCGAGTGCCTTGCCGAGAGTTTGCTTGCTATCGTCTAGAAATTGAGAAGACCATTCAGCATTCTACACTATAGTAGAAAATTGTTCCAACAATGGTTGGTCGATACCTGGTGTCGCATTGAGGGACTACATCTACAATTCCTCCGTGAACATCAACATCAGTTACATGTCGATAACTACACCAGTTTGGTAGACATTCGTCGGGAAGCTGCAAGACGGCAAGAACGTATAAGTCGCATCTGTATCTTGCCGTCAACATTTGTAGGAAGACCCCGATTTATGCAGCAAAATTATCTGGACGCGATGGCGATAGTTGCCGAATTTAGCAAACCAGATATTTTTATTATCATGACATGCAATCCTACTTGGACTGAAATCCAGAACAACTTGGATCCCCGACTAGAGACCGTCCATCGACCTGATCTTGTCTGCCGTGTAAGTATTTCTAATAATTTTATATATTTTACGTACAACTTCATGTTTTGAAATTTTTTATCGGTTGTTATTTTATTATTTCATATTTATAAATTCCTAAAACAATATTCTTACACATTTAATTGACAAAAATGTGTCATTACAACATTATTATTGTTTATGTGTAGATTTAGAATGTATTAATTTCAATATTTATGATAAAATTTAATTACTATTATTATAATTAATATTGTTTTAGATCTTTCATATTAAATTGCAACATCTGTTGCGTTTAATTGAAGAGCGAAATTATTTCGACCGAGTTCGTTCCATTATGTACTCGGTAGAATTTCAAAAACGAGGACTACCACATGCGCATATTTTAGTCATTTTCGACCGAGTGGATAAAATTGTGACGCCTGAACAATGATTCGGGTCGAATTACCAGATCAAACATCAGAACCAGACTTATACGAAACACATGATCCATCGAAAATGTGGTCCTAATCGTATGGGTATAAATTGCATGAGAGATGGGCAATGTCGATGGAGATACCACAGGGTAATTTTAGCGGACACCGAATTAACCGGAAATGCCACATATGCCAAATATCGCCGGAGGCAAGATGGAAGAGTATTTGTAAACGATAATGCGATTTATGATAATCGAGACGTTGCGCCCTATTCACCAGCACTTCTGCAGATATTACGCACACATATAAATGTAGAGGTATGCGCAAGCATAAAGGCCACGAAATATCTATACAAATACGTCCATAAAGCTCATGATGGAGTTGTAATAAATATTCACGAAGGTACGCGATCTGCCGCTGGATAATTCAATTGGGATGAAACCCAACATTATCAGGATTGCCGTTACGTTAGTGCTCATAAAGCATATTGGCGTATCTCTGGCTTCCCAATGTCCTACTCTAACATGTCTGTGTTTCAAGTAAGTTTATTCGAGAATATTACAGACAACAATATTAATGAGTAATTATATTGACACTTTCTTTTATAGGTCCAAGTACATCTACCGGACATGCAGGCGATCGTATTCCGACAACAAGATGTCTAACAGGTAGTCCAGAATGCAGAACTTAGGAACACTCATTTGTTGGCCGGGTTTGAATTGAACCGTACCGATGCAAACGCTCGTCAATATCTCTTTGTTGATATTGAGCGACCTTACACGTGGCAACGAACACGTCGAGTGTGGACTGTTCGGGAGTCACACTTTAATGTAATTGGTCTTTTGCCAGACATCTCACCGAGAAGTGGGGATTTATTTTATCTGACGATGTTGCTGTCTCATATTAGAGACGCAACACGCTTTGAGGACAATCGAACTGTCCACGGACAAATTGTCCCCACGTTTCGGGCTGCCTGTATTGCACGACATCTAATTGAAGCCGACCGTGAGTATTTCCTCTGTCATCCAGAGGCTTCCAATCATATGTTACCAGCAATGCTACGTAAATTATTTACGTATGTATTACTGTGGTGTGATCCGCAAGACCCCGCGACATTGTGGCTTCATATCGCTGAACAGATGTCTGCTGATTTTTGCGATAATATCGTCAATAACATCGACGATGCTCAATTGCTGGCATTACAGCAAATTAATACATTACTACGGTAACATAATAAATCTTTACAATTCTTCGGACTTCCTATTCCTCAACCAGATGAATTAGAGTGTATTATTCGTGGACAAAATCCACAAGATGTACCTGATGTATTGCCATTTCGAACTATCGGACAACAAATGATCAAAAACTTGAATCCTCTATAACGACAAGTTTTTGGACATGTTACTGACCTCATTCTTCTTCATACTAATGGTGATGTCACCACACCAAAATTAGTATTCATTGATGGTCTCGCAGGTACTGGAAAAACGTTCTTCTACAATACCTTGCTAAACTTTGCCAAAAGAGCTGGTATAGTTGCAAAAGCTGTTGCATTCACTGGAATTGCTGCCATTTTATTACTGCATGATATAACCAGTCATATGCAATTCGGCATACCTATACAATATGATTCACATTCATCAAGCTATCATAAGTTTCAAGATCAGCGGACTCTGTAACTTGCAGAAGCATATCATGACTTCCAAGTACATGCTAGAATATGCAGATAGATTTGTTAGGGAACTAACACAAGTTCGGAATGTACCCTTTGGTGGTAAAGTTGTAGTGCTGGGCAGTGATTTTAGACAACTTCTTCCCGTCCAAAGATGAGTTCATAAATTAGATATATTGAATTCCTGTATAAAGTTTAGTACTTTATGGACATCTTTCAGGAAATTTCAATTTCGTAACAACATGCAAGCAGAGGGTAACCATGTTCAGGTAGATGGTTTATTTTATTTTATTTATTTATATGATATGGTACACTACGGATAAATATCCAAATGGTACATCCAACATTATACAAAAAATAAAAAACAAAAATAGAATGTAACAGGTGTGAACTATAATTAACAGAAATAACATTTAATAAATTTACCTTTCAAAATAACGATATGCTTATTATATACTTTTTAATACATTTTTTAATTTCTTCTCGGTTATATTGAAAAAATCTATATGTTCTGGTAAAGTGTTTATAATACTGACCAATCTGTTTAATATTGAAAATTTACCAAAATTCGTTTTACTAACAGTACCAACAAGTAAATCGTTATTTCTAGTATTGTACTGAAATACTCTTAAATTAAGTTTACATAGCAAATCAGGTACATCGATTAGACCAGTGCCAGAAGACTACTTGGAAGTACCTCCAACTTATGTGATCCAGTCATCCGATCTGATCAAGGAAATATTCACCGATGATCCGTGCGCCGTTATTCACGCAAACCGTGCCATTTTAACAGCTACGAACGAAGAGGCGTTTCGTTTCAATAACCAAGTCTTAAAACTGATCCAGTCACCTGAACGGCAATACATTTCTTCCGATTCAATTCAAAATCATAACCAGGAGAACTTTTATGTTCCCTTGTATATGATTTATGCTATAACACCAATAGGATGTCCACCCACACGTATTGAAATTAAAATTGAATGCCGTAGTAATGTTATTGCGACACATAGACATATCTTCTGGTCTATGTAATGGAACCCGGTTGAGAATTATATACATGGATGACCACATCATAACATCGGAGATATTAGTTGATACCAAAGCTGGCAAAATGCCTTTATACCACGCATGCACATCTTGTGTGAAGGCACTAAAACAGAGTTGCCATTTGATTTCATTCGTCATCAATTTTCTCTTCGTTCGGCATATTCGATGGCTATAAATAAAGCACAAGGTCAAACTATGAATAAAGTTGGTATTTTTCTTTCATCTCCCGTATTTACTCATGGTCAATACTATGTCGCTCTATCTAGAGCTCGTCGGCCAAACGATATTAAAATGGTGTTTTTAGAGCGTGCCAACCAGTTTACTAATACTAACATGTTTCTGTTGTTACAGTTTCTGTTTCAGATTTAGTAGGTGGTTCCAGTGCCTTCAAGTAAGTTTTAATAATTAATATTTATGTAATATTTTTATTAATAATACATACCGGGTGTCTGTTTTAAAAGTGTATATAGGAGATATTAACATGGGAATTCAGTTTTGTGCATGCTGTTGCTCGGTGTTCTACCGGACAAAAAAGATTGACGTGTCAGTCGAAAGATATCATTTTTCTGAATCAAACGATGTAAAATACATTTCAATTTACTAGTAATTTAGTCCCGTAAATTAACTTTGAAATTTGGTAAATTTACAGATTTATTAAATTTTTACGAAAATAAATATCGGTACCTATGACTGTTTTGTTTTGATTTCTTGCGAGTGATTTATTTGAAATTTCTGCCTTTTTGACTTGATAATTTATAAAATATGGTTATTTACATAAATAAATATCGTTAGTTACTGTGCATACAAATTTTATTAAATAAATAAAAGTTTCAAAAAACAGTTTTGTTTAAATAATATTAATTTATTAAGAGTTAAGTTTTTAAAATATTGCACAATAAAATTTAGGTACTCAAACAAACAACAAATATGTTTTTGTTTTAATTAGAAAATCATTAACACATAATTATAATAAATATTCAAAAACACCACCATTTTCAATAAGACAATAACCTAATCTAATATAAAAAGCTGTTCGCTCATTAAGTAGTTACCGTGGAGTTATACGACGACATTCATTAACTATGGCATCTCTAAAGGAATTTATATCTGCGTGCCTTTTTTTTATAAATTTGACTTATTATGTGACCCCATAAAAAATAGTCACATGGAGCAAAATCTGGAGATCTAGCAGGCCAGTTAATAGCACCACCTCGTCCAATCCAGCATCCAGGAAATTCCAAATCCAAACATTCTCGGACGTTCCTATTATAGTGTGCTGGACATCCATCTTGTTGGAACCCGACCTCTTGATTTGGACGCGCAACATCCTCTATTGCAGGACCAATCTCATTCTGCAACAATCCCAAATTTGTAGAATTTAGATTTCCACGTATTTCTATCGGACCAATTATGTGGAGACCCAAAATTACGGCCCACATATTAATTTTTTGAGGATAGAGTGGTCCAGTTGAAATATTAATTCTTGAATTTGCGGTAGCCCAACAACGTGTGTTTTGAACTTTCTTTAGCCCTGTTTTGCATATCTTCGCAAAATACTCTTCTACTTTCTTCGTCGTATGGAGAAAATTCTTGATGACACTGCACTTTGTAGAAAAAATAAGATTTTTTTCAAAATACTGAAAACTATGCTATGATGTACTCCCAATTCATTTGCAATAAATCTAGTGCTACACAAAGGATCTACATTTATCATCCCTAGAACCCTTTCTTCCAATAACGCACGTTCTTCTGTTCTTGCCAAATTGCGATTTCCGAGCTTATGTGTACCTTTCATGGATACAACTGCTGTGTTTTTAAATTTTGACACTAATTTAGCAATTGTGGTTACCCTTGGAATCGGTCGATCCATAAATTTAATAGAAAATTGATGTCGTACTCTTAAGTAACTATTTCCTCCATAATACATTCATATTATAAAAATACGCTCGTCATTAGTGTAAATAACCATATTTTATAAATTATCAAGTCAAAATGTCAGAAACTTCAAATAAATCGCTTGCAAGAAATCAAAACAAAACAGTCATAGCTAACGATATTTATTTTCATTAAAAATTGAATAAATCGGTGAATTTACAAAACTTAAAAGTTAATTTCCGGGACCAAATTACTAGTAAATTTAAGTGTATTTTACAACGTTTGATTCAGAAAAATGATATATTTCGATTGACACTTCAATCTTTGTTGTCCGGTATAACACCGAGCAACAGCATGCAAAAAACTGATTTCCCATGTTAATCTCCTATATACACTTTTAAAACAGACACCCGGTATATAAAATTATAAGTAATTTAATTACCATTTTACTCTTAAAAGTAGTGTGACTACATATTCACTTATGTTTAACATTGTTGAACATTTATTATCAATATTTAAAATGATTGTTTTCTAATTGTAGAATGCCGCGCATCAAGAGTCAACGACGTTCAGGTACTACTCGACATAAACGCGACATACTACAGGCGAAACGACGTAAGTTACAAATATTTATTAATTAGCTGAAAATAAAGTTATATATTTTTGTTCTCAGGACGTCAACACAGCACTATTCGACCATGCTCAGTCGTTATCAATAAAGACTTGGCAGATGTTGGTAAGTGTATAGTTATTATTTTGTATTCATTTAAAATGCTCTACAATATCATATATTTTCTTATGTTTCAGCTTTCTACGCACGTAGATTGTCAGTCAACACTGCTGAACTCCAAAGACTGATTGGACCTGTAATACGATTAAGTGCTGTGGCTTATCCTTTTCATCCACCTCGTTCACTTTCTCCTGTTGGTAAATATATCCCTCGTTTTATCTATTATTCTTCGCTATTATTCACCAAATGTATTAATTGATACTTTATTGTAAACTCGATTAATTTCAAAACACTGTTTGTTACTGAAGTAAAATATCAGTCTTTTTGATAGAAACTATTAACAGTTTCAAATAAAGTATTACATCTACATATCCACACACATACACATACATAAACATCACTGAGAATTTGGTCAAAACAGAGTCTGAAAGTAAAGACAGAGATAGAGCGACCGAAACAAGCAACAAATAATCTAAATTACAGTTCTCTGTATTAAAATGATACATGAGATTATGTTAATTGGTAATTATTTTCACAATGTGTCTTTAGTACCACACATCAATGTCGTACCGAATCGGCCCTTCGTGCGACATTCATTTGATGCTGGCGCAGGTCCATCAACAGCAACAAATGTCCCAGCAGCGGCCACCTCTGTCGATGGTAAATATTTAACATTTCTTATTTTTATCTCTCATATAATTCGAAAATAGCGTTATTAATCTACAAAGAAATAGTAACAGTAGCTTCATTAAATATCCTGTGAAATAGAAATAAAATAAATTATATACTATCTAAAATATATGTTTTGTATTTCCAGAACTACAACACAACATGATTCGTCCGTGTTCTGCTGTAGTAGACAGGAACTTATCAGATGTTGGTAAGTGTATAAATATTATTCTATATTCATTTAAAATACTCTACAATATCATGTATTTTTTTATGTTTAAGCTTACTACGCCGAACGTAGATTAGGCAATATTGCTGAACTACGAAGGATGTCAGGATCAACAGTGCGTTTGAGTCCTGTGACATCCAATCCTCTTAATCCCTCTCGGTCTTTGTCTCATATTGGTAAATATTTCCTCCTATTGAACCATTTTCCTTCACTATTATTCGGCATAAAATTAAATTTCTTTTTTTATTATTTTTTGGAATTTTATTTCAAAACTACACAATACATAAAAAATATATTTACATATATTATTGCTATTACATAATATAATTTTTAAATATCTCTTTTTCCAAACAGTCTTTAAAAATGCATACATATTTTGATTTATAATATAGTAATTTAAAATTTATAAAATCTATTAGAGTTATACAAATTTACTTAAACATTATTTTTCCGTCAAAACCATTTATGACATATTCTCCAAGTCCTATTTTTCCATTTTACCTATGTATTAATTTTAAAATACATAGATGTATATAAAATATATTTTTTTTACATATTAATGTATTTACTTAATTAAAATAATAAGAACATTGTTTTTTAAACTTTTTTTTGGAACATAACTCATCACTCATTATACCCATTACTAAGTGTGACATTCTACCGTAGCAGATCTCGGTAAATGTTTTTTTAATGTAAAATGTGATAATCAGCCGTCAAATTACAACTTCCACAGAAGTTAGTACAGAGGAAGCTATACGGGTAGATTTAAAATTGGTGACAATTATGTATTGGCTGGTCAATAGATGGCTGTGTCGTACAAATATAGCTACCTTCTATATCTACCTTAGTACAAAGTTATTCGTTCGGGCTGACTACAGCGCTTATTAAAGTTGTTAGTTTTCTCTATAAAGTTGGTATCAATGACTTTATTTGAAAATTTAAAAGACTCAGTGAGATACTTTCTGCAGTTTTTACGATGGCGACTGAGAAAAAGACAGTAAGTGAAAATTGACAAATATTATTTGATTTTACTTATATTTTGTTTTTAATTAGATGTTTTTGGGTTACCAAGTGTTAGGCGACAGCAATATGGTGCGCTTTATTGCTAAAGTGAAAAATATTAGGCATGTGCCGAAGAATAGTAAGTATAAAGTTACAAACTGTAAGATTTACTATTGGTACTAATTAATTTCCTCTTCTTTTGTAATATAAACAATGTTTAAATCTCATCATTGACTTGGTAATTGATTTTACAAAACTTGCATGATCATTATATTAAAATTACACTGTTGCTGAAAAATTAGTTTGATTGCAACACGTAAATACTTATTAGAGGGAAATAACACAATATGTATAAAATATTTTTTTTTCAGGAGAAGAACAAAATGAAAAAGATTTGTGTATTAGTGGACAAAACAGTAGACAATTGTGTAGAAGGATGAGGACAGCAGGGACAGCACACAAGATCATTATTTTAATTGGCACAAATGATCTAAGAAATGTAAGAATTCATATCTAAAATATTGTTACTACAATAGTAATGAAACATGTTTATGGTTTTACAGTGTACTACAGTGCAACGTTTTACAATGTGTTTACATAACATTATGAGGCAGAATCCAGAAAAAAGAAAAGTCATCTGTACGATACCGTACCCCCCGTTATACAACAACGATTCAAGGCGACGTCTGTTATGGCAAGAATATAACACTGCCATACAGAAGCAAAAGTGTAAAGTCTTTCATATTATATATTTATAAAGCACATTTTAAATTATATTTTTTTTATTTAGTTGCACGAGTACTAGATCTGGCGTCTGTATTTGTAGACAAGGATCATTTGTTTTGCAAGTAAGTGCAGACATCTTTTACAGTCTAAATTAATCAAAATAATAATCAATTTAGAACATACACTCGTAAAGCAGGCGACAGACAACCGCCAAAAATTTATTTTGGTATTGAAATGATTCGACAATTTTTAATAACAAACTTGTTTACTTGAACAGGTACATTTCTATCATAATTTAAATTAAGTAACGGACGTATTTAAATGTTTATTAATGTTTCAGCTCCTTGAATACATTACGAGGGAATGGATTAAACAACGATGGACCATGCAGCACTTCGGCAATGAAATGATGGCTCAGCACAGAACATAGGAAAGTATACTATTATTTGACCCAGTGCCTCAATAGCCATGGGTGTTATTTACAATATTTATATAAAATTAATAATCCCTATGTATACTTATTTTTCAGCTTCAGGCAACTGAGAGTTTAGTGGGTGCAAACCCCACACTACCTTTACCCAGTATTGGGGGCATCCGCTGTTAAACATGATGCTAGGTGTGCGTTAGGCATTCTCTTCAACCCTGTAAAAAAATAACAAAAAAAAATTAAAAATAGACGATACGGACGATAAAATCAACAACATAAGTTGGATCTATCTGATTAATTTTTGAAAATAATGCATTTATAAAATATTTAAACTATTTGTAAAAACATTTGTTTTAAACCATTTTTTCAATCTACTCAAATTTATTTTTTATTCAAATGAAATAAAAGAAATGTAATGCAGAAAAATATAAAATCCGGTATTAAATCAATAAAAACATAATAATATTGTTGTATCTTCTCTAACAATTAAATATGTAAGTATACTGTCTTAGAAATTTATAAATATCATGTAATAAAATAACAACCAATCGAAAATTTTAAAACAAGATAATTTGTAAACTACTCACTTCATTTCACATTTCATTGATAAAGAAGTATTATTACAAGATTATTATTCTTTATAATTACAATGTATTTATTTCAATATTTATGATAAAATTTAATTACTATTATTAAATTATTATTGTTTTATATCTATCATATTTAACTACAATATCTGTTGCAAAAAGCAGAATTATTTCAACGAAAGTAAATATATTTCAACGTAAAAGATGAAACAAGAATAAAGTAAAAAGTAATAATGGTTATGTTATTTCAAACTATTAATAATATTACGTATTTCTATTTGTTTTAAGACCGCTTCGGAAAAAGATAAAAACTGCAAGGATAATGGGATAAAAAATTACAACAAAAACAAAAATCCTTTATTTAAAAATACATATAATTGTTATTAATAAATTTATACGTGATACCTTTAAGGAATTTAAAATATAAGTGTTAAATAGAGATATATTTTTTCTGGGCAATTAAAAAACGTAGAGATACATTCACCTATCAAACAGTAACAAATTAAACATATATTGTTATTATTAAATTTATACGTAATACCTTTCATGTAGATTTGTGTTTAAACAACTGTCAGCTGATTGTAGATTTTTATGACATTAAAATTGATATTATTATGCAAAATATGACTTTTCTATTTTGTTGTAGATTAATTTCTTATAAACCATGTTGATTCTTGAGTTTGATATTCTGTTTTTGTCATCTGTTTATGTCAATATGCATATTTTGTAAGTTCATTGGAAAATATTTTACTAAATAATGAGAAGAAACATTGGACAGACACATTTAATGATTATTTAGCGAAAGTAAATTCTCAACGTGTTCTGTCATTTAAGAACAATAGATGTAGTAAGCAAAAAGGTTATAACGTAAATTTTAAATTCAATGCTGAATGTATGCATGCAAATTGTGTCAACTTCATTTTCCATGCAACATTTTCTGTTGACGGAGACAATGATGTAGGAGAAAGTATTATAAGAACGGGACAAGTTAATCTTGCAGTTGAGAGACATCGTAGGTTTTTTAAAGGTGACAATAGAGAAATACTTGCTAAAGAAATGTTACATAAATTAGCTAGTATTGTAAAGCTTGAATGTTTAGGCCGTAGTGATGCGTTGCAAGCATTACAAGTAGGTAATTTACCGCCTCCCGCAGTTTTACATCAAATTTCCATAGAAAATATTAAGTCATTAGAATTGGATGTAGACATTTTTAAATATATAACAAAATTATCACTTTTGTATCAAAGTAAATAGCAGGGGAAATATATCTGGTTATATTCAAGGCATTATCCTTTATAAAATGGCGCCGGGAGGCGTTTCTGTGTGCGATACTTGCTCTAAAAAAGTCTCTAGATACGATGATAAAATAAAGTGCAGTAATAATTGTGAGAGCTATTTTCATATAGAGTGTGTGGGAATTACCGTCGAAGAAATGAGAAAGCAAGAGAATGAACCTACATGGAATTGTCAAAAATGTCTATCTCAAGACACTGTAAATGTAAGTCAAGATACCTTAAATAATACAACTACCTTAGAAAATGTGTATTTAAAGAAAGAAAATCAAAATCTCAAAAAACTTATCAATGAGATGGATGAAGTTAACAAATTGCAAGCGGAAAAAATTGGTGCACTCGAATCAAAATTAAAAAGTATGGATCAGAACTGTCTTATCACTGATAACATCGGAGTGACATCTAACGCTCCTAAGAATAACAAATCATACAGCATGATAACCGCGAAACATGTACAAAAGGTTTTAGTAATCAAACCGAGTGAGACAAAACAAAACTCAGAAACAACGAGTCAACAAATTAGAGAACTAATTGATCCGACAAAACTGTCATTAGAAATAAGCAATATTAAACATTCAAAAGAGGGCGGTATTATTGTCAAGTGCAAAACTGATGAATCTTTAAATAAACTAAAAACAAATTTGAATACGGTCGGTACTAAATATAACATTTTTGAGCCAAAAAAATTATCTCCCAGACTAATAATATATGGCATTGACAAACAGGAAATAAATGATACGGATGAACTCATAAAAAATATTATAAAACAAAACAAAATTACAACAGAAAATGAGGCAAATGATATAAAACTTATTAAAATTGTTACGAATGAAAAATCGCACACAGCTAATGTAATTATTCAAGTTAACCCGCAGATAAGAGCATGTTTATTAAAACAAAACTCCGTTTACCTGAAGTGGCGCAGTTATAAATGCGCTGATTATTTCGCAGTAATCCGGTGCTACCGGTGTTCGGTCTTCGGCCATTTAGCAAAAAACAGCGAGGAAAAACTCGCATGCCCAGTTTGTGCTGGTAATCATGAATTAAAAGCTTGTACATCAAACTTGAAGGAATGCGTGAACTGTCATCATTCAAATACCAAAAATAATTCTAAACTCGATACTAAACATAGTGCAAATAGTAACATCTCCCCTATATATCAAGGATTAATTAGACACATACAATCAAAGACCAACTACGAATACATATAGCAATTAACACGAAATCCCGAAGAACATATCAGCAAACCTAATAAAAACATCAAAATCCTGCATCAAAATATTCAATGTCTACGTAATAAATTAGATTCACTTGAAGTCCTTGCGATAAGTCACGAAATAGACATTCTATGCATATCTGAGCATTGGCTTACAGAGGAAGAAATAAAAAGTATCGTATTCGAAAACTATATGTTAATAAGTGCTTATAATAGAAAAACTATGAAAAATGGAGGTGTTTCTATTTTTGCAAAATCTGAACTAAATCCTTTAATCTACAAAATGGATGTGGAAGCAGAAGAAAAACATTTCGAGTACGCAACATTTAAAATAAAAGCTAATAATTTGATTTATTATTTCATATTAATTTACCGGTCACCAGACGGAGATTTAAATATATTTTTTAATAAACTAGAGCAAATACTCACCGTTTCAACCCATAATCCCAATAATAAACTAATAGTATGTGGTGATTTTAATATTAACATATTGGTGAATAGTAAGCAACGTAGTGATCTACTAGACTTATTTAACACATTTGGACTACATCATGCCATAGAAGAACCTACGCGAATTACGGCTAACACAGGCACATGCATTGACAACATATTTACAAATATCGAACGTCCATGCTACGAAAGCAAAGTTATACATAATGGACTATCGGATCATTCTGCGCAAACTATGATATTAAACAATACTGATTTTTCCCAAGATATCATGACATCTAGAAAAATACGATATTTTTCAGAATGTAATATGCAGTATTTCTATTATTGTCTAAACAAGGAAAATTGGTGTGAAGTGTATAATTCAAAAAGTGCTGATACTATGTTCTCAATCTTTATGCGTATTCTAACACATCACTTCGATGATGCATTTCCAGAAGTCAAAACTAAACCAAAAGCTAATAAAAACAAGAAATGGTTAACCCGCGATATTATTAATTCGTCCGAAAAGTTAAAAGATCTGTTCAGTATGTACAAATCTGGTGTAATATCTAAAAACTATTATAACCAACATAAACGAAATCTTTCTAATAACATTAAACTTGCTAAAAAACGTTATAACAGTGCGTTCATTCAACAATCGAATAATATATCTAAATCTGTGTGGCAGGTAATTAATAAAGACATAAACAATTAAGCAAAAAATCCGCGAAACCCATCTAAAATACTGGTGAATGATGAAACAATAACAGAACCAAAAGAAATCGTTGATTATTTTAACAACTACTTTAGCACGCTAGCAGAGAAACTACTATCTTCTCAAAATATGAGTAATACAAACAATAGACTTGACAACTTAAACATAAATAATAATACAATTTTTTTAACTCCAATAACTGAATATGATCTTTCCGATATAATACTATCGTTAAATACCACAAACTCTACCGGCTTAGATAAAATATCATGTTACCTTATTAAAAAAATTATGTATTTCATCCTAACACCACTCACTTCTATAATAAACGTTAGTATAAACTCTGGTTCTTTTCCATCTGAATTAAAGATTACTAAAGTAGTGCCATTGTATAAAAAAGGTAGTAAAACGTCCTTAGAGAATTACAGACCTATATCACTAGTATCAGTGTCCCATAAAATTTTTGAGAAAGTTATGCATGTAAAAATACAACACTTTTTAAACGCAAATAATATTATAATAAAGGAACAATACGGATTTCAAAAAGGATTGTGTATCAGCATTAGCTAATTATACAAATATGATATACTCGATGCTAGATAATAATAAAACTGTTATTGGAACCTTTATAGATTTATCCAAAGCTTTTGATTGCTTTGATCATAGTCTATTACTACACAAATGTGACCTTTATGGACTCCGTGGTACGTGTTTACAATGGTTATATTCTTATTTAGAAGATCGTAAGCAAGTTGTTGTCATAAACTCAGTGCAATCTAAAGAATGTAATATTACCACCGGTGTACCTCAAGGTTCAATCCTAGGCCCGTTATTGTTTTTATTATATGTAAATGATGTCAAATAGAATATCCCCAATGGTACCTTTGTAGCATATGCAGATGACTTGTCTCTATTACATCATGAATCCACTGTTCCTGACACAACTCAAACTGCAAATGTATCACTATTATGTCTCCACGAATGGCTAATTAATAATAAATTGGTTATAAACTCTGAGAAAACAAATATAATTAGATTCTGTTATAGACCAAACAGTAACGAATGCGTTCTAGTTAAACTAAATAATAAATCATTACAACAAGTTAAATGCACTAAATTATTAGGACTGAATGTCGATGAATCAATGACGTGGGATTATCACGTCGAACAAGTATGTACCAAGCTCATCCCTGTATGTTTTGCTATCAGACGCCTCAGAGAGATTCCTGATTTACAAGTAATTAAAACATATTATTTCGCTAAATTTTATGCGGTGGTAAGCTTCGGTGTAATTTTCTGGGATTTCTCATCCATCTCAACCAGGGTATTTACCCTCCAAAAAAGAGCCATTCGTTACATGTCTGACCTAAACTATCGCGATAGCTGTAGAGATGCTTTCATACGTTTATGTATTTTAACTTTTCCTTGCATCTATTTGTATAATCTGCTTTTGTTTGTAAGAAAAAACTATAATGATTTAAAAAAACATACAGATAATCATGTTTACAATACACGTAATAAAAATGATCTAATACTAATTCAACACAAGACCAGTATGTATAAAAATAATGTTTATTATATGGGGGCAATAATCTATAATAAATTGCCAAATGAAATAAAAATTGAATATTCCTTTAAGATTCTCAAACAGGCAGTAAAACTATTCTTAATTCAAAACTGCTTTTACTCTGTTAATGAATACTTTGTGACGCCTTTTCGGGTAAAAACTTACCGTTCGAGAACGCCCACAAAAGTGACCGACGGATGTTAGTTGCACGAGCGGGTCGGGGTAAAGAGAGCGCCACCAAGTCTGAAATAATGGCTGAAAAAGAATCTAGTGACTTGGAACTAGATGGGAAGAAGGAGGAATACACACTAAATAAAAATGTACAATTTAATGAGAGCTGAATGGTGAATACAAAAATCAATGAGCTAAAGCGTAACATACAATCTTAGAACTGATGCAAAATAAATAATAGAGCAAACAAAAAATGAACTTACAGTTTGTGCAGCAAATTGTGTGTGTAAACTAAAGCTAGCTAATAATCTTCTTGCTGGAGATTCAAGAGCTTCTGGGTGGTAAGCGGGGCTTCCTGGCTAACGTAGGTATACGGTCAGCACGGAGATTTCCTCGAGAAGACGTATTAGTGAAGGCAGGCGGTGTTGTAGTTGTCCGTAAGATTCAGCGTAGTTTAGGCGTGAATTTCTGCCGGTGAGATAGTATTCAGCAGCTGATGAGTATGATCGACAGTCAGCGGCAGTCGACAGGATAGGTTTCCTTGGTGAATTCGAGGTAAACGTGGTCGTGCTATTGCAGGTTCCAAGCCGCACGCGAATCACACCCAGAATCAGCTATCGTCTCAGCCTATGATCCCTTCTGGCTGGTATCAACGCTAAAACAGTACAACACAGCGCCAGTAACTAGTTCAAACAATATAGTATAAATGAATTTAATACACAACACAAAATGAAGCACAGATCCTTCTAAACAGCTAAACTATTTCTAACTATGAGCTCTCAAAAGAAAAAATTACTTACAAAGAATACAAGTATGAATATAAACAAAGTTACAAATATATTACAAATCTTCTGTTAATGAATACATAGCAAAATTTGAGAACTAACAAAATCTTTGATTGATTTTACGCAAAGCAGGGAGGAAGAAAGGAAACAAAAAAGGTGATACGATGAAGGTGATTTGCAGAAAACGGACTTTCGCGACGGATGATGCGAAAGCATCAAGAACACCAGAGCCCCAGAGTTTCAGTAACTAGTGTTGGCTGTGAATTATCCCAAAACTAATTAACTATACTAAAAATTCACGCCAACCAAACAAACTTATAACTAAAACACTTAACTACAGCGCTACTGAAACTCTACGTCTCACCAGGTTGTAAACTAACCTGCAAAAAGTGCTACGGCACAAGACTTACTCCGGGATCGTCCAAAAAGTCTAAGTCCAGTCGTCTGTCACAGGCACACGCACATTCACTCGATGAATGATGACATTGAGATGAACAGAGCCGCCGTTAAAAAATGGAATCGCTGTCGATTACGGTGCTCACAACACAGATGATTTATAACCCAACTTTACAGATTGAATAATAAATTAACCCTCCCAAAATTTTAATCGGTGTAAAAATAATTATTCGCCGTGATAGGTGAGAAACCAAACAAAAAGAAATAAATTTAGAAACCGGAATGCTAAAACGAAACTCACACTACCAGTAACAACAATTATGCTATTGCTCCCAGACCGTGATGCCGGGTCCACGTGGGAAACGGACATCTGTTTTCACAGACACGCTAACTAGATTGAGCATAAACAACCAAAAACGTTGTAATATGATAAAATAATCTAGAATACTACTTACTTAGAATGTTAGTTCAATGCAGAATAAATAATCAACGATTATAAAATTTAAATGTCGTTCAGGTAAAGCAAATTCTACAGCGGTAACAGAAAACACGTGTAGCCTAATTCACGGTCTGCAAGCAAGAGAAACATGACCGCTTCCGCTGCGCAACGCCACACAACGCGGAACGGCTGTCAGCACAAGTTGCACAAAAATGCCGCGAAGAAGAATTGAACGTTACAACTTGTCTTACACTTAATTATAGCTTAATTTCATCTATATGTTATACTTTTGTAAAAATTGTATGTAAATGTTTTCCTTGATTTGTTTCACTCATCCAACATCATGTACTTATGATCTATGGAAATAAATATATTATTATTATTATTATTATTAGATATACACATTTCAGCGTAAGACTGTACACGGAGGCTCAAATTATTATTTTATTTTAGTTGTAACAGCAGCTTTAAGTCCATCGCAGCAAGTGTTTTGCCCATTGAAATCATCAGTAAGACATTACAAGTTAGGCACTACCTGAGGAAAACAAACCCCCACCATTTGCAGCGACCGCATCTAGGCTTGAACATACGGTTCGGCCATCAGCTGATGTGCAGTCAGTGTCAACAACCCCAGCTGAAGGAAGAACCACCCCCTTGCCCTCAGTGTTTTTTTGTACAACCGTGCGTAGTGATGTTGGTGTAAAGTGTGGTGTACGCCCCTCGTTCCCTTGACATCCCTACAACCTGGACATGACCCAGCAACCATTGACAATCTGTGTTTTTAGGAATAATAGTGTTTATGTGCATGTTAGTTAAGTTTAGTTTAATTATATAATATGTGTATTATTATTCTTTGATTTAGTTGTGGTACGAATTTCAGATGTGGGAATTAGATAATTCCATGTTTTGTCTCTGAATTTACCAGCTGATTCAAGAATCATGTGTGATATTGTGTATTTTAATTTTGTGTTTGGCAAAATATGATTTATTAAATTGTAGGATAATATTGCTTTGTGTAGAATATGTTCCATGATAGTGGACTTGTGTTTAGTATTTTGTTTTGTTTTAGCAATTCTTCTTTGTTGATTATGTTATTATTATGTTTATTATTTTGTTCATTTATGTTAATTCTAAAATAGAATTTTGTTCCTGTGTCCTATAATGTTTTAGCAATTCTATTTTGTATATTACTTTGTGTCTTGTTATCTAAGCAATTGAATTTATGGTGTACAACAGTAAATTAAGTGCTGTTATTAGTTTATTTGTACGTTAATATGTTTTTAATTCTCTTGATAACTTTGATTAATATTTGTAATATTTCAGATTTATCAAAAGTTACAAATCCGGTTATTTGTTTAGTTTCAGTACTGCAGCATTTCAGGAATGATATAGTTCACCCAGTTACCGGTAAAATAAATATATCGAGGTTACCGATATATTTATGTTTTAACGTGGGGATAATGTAACAATATGAGCTATCTCATTGTTGTTATGTTGCGTTTAGGTAAGATTGGTTTCGTGTAATTTTACACTCGTGACCACATGTGCCATTAAGGCTGAGTGTGAGATCTTTTGGTTTTCGAATATAAAGCATTAAATTCTAAAAAGAGACAGTTATAGTTAATATTCTTAGAATTCCAACAAAATTTCATGTTCGCGTTATCTGCAGGGCAAGAGTGTCAGACTACATAACCAAAACACATGAGACATCTGTATCCACCCCGATGCGAGAGGGATGGATTCCAGATGTGGGTATCGTACCCAGGACAGCAAGTGTTTTGGTGGAAATCATCAGTCTCGTTCGTCTCCTCAACAGTTCAACTTGTGTTTTCTTATATCCTTAGATCATTTTTTCTTACTAATTAAATATAATTTTAAACATTCTACCAAACTTCAGCCTTTAGCTCTCAACCTCTTTTCATTTCATATCGCGGTAATAAAGAGTGCCAGTGCTACGTTCCGCATCTCAAGGTAAGTGCAAATATTGAACCTAATATAATTATTAAATTAAGAATAAGTGACTAACTTATTCACCCAGCTCTTGCTCGTGTTACAACATGATAGAAAGAAAAAAATTGCTGTAGCTATTTCTAAAGACTCAAGTCAATTATACGAAGACATCATACTGAAAGGTATAATTAAAAAATTATTATAATTATACAGAATTTTTTAGGATAAGTAGAGCAAACCAACAAAAATAACGTAAGTTGGAAGTTAGATGACAATTGTCTAAATTTTTATTAAGGTAATCTCATTTGTGAATTCTGAAAACAATGAAAAAATCAACTGAATGATTAAATAAATTTAATTTTAGATGTGGAAATCTAGATTTGTTGAGTTAGATAAACATACCCGAAATATTGACCTGGGGTTTGCAGACTTTTAAATATAACAAAAAATTCTTATTCGTATATTGGTCTGCTCTACTAAATGAATTTGTAAATACTTGTATATATAACTTGCATTAGGAATTAGTAACATTTAATGTAGTTTTTTACTCGCCACTAGTTAATGTTTAAAAGACACTAATGTCATAGTTTTCTTGTTCCAATGGAGTAAATACTTTAATTTAATTTACAGCGTTTGAGAAATTGGATATCGACGGATCTAAATTAGTACTGGAAAATGATGGCACGGAAATTGATGGGGATACGATTGAACTCTTTCATCAAGAAATTTTAATTCTATTGTCAAAGGATCAACAATGGAAGTCACTATCTAGTGATGCTTCAAGTACAAGTACATTATCCGCCACATTATCTGTAGACGACCTTGATTTCAATATTCAAGATTTTAATTCCACAGACAACAGTTTAATTCCTGAAGCAATTTCAGAGGATTTTTAGCTTCAATATGAAATACCATGGAACAATTTACAATATGACGTCATTAAGAAATTAAATGAAGGAGATAGGTGTAAATTTTTAAGGAATCGTGTAATCGAATTTGTTGTTTCTGAAATAAGAAAAATAAAACAATTTGTGCCTTCTAAAAATTTTAAAATAATTGCTATAAAAATGATTCAAAAGTATCCAATTACTTTTAAAGATATCGATGATGATAAAATTGTGATTGGTGATGGATCTCCACAACATACAAGAAACTGTTGGATCGAAACAATTACCTGAACAGGCCACATAAAAGGCATGGATCAACAAATAATTCTTGTAGTTCGAAAACAATTGCTGATAAAAAAAAAACGTTTATCAGCCAGAGCTGGTTGTTCAAACTGGGAACCTACAACTGAAAATTTAAATCCAGATAATTTAGACACTATAAAACAAAACTTAACAGCAATATTCACCCGCGAAGACTTGACACAATTAGATGAAAGAGAGTTATTTGAACAATTACATTTCACTTATCCGTAAATTCGTATTAGAGTTGTTCTCAACAACTTTAGATTGTATAAAAGAAACATTTCCGCAGCATTTTCTTATTATTGGTGGCGACTATAACGCAAGAGTGGGAATATCAAACCAGGGGGACAACTCTTTATTTGCTGACACAATCCTGTCGCCTCAACGCTCAGTGCATGATCACTTGATGAATAAAAAAGGTAAAATGCTACTAGAAACTATGGAAAATTATAACTTATATATGTTAAACGGCAGAACGGCGAACGACACGCCAGCCAACTTCACCTATGCAGGGTCAGGAGGGAAGAGCACGATAGACCTTATATGGGTCAACGTGCATTGTTTCCCGCTCATAAATAGCTTCAAAATATGTATGGAAATTACAGTTTCGGATCATTTTATATGTGAACTCACCCTACTGAATATTTTAAAGGCCCCAAAAGCTCAACAAATAATCAAAACTCCGCCAACAAAAAGTACAAAGTTAATATGGGATGTTGATAAAGAGGATGAGTTTAGGACAGAACTCCATTACATGGTACCAAATATCTCTTCTTATAATGCGGAACAGGCTTATGAACAATTGTTGATATCAATAAACACAGTCTCAGAAAAACTAGATATGAAAAAATCGATATCCCACCCGAAAAATATTAGTAAAAATAAACAGTGGTACACAAGCGAATGTAAAAACCTTAAACAGTTAATGAAGAGGGCCCTAAGAGAATGCAGAAAACATAACTTTCAAGAAGAATGCCTCAAAAGATTCATTCAAGCGAAAAAAATATATAAATCCCAAATATATTTAGAGAAGAATAAATATAGAGACCAAATGAAATACAGACTAATAAACACAAAAAATCAAACGGAATTCTGGAAGACAGTTAAAACACTAAGCTCAAGAAAACAGTTAAACTCTGACATAAGTATTGAGGAATGGACTACTCACTTCCATGAATGGTTTAATTCACATTATGGGGTTGCGTGTAGCTTTTGTATTTTGTGATCAGAACAGATACGCCTTAGTAACTTTCATAAACATTTATTTATTTAATTAATAGTTTTTTACAAGTACAATATTATTGCCGAATTTCTCTGCGTGTGTCCTCTGCACCACGGCTAGGCGTGGGTCTGCTGGATGGACTCGGCTGTGGTTGACGTCGTGGTACTGCGGGTCCAGGGTGCTGTACGGCGTCAGATGATAGCGGTGAGACGGGCTGCACTGGCGTGGACAGTTGGTGAAGATTCTCCCATAGATAGGTCCGGCTAGTGAGCGTCTGGTTTCTGTGCTGTCCTCGAAGGCGGTGATTGCGCGATAGCGAGGGACAGCTGGAAACTCTGGCCTTTCGGCTGAGCAGAGTGCGTGCCTAAGTATGAATTCTCTGGCCTTGCGGCTAAGCAGAGTGCTTTAGGTGTGATTCGTCTGAGCAGAGGATGAGAGTGCCAAAGACTCTCAGCCTTGCGACTGAGCAGAGGTGTGAATCCTCTGGCCTTGCGGCTGAGCAGAGGATGAGAGCGGTTGAGGGTGTGAATGACTCTCACTGATTTGTTCAGGGAACGCTCTTTTATACCCGATCACTGACGCGACTGGTGGGAGTCGCTCACGTGATTGGCCGAACTCTGATTGTTGCGACTAGTGAGATACATTCATATGATTGGCTTGAGATGTGCGACTGGTGGGGAACGTTCATGTGATTGGCTTGAGATGTGCGACTGGTGGGGGACGTTCATGTGATTGGCTGAACTCTGATTGTTGCGACTGGTGAGGTATGTTCATGCAATTGGCTGAGATGTGCGACTGGTGGGGGACGTTCATGTGATTGACTGAGATGTGCGACTGGTGGGGGACGTTCATGTGATTGGCTGAGGTGTGCGATTGTTGAGGGACGGTCATGTGATTGGCTGAGGTGTGCGACTGTTGAGGGACGGTCCTGTGATTGGCTGAGACCGCCACAACATATATACAACGAAACTAACTACATCGACGCGAAACATCCGTTCTTAGATGGCGAGATAACTACACAGGAACTAAACTACGCAATCAGCAGAAGCAAACCTAACAAAGCTCCGGGCTTAGATAATATTTTGAATGAACACATGCACAATCTACCATATAACGCTAAGATTTATGTCAAAAACCTTTTCAATACTTTTCTAAACGAAGAACGTATTCCAAAATATCTATCAAAAATCAAACTAATAATGCTGCATAAAAAAGGAGACCGAACTAACTACCGACCAATTGCCCTTGTCAGCTGTCTTCTAAAAACCTTCACTTTTATCATAAATCGCCGTTTGCAAATATGGACAGAAAGCTACGAGATACTCCCGGAAGCGCAATCAGGGTTTAGGAAAAATAGATCGTGTTTAGATAATCTGTTTGTTTTCAATACCATAATACAATCTCGCTTTCTTACTACTAAAGCTGGGACTTATGCTCTTTTCGTTGATTTTGAAAAGGCTTTTGACTCTGTGCCCCACGAAAAGCTATGGAACAAGATCTTCGCACTAGGTGTTAGTGGACGAATCACACGCCTCCTTAAAAACATATACCACGAAGCCACTATTCAAATATCGTCAAATAACTCAATATCTGAAAAAATAAATGTAACTAAAGGCGTTCTTCAAGGCGAATCCACTAGCCCGCTATTGTTCGCAATGTTCATTTCTGATTTAGAGCAAAAACTTAAGGAAACAAAACTTGAAGGCATATTCATCAATCATAAAAAAGATATCCTTTCGCTGCAGTATGCTGATGACTTAGTCATCTTTGCACTATCTCCTCAGGACTTACAAAGGAAACTGAATGCACTTCACGCATACTGCGACGAAACAGATCTCAAAGTCAACACAAGCAAAACTTCAATTTTGCACTTTCATCTGGGTAGACCAAAAAGAGACAACAGGAAATATGTATGTGGAAATCAAGAAATAAAGCATACCAAGACATACACATATCTTGGGCTAACCTTCAAAACTACTGGACGTTTCAACGATCACCTTAACAACTCTTTGCAAAAAACAAATAAATTATCTGGAGGTATAAAAAGCACTCTACTTGGGGCAAAAGTTTATAATTGGGAAACTATTAACACACTGTTTGACTCAGTGGTAACACCATCCCTCCTGTATGCTGCAGAAATATGGGCTCACAACTACTATGAAGCTGTTGAAAGAGGGCAAGTCAGCTACTTCAAAAATATTCTTGGTTGACAAAAATCAACTCCAAATTACGTGGTCCGAAGAGAAACCGGTAAAAACAAATTAGAGGTTCAAATTGTCAAACAAGCTTTAAACTGGTAGCTCAAAACTCTATTGCTACCAGAATCGAGGTATGTCAAGATGTGCTACAATAAGTTGCTATACCTCCACAACCAGAGCTCTATATCAGATGACAAGCATCAAAAGTACAACTGGTGTAGCAGTATCAAGACTATATTAGTAAAAGCTAACTTTCTTGAGCTGTGGGAGCAACAAAATGATATAGTTATAAAGCAAGAGCTTCCCAACATTTTACTTTCCTACAACAATATACTCCACAACAATGATACCATGAGAATCTCAAAGTCATCCTACAATCCCTATTTTCAAACATATTTATACAATTCTAATTTTCTAGCTCTAAACTTCCCCTATCAAGTTCTCAGAATAGTTGGCCAATTAAGGACTGCGAACTCAGAAAACTTCACGATCTCCCATAGAGGCTCACTTTACAAACTCAACCAGGACAACCTGTGCACGCTGTGCAATCTTCACGAAAAAGAAAACCTTCAACAATTCCTATTCTTCTGCCCCTTATACGATGCACCGAGACAGCATTTCCTGACGAAATACCTGGACAACGTCCCTCATCAAGAGCTTAACCAAGCCCTCCTCTCAGACATATCAACTGATGTTTTATACAATATATATAATTTTATACTCACTGCACTGAAAATCAGAACCTTTGTATTAAATGAATAAGTCATTGCTTTATACATACTTTTACATTTACATTTAACTGGCATAGCTGCTAAAACAACAATCTGTTTATTTCCCAAGTCTGCAAATATTTAACCATTGTGTCTACTCATTTGTATGATTTTTATCGTTAGAAAATATATCATTATTATTATTATTATTATTACATTCGTAAATATTTGAATGATAAAATTTGCCCTTTTGTGAAAGATATTTTGAAAGATTGACCATTTTTATTCAGCCCAAAATACATTATTTGGCACTAACAAAATTTGACGGGACATTCTCTTGATAAATTGAAACATAATTTTGTAAGAAAACAGGCAAAGATATTAAAATTTAGTATTTTACACAAATTATCTGAGAAATTAGAACTCCAGACAAACATTAATGATAAAATAGTAATAGAAGCTCTGCGAATAATCACAATTTATTTTAAAGAAGATTTTTCATTCTTATTAAGAAGGAATTAAAATAAATGAAGCATGTGCAAATAGTCTAAGCCCATCCATTTTATGTTTTAGTAAGTATTTTATTTTATATACATATATATATGTATATATATATATATATATATATATATATATATATATATATACATACTTTATTATTTTCAGAAAAATCAGATGGAGTCGACATATATTATATTTTTACCGAAGGTATTAATATAACCAATGGTACCGCCGATTCTGATATTGCAATCCAGGAACTATTTGCTGTGTTTTACATTTGCAATATGCGGTATCCAAAACAGTTAAGCAGTACACTGGAATTTCTTCAAAGGTATGTAATGAAAATCCACCCTGATGCTGGTTCAAAAAGCAAGAAAACGGAATGCAAAAGTAAAGTTATATCTCTTATGAATAAATTAAATAACTGTGATGAATATGTGATTTATGAATATGTTTTTCTTAATTTTTTTTTATTATTTACATGTTTTTTGTTTTTTATTACAGTAGATACCTTTGTTCCTATTTTTTTATAATAAAGTGTTTTTGTTTTATTTATTAACTAAATTTCATTCTGTTAAGTTGAACCTAACATTTTTACTGTCCTCATCTTTTTTTAAAAGAAAAAGTTAGTGTTGTAGTATTTACTGCATTTATAAGAACATTAAATTTATGAGAAATTATAAGTGAAAAATTGTTTCGAAATCTCAAAAACTGTTTCATAACACTTATGAATATATTGACCGATTTCATCAGTAACATTTCATTTTATTTGAACTCGACAAGTTTTAAAACCAAAGATAAAACAAATAAAAATATGGATAATACCAGCCAAACAAAGTTTTTTTAATTATTATTTATATTTATATATTTTATTATTATTATACGTGTAAATTTTTTTTTGGGAAAATTATTCCAATATTTTAAATTATTTTCTACTAATGGCATATACGAATAGGTAAATATAATGTTTTCAAAATTATTTCAATATTTTCAACATTTAACTTCAAAAATATTTAAAATACATAATATGTTTCATTCATAATAAAAACAATATATTGTTCTCAAAAGCTCAGTGTTCACGGACCAATTTCAGAACCAGATAGGTCCTTAACATTTTCTACAATGTATATTATTGACTGAAATATACCGTAATTCCTATTTTGTATATACCTATATACATATAAAATAAAAATATATATTTACACATAATACTTTAAATATTTTTTATCCCATATTTGACACGCAATTTATCATTTGTAAATGCACATTAACAAATAAATAAATAAATAAATATATCATCACGCCTTTTACCTATTACTGGGTGTGGCACTCTGCCTAAGCAGATCTCGGTAAGTGATATATTTTGTCGCGTGAAATGCGGTTACCAGTCGTCAAATCACGGCCCTCAAAGATATTAGTGGAGAGGGAGCCACAGGGGTAGATTTAAATTGGTGAAAATTGTTTGTCGGCTGTGGGAATCGAACCAGGGTTCTCAAGATCCACAGGCCGACTCGATACCACTGACCCATCTACCCCATTAACATGACGTACATTAGGTAAGTAAGAATATGTTTTTATTTTTAATTTTACTTTATAATATGTATAGTAACACATAATATTATATATAAAATGTAATTGAAAAATTACATTTATAAATGTAATTTTATAGGTAAATGTAACTATTTACATTTTAAAATGTATTATATCACTTTCAAATGTACCATTACTTATAAAAAAGTACTATTACATAAACAGTTGTACCTTTTTACATTTATAATAATACTTTTACATTGGCAAATGTAAATATTTACGTTTAAAAAGTAGTATTACATACCCATATGTAACCGTTTACACATACTATCGAATTATTACATTATTATAAGTATAAACACATCAATGAATGTAAATAATTACATTACGAGTAGTAATTGTCATATTTAAAATGTATATTTACGAAGCAATGTAAAATTACTTATATTTTCTGTGGTATTTTGCTGCCAGCTACTGTCTGAGTAATTTTACACAACTTTTTTTTACAGTGTAAGTCTCTACACAGATAAAAATTGACATGAGTATTTTAATACTTAATTTTTATACAAATTAATAATACATTACAAGCATAATCCATACAAATTATTCTAAATTATTTAAAATTTAATTAAAGTGCACATAAATATGAAGGACAATCTTGACAAACTGGAACAATACACGCTTCCGTAACAATGTACGCATATTTGTTCTACCAGGGGAGAAGAACGAAAATGTTGATGATGTGGTAGTTGTATTGTGCCGCGATAAACTAAATGTGAACATTTCTGTGAATGATATAGACCGATGTCACCGTGTTGGTGTTCCTAAAAATAACTCCAACCGTCCAATAATTGTCAAATTTGTGAGCTACCATGCACGTAACCAGGTTTTCATATCGAAAAGCAAGTTGAAGGATTCCGGAGTTACAATCCGGGAAGACCTCACCAAATCCCGACTCTCTCTTCTCAAGGCTGGCACAGATAAGTTTACTGGTTATAACGTATGGACTTCCGATGGTAGAATTATTCTTAATCACAAAAGTAATGGCAAATTTAGCAAAATTGTTATTAATAATATAAATCAACTTGATAAGATTAACTAGCATATGTGGTCTATTTTTGCTAAATCATTATGATATATATTTTTTCTGTTTAATACTTTTTTTATCCGAATTGTCATATGTTTAAATTTATCAAAATAGTCAGAACTTGTTTCAGTGGTATTCTCCTGTCTTAGCTGTAAAATTAATAATTTTATAATTGTATGTTTACATTCAGCCAAATTAACGTTAGATCGCTAAATTCGTGTTTTTTAGATTTTAAAGATTTTATTGTCGAATATAATTTTGATATTATCGCTGTCACCGAAACTTGGATTAGCGATACCTCACCTTCACATTTGTTCAATATTGATGGGTATGAAATAATAAGTTTACACACTTAATAAACGGGGGGGAGGTGTTGCTCTCTATGTTCGTGATAGTATTAAATTTGCAATACTAGATACTAATTTCGTAAATTGTAACAGTTTGGAACATCTATGGATTAGTTGTTCAATAAATTAAAAAAATATTTGTGTTGGTGTAATATATAATCCACATGTAGAGCTGTATAAAGATCTAGAATTGCTAAACTAAATTTTTATAGCATTTAACTCCCGATTTGACTATTTAATTTGTGCTGGTGACATAAACGTGAATATGCTCTATAGTGATCATAGAAGTAAGTTAGTAACGGATATAATAGCAACCAATGGAATGTATCAATTAATTAATGACATAACTAGGCCTACTTCGAAAACTTTGTTGGATGTTATTATGATATCTGATAAAAATATTTGTGTGGATTCAGGTGTTTTACATACTAGTAACTTTACTGATCACGATTGTACATGCACAACATCTTCAAATCAACAAGACAATCAAACATTAGCATCAACCTCTAATAAATTATTAAATTTTAACAAAAAACAGCAATCAGATATTTCCGATTTTGTAAAAGTAAATAAGCCTATAGCTATAAATAAAGCGAAACAATTTGATAAACAATTAGTCAGAATGATAGTTAAGGAATATCATCCGTTTTCAATAGTTGAAGAGGATGAATTTAAAAAATTTGTGAATATGTTGTGTCCAGGATATACTCGTACAATGCCCAGTAGAAAAACTATATCTACAAGCTTAATTTCGCATTTGTATAATTCTACAATGGAAACGGTATGAAATATATTATATATATACAGGGCGAGTCTGGGAAGACGCCTCCCCCTTTAACTTTTTTATTATGAGTAATAGAAAAAAATGGTTCATATGAAAGTTTTATTATTTTAAATATACTATTTGATGGCAGATGTAGATATTTTTTATAAAGTCAGGTTTACAAGATACGACTATCAACTTTTATTTTTTAAATAGCAACCTATAATTATTTTACTAAATTAAAAACCGCCATTTTTTTCTCTTTTCAACGGTGTATTAGTTTTTATTAATGTATCTGAAAAAAATCGAGAAAAATAAGAAAATTGAGAAATACTAGAAATAATTTTTATACAAATATTATAGGTGGCTATGTGAAAATAAACAAAATGTAACAGTGTTAAATTAATGTCAAAAAAGTATACATTTGCTGGTTACTTTATGTAACTTATTTTGCAAACAATAAAAAAAAAATTCTTTTTGCCCTTCTCATGATTCCAGTCGATTCACCAATTATTAGAATCATATCTATTAATTCTTCTTTCGTAAACATTTGAAAACGTTTTTTTTATCAATACCATTTATGACATATTCTCCAAATTTTTAACCGTCCTATTTTTCCACTTTACCTCTTTATTCATTTTAAAATACATAGATGTATATAGAATATTGTTTTTTTTAAATATTTAATGTATTTACTTATTTAACATAATAAGAACAAATTTTTTAAGAACTTTTTTCGGAAGGAAATTTAATTAAAAATACATAAATCATCACACATTTTACCCATAACTAAGTGTGACATTCTGCTGTAGCAGATCTCGGTAAGTGTTATATTTCGTTATGTAAAGTGTGGTAACCAAACGTCAAATTACAGCATTCACAGATGTTGGTGGAGAGGTAGCCATAGAAGTAGATTTTAAATTGGCGACAATTATTTATTGGCTGTGTGGATCGAACCACAGTTCTCAAGATCCACTGGTCGATTCGATATTATTATAAATAAATTATTTTGTTTAAATACAGACATCTTCAACGACTCCGCAGACAGCTTAATCGCTGACTGCGATATATTAGTTTCATCACTAATCCCAAGTTGGAGTAGTGGTGAAGATTTTCGCGAGCCACGTCCTTTACGTGGTGCTGCACGTCTTCATCATCTCGCAGGTATGAGAGCAGACAGAGTGATACATGATGGAACATTTCCCACCCATACTTTACCATCCTTGGAGACGTCAACACCTGTGCATACTGTAATACCAGGTATTTCAATGAAAAACGCGGTAACAGGTAAAACATTAAAATAAAAGTATCTACTTAAACATTACTCACGTGAAATAATGTAAATTTCAGGTCTAATGATAGATCCCTTTGTTGTCAACGAGGGAAGATTTAATTAGAGCCACTGGGCATGTGCCTAGTATTATTATTTCATCTACTAATGGACAACAATAACAATGCGGTTCACTATCGCAACCATATTCGTCATTATAACAGTTCGTTGGCGTTCGCCTCAACTGTTGGCAACTACCAACATATGGGTGTGGGACCACAGGTGGTCAAAGTGAACGGTGTCGTGCATCATATCATGCCCCAAGTATAACCTAGACCGAATGTACCAGCTAAATTCGGTCAGTTGTACTATTTGGACACCGAAGAGTGTCTGCAACTTCGCCAGCAGCATTCACCAGCCTGTCGACCGACGGTCGTTGTATGCTATGTTGCGAGAGAGCAACCCATACCCTCAACAATACCGAATGCTGAAGCAGGTTTACGTGGTTTTAGCCCAGAAAAATGGTGTGCCCGTACCAGAAGTCATGATGGATATCGCTCCGAACATCAACGAGCGAATCGTCGGTGAAAATCTGGATCCCAATCGGTAATTACTTACACATTTTGTTTTCATGAAGATTTGAGAAATAAATCGTTATGTGTTTACAGATACAGCATTCCTGTATCGAATGAGATTGCCGCCATCTTTGTTGGCGATGAACCACCATTCCCGGTAGACGTGCAACTTTACCCAATGCAGGGCGGACCCGAAACAATCTGAGACCTGCGTCCACTTATAGATTCTCTATCCTATCCCTTATTATTCCTCAATGGAGAACCCGGTTGGAACATAGAGCTGCGTCATGCTGGGCCGAATGCAACGCAACGGTACACCCGAGTGTCTTGCCGAGAGTTTGCTTGCTATCGTCTAGAAATTGAGAAGACCATTCAGCATTCTACACTACAGTAGAAAATTGTTCCAATAATGTTTGGTCGATACCTGGTGTTGCATTGAGGGACTACACCTTCAATTCC
Source organism: Pterostichus niger (assembly GCA_947425015.1). Taxonomy (NCBI): domain Eukaryota; kingdom Metazoa; phylum Arthropoda; class Insecta; order Coleoptera; family Carabidae; genus Pterostichus; species Pterostichus niger. Next base: position 12,018,096 of record OX380352.1, on the reverse strand, counting down.
TCCGTGAACATCAACATCAGTTGCATGTCGATAACTACACCAGTTTGGTAGACTACATTCTTCGGAAAGCTGCAAGACGGCAAGAGCGTATAGGTCGCATCTTTATCTTGCCGTCAACATTTGTAGGAAGACCCATATTTATGCAGCAAAATTATCTGGACGCGATGGCGATAGTTGCCAAATTTAGCAAACCAGATATTTTTATTATCATGACATGCAATCCTACTTGGCCTGAAATCCAGAACAACTTGGATCCCCGACAAGAGACCGTCCATCGACCCGATCTTGTCTGCCGTGTAAGTATTTATAATAATTTTATATATTTTACTTACAACTTCATGTTTTGAAATTTTTTATCGGTTGTTATTTTATTATTTGATATTTATAAATTCCTAAAACAATATTCTTACACATTTAATTAACAAAAATGTGTTATTACAACATTATTATTGTTTATGTGTAGATTTAGAAAGTATTAATTTCAATATTTATGATAAAATTTAATTACTATTATTATAATTAATATTGTTTTAGATCTGCCTGGAAATCAACACCTAATATAAAATTGAACAACGACTCAGTCACGAATTACCCAAAATATATCAATGATAAAAATGTCCTAAACAAATTATCCAAAGAAATAAAGAAATTATTATACTCATCATGCCTAAAATAATTACTTTTTACTTTTCGGCCCCTTGTCCCAGTATCAATCCAAATTTAGATGATTTGTTACGAGAATGGATTGTAAAACATAATATAACTCATAATGCAGTTAACGACTTACTTATTCTTTTAAAATCAAGTGGACATAAAAGTTTACCAGCGGATGTTCGAACTCTTATGAAAACTCCGCGGAATACTGAAGACAAAATAATTCCTTTAAGTGGAGGAAAATATGTCCATTTTGGTATTCAATTGGGAGTAACTAGAAGTATGAAAAAATACTGGCCTTCATCTTATTTATCTGAGATAAAGTTAAACATTAATATAGATGGGTTGCCAATATCGAACAGTTCCAGTAATAGTTTTTGGCCGATTTTATCATCCATTGTAGCAGATTTTTATACAGAACCTTTTGCAATCGTAATATTTTACGGAAAAAATAAACCGAACGATGTAAATGAATTTTTAAATTCCTTTGTTAATGATTTTAATCAATTAACTGAATGCGTTTATTTGTGATGCACCCGCGAAAGCTTTTATAACCGGAATTAAGAATCATAACGGTTATTTTGGGTGTTCTAAATGTATTGTCGAACGAGACTTTTTAAAAAACAAAGTAGTATTTTGCGAAGTAAATTGCGCTTTAAGAACTAACGATTCATTTGCTAAACGCTGTCAACCTGAACACCATTGTCACACTTCTGTACTAGAGAAACTAAATATCGGAATGGTTACAGGATTTCCCCTAGATTACATGCATTTAGTGTTCCTTGGGATTATGAAGCGCTTATTGCAATTATGGGTTCATGGAAAAATGGATGTTAGAATTAATCCTAACTTAAAGAAACATCTGACTTACTTATATCGATGAAAAAATACATAGCAAATCAATTTGCCCGTTTACCTCGAAGTTTATTCGATGTTGATGGATGGAAGGTGACAGAATTCAGACAATTTTTGCTATATACGGGGCCAATTATATTGAAAGAAGTTTTACCGCAAAAAAAATTATGAATATTTTTTATGCCTTAGTATTGCTACAAGAATATTATCGCATGAGAGTTATAGTACTTTACATGACTATGCACAAAATTTGTAAATTTTTTTTTGTTAATAAATATACTGACATTTATGGAGAACGTTTCTTAACATATAATGTTCATAATTTAATTCATCTCAGAAACGATGTAGATAATTTAGGTACTTTGGATAAATTTAGTGCCTTTAAATTGAAAATTATATGATGGCGGAAAGTAGTAAAGAGCGAGATAAATGTGAGAAGTGCAAAATTTAATTTGACGGTGAAAAAGTAATTGGTTGTGAAGGAGTTTGTGCCAGTTGGTTCCACATTGAATGTAGTGGTTTAAATAAAGAGCAGTGTCAAGTGCTGGATAAATGTGAGTCGTTAAAATGGGTCTGTAAGTCGTGCTTGACAGATAACCTAAACACAACAAAATCATACGTTGGCCTTGATGGAGTCGGTGGATCGGTTGCGGCGGGTACGTTCAGTGACAACGTAGTAATTAGTAAAAACGAGTTAAGCGCGCTTATTTAAATTGCTATTAAAACTGCGATTTGCGAATTAAAAGAAGAGCTTAAACAAAATATGAACGAATATCAGAAGGATTCTTACGCGAATAAAATGAAAATAACGAAAGGGTATAATGAATCTGTTATTGTAGTTAAACCGGTTAATGAACAAATGGCACAAGAGACAAAAAAAGATATCACTGAAAAGGTGTCGTTAAAAAGTATTGCAATACGTGTATCAAAATTGAAACAAGTATCTGGAGGTGCAGTAGTAATTGGTTGCGATACTAAAGAAGATAGGGATAAATTAAGAAAGGAGGTTACTGACAAAATAGGTAATAAGTACGATATCAAAATACCATCCCAAATTAAACCAAAAATTAAGTTAGTAGGAATATATTTACCAGAAGAAGAAGTAGATCAGGTTACAATTGAAAAAATTTGTAAACAAAATTCTTTAAATAATGAAACTAACGAAAATTTTCATTTAAATTTATTAAGAAGATACTACAAAAAAGAAAAAATTAGTACGACATTCTCCTGGAAGTTGATAAAATTACACATAGGAATATAATCAATCGAGGAGTAATAAAACTGGGTTGGTCAAGAGGAAAAGTTTTTGACTATGTTTACGTTAGAAGATGTTTCAAATGTTGGGGATTCAACCATACAGGTGATAAGTGTAAATCAGATGTAGTATGTTCCAAATGTGCTGGTAACCATAATATCGCTAAATGTAACTCGGTTAATATACAATGTAATAACTGTATAAATGCTAACTTGAAATTTAACTTGAATTTAATACAGCAACTGATTGGAAGTGTCCATGTTATATTATAATTTTAGAAATGATAAAAAAAAAAGAACGGAATATGAAATATAGCAATTAAAGCATAAAAGTCCATATAATAAAATTTTCTGTATGAATGTACAAAGTTTATATGCAAATATTGATGAAGTAAAGAATTTTATTCGTGAAAACAAGCCAATATTAATGTGTGCAACAGAAACATATTTGACTGAAGATATAGAGAATATAGAGGTACAAATATTGGATTATAAAATAGAAAGAATCGATTCAACTAGTAGGTATACCGGAGGTGTCTTAGTTTATATAAGAAACGATGTTGAGCATAAAGTAATAAAAAACCATTCTAAAATTTTAAATTGTTGGTGTATTATATTGGAAATAAAGGTTAATAATAAAAAAATCTTAGTAGGATCGGTTTACAATTCTCTAAATGGTAACAAAAATGACTTTCTAGATTATATTAGTAACTATTTGGATGAGATTATAGACGGCAAAGTTGATGTCGTGTTTATGGGTGACTTTAATATAAACTATGATAGTGCACAAAGTACTGTTTATTCCGATAAATTAAAAGACATAATAACATTAAACGACTGTAAACAAATAATAAACGGATATACTAGAATCACAAATTCCTCCAAAACTATTATTGATCTAGTTATTACTAATATGTTTAATTTACGTGGTAAAGTGTTAGACAAACCGAAAATTACAGACCATAATATTATACAAATAAATTTACCAAATTACATACCAGATCCCGTGGAAAATATTAAAAAAAAACATTCAATTGACTTAGCTAGAGTCAAAGAAAAATTAATAACATGTGATTGGAAATATGAATGCAGTGATGTGAATATTGCTTTCAGTACATTTTATAGAAATATTAGCACTGTTATTGCGGAATCGACAAAAGTAAAATCTAGTCATTTTAAAAATAATAGCGAACCGTGGTTTAATAGTGAAATTAAAAGAAGTAGAGAATTGAGAGATAAAAATTATATAACATATATGATTTCTAAGGCTCCAGAAGATTGATATAAGTATAAACAGAGTAGAAATCAGTGCAAATATATTTGGAGAAAGGAAAAAAAATATTTTTTCAACATAGAATTGATCAATCTAAATCTGATACAGTTAAAATGTGGAAAACATTAAAAAATATCTTAAATTCTGAAAATAAAGAAGAAAAGCGAGAAATTTAATTTAGTTCTAAAATTATTTCTAATGCCTTAGATATTGCAAATGAGTTTAATAAGTACTTTATAAACAGTACACAGGAAATCAGCAATTCAATACCACAGCGAAAGTATGAAGAACTTATTCAGAAAGAAAGGTATACAATAATTCGGGAGAAATTTGATCCAATAACAATAGAGGAATTATATAAACATGTTTTTTTCGATGAATAATAAAGTGAATACAGATGACATAAACGCTAAATTAGTGAAAGATTTCTATTATGTTATGGGTTATGCATTACGGAATTGGATTAATTTGTCGCTGGAAAAAGGAATCGTTCCCAAATATTTGAAGACATCGGTTGTTATACCTGTTCCGAAGGTGGAAAAAACATTTAACGGTCATGAGTTTGGGCCTGTGAATATGCTTGCAAGTTGTGAAAAAATTTTAGAATCTATTGTGTATGAACAATTAATAAAACATGTTAATAATAACAGCATTTTAAGCCAATGTCAATCAGGCTTTAGAAACAGTCATTCTTGTGAGACAGCAATACAGTTAGTTGTGAACGAATGGAAACAGAATTTAGATTGTGATCGAGTTGTTGGGGTGATATTTTTGGATTTGAAGCGTGCCTTTGAGACTATAGACAGGTCTATTATGACAAAGAAAATGTTCTCATATGGGATAAAGGGTTCAGTGCTGCAATGGCTAAATGCCTACTTGTCGGGCAGAACACAAAAAGTAAAGTGGGGCGAAGAATACAGCGCCAATCTACAGAATAATTTTGGGGTACCGCAGGGTAGTATTTTAGGACCACTACTCTTTATACTTTATATAAATGATGTACCTAAATCAGTAAATGAATGTGATATTAAATTATTTGCGGACGATACGTTAATGTATGTTAGTGGAAATCATTATAATGATGTAATTCAAATGTTAAATAGAGATCTAAAAAATTTAAGTTACTATTTTGAAGCTAACAAATTAAAATTAAACATTGAAAAATGTAAGTACATGATGCTTTGTAATAAGAAAATGTATAAAAGTATACAAAGTGAAAAATTAGGAGAAACTGTGCAAATTGATAATTTTAAGTTAGAATTAGTGAATAAGTATAAATATTTGGGTGTGATATTAGACAGGGAGTTAAAATTTAAAGAACATATAGATTATATAATTTAAAAAAGACTGCAAAAAAATTGTTTTTTTCAACAGAATTACATATAGATTTAATTTATCGTTATTGTTACTTCAATAGCTCAAGTTTAAAAAATCTAACCAAAACTTAAATGAAAAATAGATTATTTCCAACAACAACAAAATACACGAGAAAGTGAGTAAGTGGACTGTATCAATTCTAAATGTAATTCAAAACTAAAATCTAAAAATTCAGATAATAACAACCAAAACCAAATAATAAACAAAACGAGAAAGAAAAACAAACCCCAAATAAAACAATGGAAAACGACCACAACTGCTAGTTAATTCCAAAGTCAACAATAAACCAATAAACAAAAATACACACGACCAACCAAATATCAACAAGTTACGATAAATCTCAACCAAACAAACAATACGATGTACATCTGAAAGAAATCACATATAAAATAATAGACTAACAACCCAATTTAACTAACGCTTAAATAGCAAACAAAATACAGTTTGATTCACAAACTATTACTATAACCAAGTGTTATAAACAATATGAAACCTAAGTAACAAACAACAAATGTTACTTGGTTTAAACACGGAACAATACACGAACGATGCTATCTAAGAGAACGCAACTCAAATATCGCCCCGTCCCTACTGTTCAGCGCTTACTCGACTTGTATCCAGGAGAAGGGGTACATTAGAATGCTGTGACGTCCGCGTTGCCATAGTAACAGGCCAAACGGCGCACACGTCAGCAACGCGTGTACAAACAAGTTAGTCTCGCGGACTCGCGGACTAAAGTTTTGGCAACAATTGGACGCGCTAAACAGAAAGAAGTTTTGACTATCTTTCTATTCTAAACAGTTATACATTAGATTTTTAATATTTAATACAATTATTTTACCCCATTTCACTTATTGTGTGTGTGTAATAAGACAGATAAGGTGAAATTACAATTACTACAAAACAGCGCGATGCGGGTAATACTCAAATGTAATAAATATGCTAGTGGAATAGTATTTTACATTACTAGCCAGGTAAAACGGTTTTTACTGCTGAAAGGAGGAAATGACTGGCGAGCCGTCAGGCGAGCCTGTCACCTCCTTGAGGCAGTAAAACAGTTACCTGGCGTGTATTGTACAATATTTTATTTGTTACTCACTTGTAAATCATATTTAAGATTATAATCAAAACTTGTCAGTTGTAATTGTTGTCATAGATTGTCTTGATATGATAATAATAAAACTGAACTTTCAACTGTTAACAATGCAACTACTAACTTGTAAAAATTTTACAGGTTAGCTGTCAGTTTTACAGGTTAATAGGTTGTAAAGGTTGGTTTTCAATGGTAATGTACAGTCCAAATAAATGACGGTTTACAAGTATGTAACAAATAAATAATATGTTACATGCTTTACATTGGTTAGATGTACAAAGATTCATAGAATTACGTGTTATCGTCTTTATACACAAAATGGTAAATAACAAAGTACCTGAATATTTAAGTTCCAAATTAGTCAAACAAAAGGATTTACACACATATAATACCAGGAGGAAAGATGATTTTTGTATTATTAAAAGGAATAAAGAACAATCAAAACATAGCATCTTTCATAAAGCGTTAAAATTGTATAATGATTTACCAAAGGACATAAAAGTTATTACAAATTTTGTAACCTTCAAAAATAAAGTTAGGGAATATTTATATACTCTGATATGTTAATATGTTAATTGATACTTTATATATTTATTTTTGTTTTCCACATATTTATTTGTTTAACTAGATTATTATTATTTTTATTAGTTTTATTATTATTATTTTGCTTAATTGTTCTCTCTGTTTTTTGTTGGGCCATTGTGTGTCTTTAATAAAGCTTATTATTATTATTAAATATGAAAACTTCATGTATAATTTTTTTTTAAAGATTCTAAAATCGAGTAAACCACTGCAGCAAATCACAAATAGATTAATGGAACAATATAATTTACCAATCATTGCAGAAAATTTTAAATATCCTTTAATGCATTATAAAAATAACGAAATTTATTGCATCCAAATTTGAGTCATTTTCTTTATCTCTTAATTCTTACGATAATTGTTGTATACTATCTGATCAGCGGATTGGTTTAATTCAAGAATTCTTCTCTATAGATAACAATACATATATTCGGGCTAAGTGTTTGGCAAAAACAAGGCCTTATTTTATATCGCCTTGTGATTCTACTAATTTGGAAATTTATGTTGTTAAGGATAATACACAAATATGGATTGAAAAAAATATTGTAGATATTACTAGAAAATGTTTATTAGTTGATATAAATGAATGCGAATATGTGATAATTCCGTTAATTCACAATAGTAATAATTAATTCTTTTTTCAAACCAATATTTAAATAATTTAATATCATTCTTTGTAATACCGATACGTTTCCTCTTGAAACGTCAAATTCCTCATTAATGTATGTTTGTAATTGCTAGTTCATTATTTGAGAGTTTACTAATATTCATTTATTATTATAGGTAAAAAAATATGGCGTTTGCTGTCGTTTATTTTATCAAGTAACAATCATTTTCTGAAGTACCAAAAAACTGGCTTATACCAACTGAAAGTGCTTGTTGGTGGCCTAAAACAAAGAGTCCTACTTCATTTATGAGTTGAGGTATATTGCCTGAAGAGTCATGGAACAAGTATGCTGTAAAAGTGGAATGTTTTTATGGTAAAGAAAACCTTTAAATAAAAATTATCTTTAAATGTCATTCCAGTAAATTGCATTTTTATTTTTAACGCTATGTAGATAGATTAGAAAAAGCAAGACGGAAAGCTACAGAAAGTGACTTTAATTCGTCGTGCTCAGATACTAAAGGGCGGGGAAAAAGAAAAATTATTCACGCAAGTTACGAGGATACTGACAGCGATGAATACAGTAATACAAATCTTAGAATATATAAACAAATAAATCTCTATATTTAAATTTGTAGGCAGTTCTACACCACCGCCAAAATTGCCAAGAAAAATAAAGATTCCAAATCTGGATCCATCAGTGGAGTTGGTAATATATGCAATGCTGATGAAGTTATTCCAGTTAATGTTCCGGTCCCGGGTCAAAGTCATGAAGTAGTGGACGAATTTCATTTAGATAATATTCCAGTTATTCTCTTTTAGGTATGTATGAATTGCATATGTTTATTAAATAAATAAGACATTCCAAGAATATTTCATTTCGATTAGATTCACCAAGTAGTTATTCTTTGCCGCCTACAACTTCGTCAGCTGACCAGTACACAATGAAATATGATATGGGTAAGTGATATAACAATTAATTATTAAATAAAACTAAATATTACATATTTTAATTCTAAACTGATAATTTTTAGACAAAATACTATACATGTGTTCCGGAATCTTTAAATATGTAAAAAGTATAGACGCAAGGCTGCAAGTACTGGAGAAACAAAATAAGGAAGAATATGTTGCACAACATTATCATAGAAAAACTACCTATAAAAACGGTTAATGAGCTAAAGGAATTTGAAAGCATACTCTTGGATGCAGATGTTAAAAATATATTTGTGAGTATTAAATATATTTTTTTCTAAATCTATGTAAATACTATACGTATTTTTTATCCAATTACAGATACACTACATTAAAGGTAACGATACCAAAAACTAAAACCAAAATTATTAGAGAATTTGTAATTACTAAGGAAAAATTACAGGGTGTGACTGCTTGGATATTTTCAGAAAATATTTTCACCTTTGCCCAAAAGCTGTGCACCACGATCGTTTTTTCCTATTTTATATAAATGGGAAGTGCACTTCTCAAGCCGTAGGAATAAATACTTTTGGGCGCATTCCAAAAGAAATATCTACGTTTTTAGGTTTATCAAATCCGGAGAGCTATACAGGTCATTCCTTCAGACGATCGTCAGCATCGCTGCTGGCGGACGCAGGTGCTGATATGGATATTTTAAAGCGACATGGAGGGTGGCGATCATCAAGTGTTGCAGAAGGCTATGTTGAAACTTCTATTGAAAATAAAAAGAAAATTGCTACTAAAATAATGGGAGAAAATGAAATATTAAATAATCAAAACTCTAATACTAATATTGTGTTGATTCAACTTCGGCTGGAATTAATATTTCTGGCTGTAAAACATGCATAATTAATGTTTATAATAAATAACTAAATTCCTATTGTCTATTTTCATTTTACCGTTTAAAATTTCATGATATCTGTGTACTCTGTGTGTTGAGAAAATGAACACAGTTTTTTATTTAGTTTATTTTAAATGGTAGGAAAATCGGTGAAATGAGGAAAAATATGCAATTTTATTCGACAAATTTTATATTTGTACTAAAAATTATATTCGAAATCTATTTAAACTCAAAATAAAAGTTCCTAATCACTGTGTACAATTAATTAAAAATAAACGAGATATTTAAGTTCAAAATTTTACATTATTGTAAATTGTTAATATTAATATAAAACTGTTATGCCTCATAAACAAGCAAAATGAATGGGTGTGTCCAGTTTTTCAAATACACATTATATATTTTGTATTTGCGAATGATGTGAATTTTTTTGTATTATAGTTACATTTTTATATACTTATTATATTTAAATATATATATATATACATATATATATATATATATATATATATATATATATATATATATATATATATATATATATATATATATATATATATATATATATATATATATATATGTTTCCACAAATTTCAAGGTATATAAATTTTTTATCCCAATAAGTATAAATTCAGATAATAATTTAATATGTCAGATACGTAATAACGATATATTACAGTGACATAACATTTAAAGCACAATTAATATTGCATTCATACTGCATGGTACTATAATGTAATGTAAAGTAATGTCACATTTACATCAAATATATTCGTTACATTATTTTTACCTTGCATTGTGGCGGATATATTTGTAACTAAAATTTTATGTAACATTCATATTAGTTGTTGCGACTTTTATATAACTTATACATAAATATTATATATATATATATATATATATATATATATATATATATATATATATATATATATCTGTGTATCCTGGGATATAAACAATTACGTATACTTCAATAAACAATCAATAAAAAAGTGAAATTTTATATGATATACATGCAACGCAATAAAAATAACAATAATTATATTGAATTAGTTGCGCAAGTTTTTCGCGTTTAGACAACAGCTCGAGGTTCTAAAATTATTGTCCGATAAGACAAAATTTCCTATTATCTTAAGCCGGACCAGAAATTCCATATGTTGAAAATGTACCTGCTCCCCAGAATGTATTATGGACTCCAATCGCCTGCCGTCACTGCACAACTTTTCTCTGAATGCGACAGAGTGGTCAAAAGGTCGGCGAATAGACTCTTACATCTCGCCAGGGCCTTCCCATGACCCCGAAGGATGAGAGTCGCTGCCACACGCAGGGATGCACCCGTAATGAAACTCTGCCATGTTCTACAGGGTTGTGAGGCTAGCCATTACGGGCGCATCTCCCGCCACAATGAAATCGTATCCAAGGTGGCGAAACATACTCGCTCTAAGGGACGGAGCACGGAGGTGGAGGCCCGTCTCTACCACACTGACGGGACTCTATACATTCCGGACTTGGCGATCCATACCTCCCAGGACAAGGTAGTCATTTGTGACGTTCAAGTCAACTGGGAAGCTGATCGCACTCTCGAAGAGAGCTGGGCACTAAAGCGCTCAGTTTACAACCATACCAAGTTCGAGGAGGCCGCAGTCTGAAGATGGCCTCAAAAATAGTTTCTCCATCTTCCCGTCAGAGGGGCTAGAGGCATCTGGCCCCGCGCAAACCTGCCTACCACGTCCGAGCTCCAGATACCGCAGAAGATCCGCGACAGCTGTGTGCATACGTGCCTCAAATGGGGAAGCACATTGCACCGGCGCTTCATGGCTTCGGTTTGGGGAAGACGGCCGCTGAGACCTAAGACCATCGCCATTCCCGGAATCCCACCCCCAAGGTGAAGGAGAAGAGTCCCCCCTCAATGAAATATTCACAATATAATGTAATCTTAATATATTATAATGTAAATAATTTAATGTAATGCTACATATTTACTAGCCCACTGGCCGGGCTTCTATCTTTAAGCCATAATGTAACTTAAGAGGCAGAGTAAAGTTATTTAAATATAAGGTAAATCCATTAAAAAAGAAAGTAAACTATTTTGACTAATAATATTTGAATATTTCTATATATGAAACCAAATATACTTGTCTATTCATTGTTTCGGTACACATAAGTTCGTTTTCGTCGTTCGAGAATAAAATAAATTCTTATATTTAACAGTGTATATAAAAATATTTTGAGCAGGTTTCTAGGAAGAGAGAGCGAGAGAGACTCGTATACGGGCAAAAAATTGTTTTGATTTCTCCTAGCCAAAATATTAATAAATATTCATACAACATTGTATATTATATGTAAATTATGTAATCTAAACTAGTAGGTTTTCACCAAGTTCTTAAATGCTGCGTCAGGCTCTCTGTTTTTGTTGTTTTTTTCCACTTGATAACAAATGTTATATAAGACGATGTTAATTGATAAGATACACTCTTGTTCTTGCTTATAACCGTAACACATGTTGTATATGTGTTCATGTTAACAAATAAAAGTTATCATCCGCAATTTTTAGTTCTTTTTTTAAAAAACATAAAATCGAACTTCCACTATTTAATTTGTATCTATCTAAATATAATTTTTGTATATTGAATAGATGTCGAGCGATATAAAATAAAATAAATAAATAAGATTCTGATTGTGAACGTGAAGTGATTCTCTTAAGAACTTTGGAAGAAGAACTAAAGTAGAGCCGCCCACGATAATAAATATTAAAGCTTCTAATACAAAATATAAATATAGACCAATATAAACATTTATTAAGAAAAAAACAAGAAAACAATGATATTGAAATTGAAATTATTAGCAATTCAGTAGCTAAAATTAAATATCTAATATGTACATCTGCAATAAATATTGGAATTTCGTTTAATAAATCTGGAAACAAAAAACGGTGGATTATTTCGAATTTTGTTAGACATTTAAGTAAACATATTAAAGAAAACAAACGTACAACCAAAATTACAACTAAAAATTAAACTAGTACTCTAAACCAATTTGTAAAAAAATCAGAATCAAACATTTCAACAACGGATAAAAATTGCGCAGTTTCCGAAAAAAATAACACATATGTATGTGAATACGATGGCGATGTGGATACGGTACTAACATTGAGTGAAAATGAATTACAAAATATTCTGAATTATGAGGAATTCTCGGACGAACTAGAAGAATCATCCGAGTTCACAGCCAAAGAAACATCCGAGATCGCACTCGAGGAAACATCTATAAATATATGTAGAAATAAAGATGCACTGAAATCTGTAGATGAAATGTCAGAAGAATGGGTAAACACGTCGATAGACATGAATAATTCGGGGGACTACTAAACTGTAATAAACGTGGAAATGTTTATTACAAAAGAGCTCAAAAACAAATTCGACATGTTCCTTCTAAGAAACATAATCAATCAAGGTGAACAAATATACACGGCTAGTCAGAAGAAAATCAAAAATTATGACTGTTTCGCAAAACCACCAAAAGATTAACAAATTTTATTTTCAGGTATCTAAATTAAATAAAAATAGTACAATTTTAGATAACTTACGAACTACAACTTCACAAAGTATAAATATCACTGAGAAGAAGTTACCCACATTTTTGCAAGATTTATTGACAACGGCACAAGAAAATTCTAAAAAATCTAAATATGCAAATCGATATAATTACATTATAAAGCTCTTTGGATCTTACTTGTACCTTATTGTTGGTCGTCTGTTATATAACACTATAAGTGATAATTTGCCCCTACCGCAAATTTCAACCATCATTCAGTTCATAAAAGATAACGGCAGTAAAATCAGTGAAGGAGAACTTCGTTCTGAAAAACTCAGAGAATTTCTTAATGAAAACAAATTTCCACTCTATGTCTGGTTAAGTGAAGATGCAACTGCTGTTGTAAAAAGAGTACAGTATGATCCTACACGCAACCAACTGAGTGGTTTTGTATTACCTTTAAATAAAAACGGAATACCTATACAAAAAAAGCTTTTTCAAATTCAAAAACAATTGTTACGTGCAAGACACCATTCACATTAGTACTAAATTAAGAAACAGATTGTTAAAGAATAATAATATTCCGATCAAAATTGGCAGTTTTACAGCTTCGCTAAAACATTTAGAACAATACTTTGAAAATGAATCGAAAGATTTACATTTATTAACCATGAATAATATAGATATTCACGATAAAATGAATTTTCGATCTGCAGAAAAAATCTGTACAGAACAGGTTATAAACTTATTAAAAAAAACAGGACATAAAGGGACAGCAGCGTACTTAAATTTAATGAAGTGCTGTTTAACTTCATATTTAGCTGTAGATATGACACCAACTGATAGGATATTTAATATATGGTATGCTGTGTTTTTCCTAAGAATTTGAAAAAACTGGTTGTTACGAAATAAATCTTGTGTACTAAAGAATTTTATAACATCAAATTCATACCTTTGTATAGAGCAAAATGCACATTCATTAATTTATTTGTGTAGCACATTAGAAAATGAAAATTATTTTATAATACAGTTATTTAGCAGCCAAATCTGCGAACAATTTTTTCGAGCTACGAGGTCGATGACACTAGCACATTTTCTACTATTGTAAATTATACAGTATTAGAAATTTGGCATAGAGAGAGAAAAATTCAAATGATAAACGATATCAAATACTCAAATAAATGTGTTAATTATATAATAAAATCTAGTCGACGAGATTGGGTTCCTAATATGGATTCAGATGTCAACAGATTACCAAATGAGACTGAAATAAATAATATAGTTCAGTTATCTAAACAAAAAGCTATTAAAGATGCAATAGAATTAGGAATACAATGCACAAACGACGATCTCTTACCAAATATTACTCACGCAAATATACAGGTTGACTGTGATACTATGAATTTATGTATTAGCGATAATGAACATAAAGAGAAAACAGAAAAAACCCCAAAGAAACTGAATATATTTCAAGCATAGAGCTTCACATTTTAAAACCAATTGATACAAACGTATCTGACATGGAATTATATGTCTCTATTACTGATAAAAGAGGGAAATCCGGTATGATTAAAAAGAGTACTCTTTGCTGGCTCCTGCAAGATAATGTACAGAAACTAAGCAATGATAGAGTACGACGTGTTATGAGTAAATAATTTCTCTCATAATTTCTATATTTTTAAATCCTGAATTTCGCTCGTATGATTTACTTTACTAGTTTCATAATTTAATAATATGATTTTTATATTTTTTGATTTGTGATTATTTCTATAATTTATAAACATGTTTTTTTTTAATTTATTTGTTATTATTATGATTAATGCTATTTAAAATATGTTTAAATCTCGGTTTAAATATATAATATATGAATTTATTATGTGTTTATAATAACCTTGACATTTATAATAATTTATATATATATATATATATATATATATATATAAATAAATAAAAAAATATTATTATATATCTTGAAGATTCATTAAATTATTCCATGACAAAAACCGCCAGGTTTCACTGCCGGACCCTGTACTATCATCTTTTTTATTGATAAATAGGAATAAAATAATTAATGATTGCTTTGATGATGAAGAGATAAAAACTAAGAAACGTAGAAAAGAGAAGAAAATGGGAAAGAAACAAATTCATCGAGACCTGGACATAACCCTTGATGTGACATCGAAACCGGAACAAGCCCACGGTGCTGCGGTGCAATTTGATTTGTTTTCTTGAATGCTAGTTTCTATCTTGTAATTTTTTTCTTGAAATGTTAACTGCTGGCTTACAATATCCATCTTGGTTGTTGAATAATGATTAAATCTTCTGTGAGTGCTGAAGTCTTTTTTTCTTGCTTCATTCGTGAATATTGACTTCCTTCTGTCTCGTATTTTATTTATGTCTTATTGAAAATATGCTGAAATCTCGAAGTTTTAATTTGAACATTGTTGGTTGTCTGCCCACACATTTTTCTTTTGATTGGATCTGACTTGAGAATTCCCTAATGGGCATCTTCAAACGGTCAGTGCACCCAGCAGATGCATGAAGCAACAAAATGTTTCAATTCAAAATTCTGTAATAAAGAAAAGGACCTATTAAAAACGTGATACCTGTATTGAAGGATTTAATTGACTCTATACGTTTAGTCTACCTGTACGATATTAGAATTGTAATTTCTTAAAAAGGAAGTAACAATAGATATCAAAAACCTGAAATACAGACAGTTACGAAATATGTAAAACCTCACTAATGAACGATTCGATTTTGCAATATCCAGATTTTAGTAAACAGTTTATAATTACAATCGACGCGAGTAATTATGCGTTAGGCGCAATACTATCACAAAATTTTAATGGTAAAGAATTACCCTTTGCATTTATGCTAGTCCAACATTAAACAACCACGAAATTAACTATTCAACAATAGATAAAAGACTTCTTGCTATTGTATGGGCTACAAAATAAACCTCTCACTTGGCTTTTTAACTTAAAAGAACCAAATTCCTAATTACTCAGATAGAAATTAAAATGACAAAGATACGAATATAAAACAGAATACAAAGAGTAAAAAATCATAATTTTGAAATATTAAAAAAGAAGCAGATTTGTTACAAAATAAATGATACTCTAGCTCATTGTATAAATAGTGACAGAAAATTGAGCAGAGGGATAGCTGAAAAAATAAAACAAAATTTAATGGTATATATTACTTACAACAATTTAAAGCTCCTAAAATAACAGATAGGAGTATATTAATGCTATAATTACCTAATGAAATAATATTGTATCATTTAGTTATTAAAGAAAAATATATATACAAAACTATTTAATTATAATACATTGACAGTACAGCGATACCACAGATTGAATGCGGAACAAATGAATTATCTTGGGAAAAAGTACAATTAAAATTATATGAACTATTTTCATATTCAAATATAAAAATTATACTTTACACATTACCACAAAATATAAGAAATATTGAAAATTGACACATATAATGAAAGTAACATGGCGAATAAATCATCAGACTCAAATAACACATGCCACTCAGGTGAAGAAAATACAATTTCTAGAATAGAGTTCTAAAATTCATTCTTAACCGGGAAAAAATTAAATTACATTTAGTATTATTGATTTTCCAAATTTAAAAATAGATATTACAAGACCATTTGAAAGAAAGATCAAATTAGAAGTTTATATCCCAAAGCCAAAAGTGACAGACACTATTATCTTATTTATACGAGACAATAGTAAACCCTACACTGCACAACCTTTGTATTTTTAACAATATCTTATATTTTAATGTAAATAAAGTTTTATAATGATACTTCCTAAATAAATTTAGAATTTATTAATTGTAAAAATAAATTAAATTATATTAAAACTAAAGAACAACAAATTGAAATTTTTAAATTATATCATGAAGGAATACACACCATATGAGAACAGCAATTTTAAAAAGAGTAAAAGAAAAATACTATATCACAGTACAGGTTTCCAGAGAAAATAATATGTGACAATGGATTAGAATTTAATTTAATAATAGAAAAATTCCTCGCATTATACAAAATTAATATTCATTTACTAGCTTAGATAATCCAAATTTAGAACGATTACATTCG
This sequence comes from Pterostichus niger, assembly GCA_947425015.1. Taxonomy (NCBI): domain Eukaryota; kingdom Metazoa; phylum Arthropoda; class Insecta; order Coleoptera; family Carabidae; genus Pterostichus; species Pterostichus niger. The sequence goes on along the minus strand of OX380352.1, from coordinate 12,000,937 downwards.
ACGTCTATCAAACATTTGAAACTTTTAAACTTACAGATAAAATACAAATCATTACATATAGACAATAAAATAAAATACGCTTTATGATGTTACACATAATTTAGGGAATAACGAAATAAATTTAGATTTAGAAAAAAATTAACAAAAAATTATGTGCATAATAAGAAACAGAACACAGCAAGTAAGCATAATAAAGATAATATTGAAAACATCGCTAAACACCTAGAAAAAGCCAGAATAAAATAAAACATCAGACAGTCTGGTAGGATCACTAAGTAGTTAAGCTACAACCACAATTTTCTACACTACAAACTACCAGAGACAAGAAATAATTTTTTTTAAGTAATCTCAATTTATATGTTTTAAGATTTGTTGTGATTTCCGGGAAATCATTGCCAATATTATATTGTTATACTCATTTCAAAACGGGAATTTCTCAAAATTACTCATAAAATTAGAACTAGTATTTTGAACTGATTGAAATAGTACATATTTTTGTCGGATCAAACTGGGTAATTTTGACATTATTTTTTATGTTATGGATAACAGATTTCGTCTTAAATGCAATTTAGTAACTTTAGCTATTATTTTTCTACAACCATACAACTGGAAAATTGAAAATGTAATTGCACACAAACAATATAAAATTAGCAAAAGCAGCAGAAGTAGAACTACCTAGTTGATTTCCGTCATTTTGATTCATGATTGCTGTTGCAATTTGCACTTATTCATACATAGTACTGAAATTATATCATGGAGATATAGGTATGCAATTAATACAAAAACTAGTTTAATTATTGTAAGACATTTCGCAACTCATAATTTTAAATGCATTTACCATATAAAAAAAAGTTTGACTGTATTCTGGTTACATTCACACAACTACTACCATGTACCAAATATAGGTAACTTTTCTGTGTATTTTGTAGGTTAAATAAACATAATTTAGAACTTACCGCAACCACATAAGCTCTAGGTAAAACAAAATGTCTAAGTTTGCACAATAAATAATACGTACAACATAAAATGGAGACCAACCAGTTGATTTACAGTACACAATTTAACGCGCAATATGAACTGACAAAAATCCGCATTCATAGTCATATGATCAACGCATAACAACGTTTACATACGCTTAGCATGTTTACATTGGCATTTAATTTTTTTAATTTTTAAATATTAGATTCATATACTGGTGACACATATACAGTTTAGACACGTAGTCTTATAAAACTATTATAAACTGGGAGTTTTGTTTAAGATAAATGACACATATGAAATCGGCACTTCCTAACGGTCAGAAATATATATATTTGTTATCTATGTGAAACCAACAATTCGGATTTGCAGCTAAGCGATATGCGTTCTGGTAGCGCTTTTTTGAAGCTTCGTAAGTGACATTAGATATTACGCATTGTTTACAAATATTAGTTCACATAGTTTTTATTGTTTCTTTAGATTGTTACAAAAATCATGTCACATAGATATTATTGTGTACCTCAGTGTAATTCATAGGAAAAACAGAAAATCAAATTTAAGTTTTCATAAATTTCTCACTGGTAAGAAAACAGTTAAAGTAAAATCTAATTTTGGGAGTTATGAAAAAAATAATAGAGAAAAAGCTTGGATAAATAGTTTAATAATAGGGAAACAAGTAAGTGAACACATGGTAGTGTGTTCTTTACATTTTATTGAAGATGACTTTTTTAAAGGTAAGTAAGAAAATAAGTAATATTTTTGGAAAATATCTTATAAACTATTATTTTAGCAACATTCTGAAAGTTTTTTCCAATCTTTAAATAATTTGTATTTTATATACAGGCTGATTGAGAAATAGTGACAAATGATTGTTTTTCTTATTATGTTCTTTACAAAATTGTGAATGAATCGAAATGCCTCATATTAGTGTGAAAATGTCCTGAATTGTATAACCGATATCACTAAAAGCGCTATCATGATTAGTGATGAGAGATTGCCGAGCATTCATTTTTATGGAATATTCCTTTGTATTTTTTAGAGAATATTGCAGGAAAATTGTGTGGAAAAACATTTTTTGCATCTTAATCTACGTACAGAGTGTTAAATTAGCAAACAATTTCTATTATTTTTTTAATTATATCGAACTAACTACTACAATCATATGCCGATATATGTCCTCTGTAAATAGCCGTCACGGGTGGGACCCGAACCCACGACCTGAGGGTTGCGAGTCAGGCCCCCAATCCGCGCGGCAATCACGCTATTTTATAACACTATTTTAATGAGCAAAACAATAAATTTTTAGATCAGTGATTCTCAAAATACAGGGTGCAATTTTTCCATTTTAAATAAGAACTTTATTTTTTTATTTATTCATTCTGAATTCAACGATATAACATTTGTATACCCCTGCATAACAAAAAAAAGGAAATTCTATTATCAAACTTTATTTAAATTTTTTAAAGTTTTAAATTTATATTACGTATTTAGTATACTTTTTTTCTACTATTCTTGTAGTTCTGAAGATGGTTATAAATTAACCGAAACGTCAATATAATATCATGAGTTTTTGATTTGTTTTTGTCCGATATTCGACAATATTTTCCTTATTTACTCTTATTATAATCAGATTTAAATTAAAATTTAATAATATTCATTAGTGTTTTTCTCCTTTATTTGTCACTAAGGGGTAAACAAATGTAATATCGTTGAATTAAACAAAAATACCGAATCGATATTGTAAAACTAGTCCAATGTCTAGCGACCCCGAAGCAAGGTTGTAATAATTTTTTTAATTATTAATATATCAGTTTTTTACATTTTCTCATTGAAAAATTCGTATCTACCCTAAATAGTTGATGTGCCTAAAACATGTTCAGCTTGCAAAGTGAGCTTAGCATCGCTATATCAGAAAAGAGTAAGTTTATGTCAGAACAAATAATTCTCCACGTCACTGGTTGGATATTGAAACATATTTCTCTAATACACAATTTTACAGAAATTATTTAAAAACGATAAATTTTACTAATACCTAATGCAAGTAATATACAAATTCATTTAGTAAAGCAGACCAATATACGAATAAGAATTTTTTGTTATATTTAAAAGTCTGCAAACCCCAGGTCATTATTTCATATTGTTTCAGGATTTTATAAATGTTTTATATTTAAAAATCAATCGGATAATTTTTAAAATACCCTGTTTTGAAATGATGAAAGTTTTTATCTTTTTAAAATATTCCTTAAAATCAAGGTTTAATGACGTTTTTTTTTTGGAAAACAAAAAATGCCATTAATTATGAACAGGGACTGGAACTGGAAGATGGAAAAATTTATTATTATTTTAAGAATATGTATCTGTTAATACAAACTTTAGTGTATGAGACAAATGCAGAAACTGCGTTTATGATATTCGGATTTTGATAATCCATACCTGATAATTAAGTTGCAACTATTTAATAATTACTTAAAAATAATGCAATAATTTTTTTTCAACAATTATTAAGAGATCTTATACTTTACAGTGTCTAAAAGCACAGAAGGCAATAAAATAAAATAAATATAATAAAATAAAATAAAATTGTGTACTTGCAGCTAAAATAAATTACAAGTCCTCAAGCTGTACAACTTTACAACACAGGATATAAAACAATGCTTAGTAGACACAAACAAGTACAAGACACAGCCATGAACAAATTACAAAATAAAGATAAAACATAGACGCTTTAAAACGAAATGTTACAAAACAATGTTAGATACAGAATAAGGATAAGACTTAGCTAGAACTAGCACAAAATAAGGATATGACATAGCTAGAACAAGCAGAAAATAAGGATAAGACATCAAACAGTTACAGCTAATGTTGTTTCGATATATCGGCGGGCTCAGCCACACCAGCACATTAAATTGACGCGCATTTGTCAGAGATACAGCATTGAATATCTGCGCACAACACGTCACTTTAGGGCCACTGGGGGGAATATGGCACAATACCGGAGGCTGCTGACTCCTCCTACCCCTAGTGGAGCAGCAAGATCTTTCGATCCCCGGCCTGGTAGGCTGGGACGATTTTCTCCCCGTCATCTGACCGAATGGCGTCCAGTTCGTGCGAGAGCCTTGCAGGACTCACGCTGTTAACGTGCGTAGAGTTTAGTCGCGCTGACCCAGTGACGTAAATCTTTGTGAGAGTCTTCACTCCATATACCGCGCCACGGGATCGTGCGGGTGGTAGAGGCGACTTGATTAGCCGGGAGGTTGAAGCGCGTCGCCACGGCGTTGACGACCCCGTCGTCCTTGCCGCAGCGCACTATGCGCTCTCACTGAGCTCCTTGCCGTCAACGGAGGGATGAAGCCTCTCCTCTCTTATGCTGAATCCTTTCGGAGTCGAACGTAACCCTAGTCAGGGCGTAGGATGAGACGCTATGCTTCTTGAGCCATGTGAGGGTGAGGGCCGGTATGGTGTGAGGAGCAAAGGAATATCCATTTCCCCGTCTGTTGGTGTGGCGTGAAAATACGCCTCCGGGACGTCGTGTGGAAGACGAAGCCATAGTCGGAGTGCCTTCCGGATCTGACGGTCAAGCGCGATGAGTCGTCCTGCTGTGACCCTATCCAGTACCATAGGGCAATAGAACCTATGTACCGGATAGGATGTGACGATCTTCACCCGTTGTTGAGGCTTGAGGGGTCCTTTTGTGATGTTGGCAAGCACTCCGGTCAGATCCTCCCCGATGGTTGCTATCCCTCTGCTGTCATAGTCAATGCCGAGGTACTTTCATTTATCGAGCACCTGGACTGCTGGAAGGAGTCCATCTTGGATCTTGAAGAAGGCGAAGTGATCACCTTGATCTTCTTTCCAGCTGAGATGAACGACAGTGTGCAGCTCTTTTCGTCGTTGAAGGCGAAGACCATCATCCCCGCTTCCTATTCCGCTTAGGCCAGTGCGGTCTGACGACCCCACTTGGTGTTCACCACGAGAACTAGATCGTCGGTAAAAGCCAGGGCGGAGATCTCAGGTCCCATCTGGAATATAGCCATGGAACTCAAACAAAATTACAAGCAATTGTATGACATTGTAACTGTCAAAAAAAGTTTGTGTTTTATGATTTTCGTTTAATATAAGTTAAATATGCAGACAATTAAATTGAATTATGGCCAGTTATATAGCCACAAATTAAAATTTAGTTTAAATAAATACGGGCAAATCGAATGTTTACAAAGAATTATAATTTACATTTTTATGCTTAACTAACTCAATTGATGTACCTACGTATATAACAAATCTGTTTCCTAAATACATTGTTTTAATTTTAGAATACCTACATAGCTCTCAACACATACAAAATAAAACAGAAATGAAGATAAGAATAATGCATTTATTTAATAATCTGAAAATAAGGATGCATATAATTTTATATTTAATGTTCTAATAACCCTGCATTTTTCGCTGAACAACACCCAAGTCTATTATAAAAGCCGTATCTAACATTATGCAGCTGTCTGGCATTTATTATTCTACATTCATTGGAAATTGCATCTTTAAGTTGTTCAATATTTTCAAATATTTCTCTGTTTACAACATTTTTCAAGTGTCCCCACAAAAAAAAGTCGCACGATGTTAAATCGGGTGACCGTGCAGGCCAATTAATTGCCAATCCAACTGTTCGGGAATGTATCATTTAAATACTGTCGTACTACATGAGCATTATGTGCAGGACATCCATCATGTTGAAACCACACATTTTCCAAATTTAAAGTAGCAATCTCAGGTCCCATCGAGAAGTCGATAAGAAGTTCTAAGTATTTGTTAGAATTGATTTTTTCAATAAAAATGGTCCAATTATATGGCTACCAAGTATACCAGCCCACACATTTACCCTTTGTATGTACTGAGAATTAGTTTCTAAGATGTTGTGCGGATTATGCTGTGACCAATACCGACAATTATGTAGATTTGGCTTTTTGTTTAAAGTAAACGTACATTCGTCCGTAAAACATATATTTTTTATAAAATTTCTATTCTCATTTGCATTTTCCATAATAATTTCGCAAAAGTTGGCACGATTTTCATAATCATTTGGAAGAAGTTCCTGATGGCAGTGGAATTTGTATGGATAGTATTTATATTTCTTAAAATATTGTATACTAATACATGGCTAATTCCGACTTCGGTAGCGATTTCCCTTAAACTAAGGGTAGGGTTTGCTTCAATTATGGCCAAGACATTTTCTTCATTATTATAAGACACATTATTAATTTCTTGATTCTTAAAATTGAATGTTCCAGTCTTTTCAAATTTTTTAATAAAATTTTCTATTTTGGTTTTACTTGGAATTCGTCGATGTGTCCAGACTACACTTATTAAATCACGTATTTTTCTGTAGCTTTCTCCAGAGTAGCACCATTTTATGATCTGAAGCTTTTCTTCATGAGAAAACTGTTTCATACTTTCAAAAATATTTGGTTTTAAACGAAAATCACAAAACACAAACTTTTTTTGACAGTTACAATGTCATACAATTGCTTGTAATTTTGTTTGAGTTCCATGGCTATCGCTACAAAAAGCAATTTTCAAAAATCTTTAAAATTTATTTTCTCGGTTATGAAATGCCACAAATAAAATCTGATTAGTGGCTTACATGCAGAATTTTAAGCTTTATTACTTTTATTTGAAGCATTTTTGTCTAAATTCAATTGGGAAGCAACGCGCAAGGAAAAACTGATTTTCCATGTTATATATATATATATATATATATATATATATATATATATATATATATATGAAATATGTAAGCAAATTATTTCAGGAATTTATGTTTTATTTTTTAAAAATTAATCGGATAGTTTTTAAGCTATTTAGTTTTTGTTATCAATTTGTTATTAGAAAATTGACGGATTTTATAAATATTTTATTTTCAAAAATTAACTGAGTAGTTTACAAATTATCTTGTTTTAAAATTTTTGATTGGTTGTTATTTTATTATATGATATTTATAAATTCCTAAAACAGTATACCGAATATTATTTACTTTTGCAACAAAGCGAACCATGTTGCTATCTCCCAATATTTGGTAACCCAAAAACATCTAATTAAAATATAAAATATAAGTAAAATCAAATAATATTGTTCAATTTTCACTTACCGTCTTTTTCTCAGTCGCCATCGTGATAACTGCAGAGTATCCAAGGATGTTAGATATATCATGTTTAACAGCGGATGCCCCCAATACTGGGTAAAGGTAGTGTGGGGTTTGCACCCACTAAACTCTCAGTTCGCTGAAGCTGAAAAATAAATGTACATGGGGCAGCCACGGCGTTGATAATCTCCTTGTCTTTGCCATAATAGTCTCTCTTCCTCTTGTGGGAGGTAGAGAGGGATACTGTGGCGCTGACGATTTGGGTATCGACCACGACTGCCTTATCTCCTTTTCGCGCTATGATGTCTCAATATTCGCCCACCATGTGTCCGTCAGCAGCGCTGGATGACATGCGCTGCTGTCTCAGTTGTTCTGCAAGCGGCCCTACAGCGAGTGGGTTTAGTCTAGTGGGCTGCTGCTGGGGAGACGAAGATGGACGTCGTTTCCCTGTCGTAGCTGTGGCGGTTGAAAGAATAAGGTACGATGTTTTGCTTCACTGAATCCCTGTGCTCATGATTGGAGCAGCAGGACGTGTCGGTGGGGGCGGCGATAGTACATCAGGAACAGCTAGTTGTTTGGATGTTGATGCTTCAGGTTGGATAATGGTTGCAGAAGGTTGGGCCTTAAGGAAAAAGGTACTGAGGCCAACTTTCTTCTGTTCCCTGGTAGTCCTGATTAGGTACTTCTGATACTCTGGCTGTTCTCTGATGTATCTGACTTGGTTCTGGGTCAAGCCAGTCGCTCGTTCCAGCTCTTTGTGGCTGATAGCTCCTTTGACTCTCTTGGCTTTTGATATTAGCTATCTTGGTCCAAAGTTCGGGTTTCGTCCCCAGCTTCTTTTCTTCCTTCTTCCGATATTCCATGGGGTGGGCTCGGCGCTCGTGCTGACGCACAGCCTAGAAGGTGGGAAAGGACATCTTGCAAAACTGACACCTAGTGGTGTCCCTGGTTCCACAGTCTTTGAGATGTTTTGCAAGACTACTCTTAAGGTCGTAGTTACGGCCGCATCGCTCGCAGCCAAAAAGTGTGCCATTGGATGATCCTTGTGCATTGGATGGTGGAATTCTCTGCGAGTCAGAAGCAGACTTGGCCCTCACACGAGAGTTTGTTCCAGAGAGTTTCCCTGCCAACGTCCTTTCTAGAACGGGATTAACCAGCCTTCTAGGTTCCGCTGGTTCGTTACGTGCCGCAACCGAGACAGCGCCCGTGGATGTTACCATTGACATGGCTTGCGTCGTACTCAGAGTTCCTGGCGTGTCGGTAGCGGGCGAACTCTTGCCCGCTCGAGTCGAAGGCTTCGTTCCTTTGGGGCCAGGACCAATATGAAACGGCAAATGTGACAAGGGCTGGTAACCGCGCCGCGCCACCTCTACCAGGGCACGATGTTTACCTGTTGAGAGGAATATGATCCGGCAGCAGAAAAACCAGCGCCACCTCGTGAGGCTGCTGACGGTCTTGAAGAAGAGAGTCTGTATGTTCGCGTCTTCTCCCTGCGGTGCGTCGCCGCATCGCTTCGGCCCCGAGCACTGAGGACTTGTCCGGCGAGAGATTGAGGCCCATGATAGTAGGAGCTTCAATCAGTCCACTGTTGGCGGGGACCTTCGCAGATCCGAGGCCTGGGGGTACCCAAGTATAAACCGCTTGAGCACACGGTCGATCCGTTCCAGCATTAGCATGACAGCGTCGCCTCGTGAAGGCTGCTGGGCGGTCTTGAGAAGCGAGAGGCTTTGTGTGGCGCATCATTCTCCCTGCAATATGCAAGGACCCGAGGTTGTACAGACACTCGGGCGGAGTAACTGGTGGCATGGTAATGACTTGAGAAAGGAAGAGAGTCATAGTTACTCCCGCCGTTTACCCGCGCTTGCTTGAATTTCTTCACGTTGACATTCAGAGCACTGGGCAGAAATCGCATTGCGTCAACACTAGTTGGGGCCATCGCAATGCTATGTTTTAATTAGACACTAGCATAGCCGATAGACCGCATTTTTTTTTATATAGAACGCATTTTTTATATAGAACTCATTTTTATATAGACCGAATTTTTTATATAGAACGTATTTTTTATGTAGAACTAATTTTTTTTATAGAACGCATTTTTATACAGAACGCATTTTAATACAGTCTGCATTTTTTACATAGACAGCATATGTATACAGAATTCATTTGTTTATAGAACTCAATTTTATACAAAACAATTTTTTTTTACGAGACACTCCATATATATTTAAATTCAAAAACGGTATTAAACGTTATAAAATTATAGTTTTATACATAATATTAACTTAAAGAAATTACAAAAAACTTATATTTTTGTAAAATGTTAATATTTTAAATTAACAATACAAAATATAATTAATAAAATCCAACTGCAGTACTTCAATAAGTGCGTAAATTTTTTCAAAAGTGATTTTAATCCCACATTTTTCCGCATAAGCATATTTTCTCCCTTCCAACAGTCTTTTTAAATAACTACTATGATAATGCCCCATTTCAAATTCCTCAAATATTATTATTTTGTGTATTTTTTCGTTGAACCCTTGCATAAAAAAATGCCCCACCCCCGGGTAAAAAATAAAATTTAAATTATTTCGCTCAATTAATGTTTCAATGAGTGTCGTTTTGCCCATATTTGTATCCCCCACAAATAAAGTTGTTTTTGTTTTTCAAATTTTCTACAAAATCTTCTCTACACTCGTTATAAAAATGTTCCAAACTTAGTGTCACAAAAAACTGTTTTCCAGGTTTATTGCGTGTTTTTACTTGGTCTTGTATTTTTGACGTGCTGGGTTGTTGTTCTAAATAAATATTATATATATATATATATATATATATATATATATATATATATATATATATATACTTGTCTCAGGATCTTTCAAGACCAGTACATTTGAACCATATGAGGATTATTATTAATAAATACGCAGGAAGTTTAGAAGTTTCTGACAATTTAACTTATTCTTCATAATTTTGATTAATAACAGAGTTATGAGATTTCAAACATATAACTAAAAATGTAAGGTTTGAGGCCACTACCTGTCGATAATGTAGAGTTCATTATAAATGGATGTGTTGTACGGTATACACCGATGACGTCGCGGTACGTCATTAGTTGGAAATAAAATATTCCTTAGTTGCCATGTTAAAATTATTAATATAAATTATTTTTTAAATAGATATACTTATGTGTAAAACTGTATTTTCCTACCTACATAAGCTGTAATACAGAAGTAATTCAAAATAAACTTATAAAAAAATTTATACAATTTTCAATGTAGCCAATCTTAGGATATACTATGATAAAATCGAATCATATGTTTATTGTAATAAATAGAAATCAAAGTAGTAATACATTATCACGTGTAAAATTGATATGTTAAGTATAATAAAACAAGGTACAAATTATATATAGTTATAATTCTTTTAAAGGCGTGTTGCAATTTCAATAGTATGTTGGTGAGACTGGCTATGTTTAGTTTAGTGAGTTCGTGATAGCTGTCAAGCAAAAAGGTTGTAGACGACAGTTGCAAATTTATGATAAATATTTTGAAAGAAAGAAAATTGTTGAGGACGGGGAAACTAGTACCGGGTATACCACAAAATGCTATAAATAAATTGTGGTAAGAAATAGTAAATAATTGTGGAGTAGAACCTGTCAGTGAAATCTAGCAATGGTAAACTCTGCATAAAAGCTTTTTATCATTATTAAATGTAATTGTTGTGTACAATTGTTACAGACTTGTGTTTAATGGAAATCGCAAATACGAAAAAGAGCCAGAGATAGAAAAGTTGAGACTGACATGGTGAAATGCTTGACAGCTTCTGAAATGGTTGATGTAGACGGAATAAAAATGTTTAATAAATGAATCGACCTGTAAAACATATTAAAAAATTAGAGTGGTTGAAGGTATTCCTTATAATTGACTTTTATATTAATGTCTAATACATCTTAATTGTTTTAGGTGAAGAATTAATGATTGAAAATATTCCGATAGTACTTCTCCCTAATCTACTAAGTGTAATGGTAATGTTTTAATACAAATATAGCGAAAATATTTTTTTTATTTAATTTCATGCAGGGCTCTGTCAAAACTAAGCAACATTACTGAGTCCACTGCTCAACATTTGCAGCCAACGGTAACCACCTGACACCCAGTGAAGACTTCAGATTCTACAGTAGTTCAACTACAATGTTCGTAGAAACAAGCAGTGCGTCACGTTCTCTCCAACCACAAATCCTTATTCACAGAAGAAATTGATTAATATATATGAATGTTATGTATGAACATATTGCAATTTAAAACAAAAACAATCTGTATTACGTTTTTAGGTACGAGAACAATTATTATTATTAAATAAATAGTTTTCATTCAATATATGTATACATGTGAATAAATGATATTCAATTAATATTATTCGAAATATCTAGTAAACCAACAGGTGTAAAATAAAACAAAGTAAGTTCATTGTTATTTATAAAAATTACTTGTGATTGTTGTGTTTATTGAGAAGAGAAGGAAACGTTAATATGGAAAATTTAACTAACGCAGATGATTTAATTTTTTTAATAATTTACGGGGAGTAATAGATATCCACACACACACCGGCCGGGTCTAGGAAAAAGATTTACGAAATTTGAAATTACATGGCGTATTTTCTGTAGTTAGATGAATTAATTTATGCTTGGAAGAAAATTGAGACAATTTTGAAAATAAATTATGAATATTGATTAGGTAATCAATTTTTTATAGTTTATAATCTTTATATTTATTGCTTTGCTATTGATCATGGCCTACTTTTTTGTGTCATGTTAAATTAAGTTTATCGAAACTATAAATTAAATTTACCTAATTCCGTTATGAAAAGTCCTGTTTTACATGAATTTTTGAGGTTATGAAATGTAAATTTTTTCATAACTGTCATTCAAGAGTTATGTATTAAATTCTTTACTTAACTAGTTACGTTGACAGTTTGAACTTTCTCAAAAATGTTTGCAAATAACGGAAAAAAACTATTTATTAAAATTTTTAGGATTTATATAAATAATGTTTCTGGTATTAAACAGTTAACGGCCAAATTAGCAGAAGGCAGGTCTGTCTCGGATTCAGAACTCATTTTCAATGATGACATAAGCTTTAAATTTAAACATCTTATTCATTTATTTTCACAGCAATGCTATGGTAAATTGATTGATTGATTTTGAAATATACTGAGCTGTCATAAACCTAGAATTTTATATATTTTAAAAATTATTTTTGCGGGTTTAGATGAAATTTTGTACGTACCTAATACGATATGAAAACGTAATATTGTTTGACTCATATCATTTGCAAAACTCGCTTCGCTCGTTTTGGCAAATATCATGTTCGTCTAACAATATCAACCTTTTCATAACTGGTTACGTAAAAAACTATTTTCTTAATATTTTTGTTATGTAAAGATATAATATGATTACATGGTTGAATTCAGAATGAAATACTCTCGAATAGGCATAAAAATATATATGATCTCATTTAAAAAAACATAACTTTGTACACTAACGTTAGAACCACTGGTTTAATTATTTTTATATTTATCTTTATTAATTCCTTTTTTCCTTGAATGCATTTTTGTGTCCTTAGTTTTAGGCAAATTTCCCTAGAACTGGCAACGCAGGCTGTTAGCTACTTGTACCATTCAACCTTGAACTATAAAGAACAGTTGCATAGTTGCCAGCAACAAATGATATGTAAATAACAACGTTGCAAGTAATCAGCTCTTTTGCGTAATACTTTAGCTGAATACTTTTACTAACTCACGTAGCACATGAACAAATGCAAAAATAGTTTTTTATATAGTTTATAAGTGAATGTAACAAATAGTTTGTTTAAAATGGTGAAAATAATTCCAAGTCGCACGGCCCGCAATACAAATGTAAGAGTAAAATAGGATTAGTTTAAGATTTGAAAATACTAGCCTTATTTATAATTACTATTACCGATTTGACCATCTTTACGCAATAAACTAATATAGTTTATAAGTGAATCGAACAAATAGTTTGTATTTAAGAGTGAAAATAATTCAAGGTCGCACGGACTGCAATACAAATATCTAAGTAAAATAGGATTATTTTAAGATTTGAAACTACTAGCCTTATTTATAATTACTATTACCGATTTGACCATTTTTTAGCAATAAACTAATATAGTTTATAGGTATATGAAACAAATAATTTGTTTAAAATAGTGAAAATAATTCAAAGTTGCACGGACCGCAGTACAAATATCAGAGTAAAACAGGATTATTTGAAGATTTGAAAATACTAGCCTTATTTATAATTACTATTACCGATTTGACCATCTTTATGCAATAAACTAATATAGTTTATAAGTGTATCGAACTAATAGTTTGTTTAAAATAGTGAAAATAATTCAAACTTGCACGGACCGCAGTACAAATATCAGAGTAAAACAGGATTATTTGAAGATTTGAAAATACTAGCCTTATTTATATTTACTATTACCGATTTGACCATCTTTATGCAATAAACTAATATAGTTTATAAGTATATGGAACAAATAATTTGTTTAAAATAGTGAAGATAATTCAAAGTTGCACGGACCGCAATACAAATATCAGAGTAAAACAGAATTATTTTAAGATTTGAAACTACTAGCCTTATTTATAATTACTATTACCGATTTGACCATCTTTTAGCAATAAACTAATATAGTTTATAGGTATATGAAACAAATAATTTATTTAAAATAGTGAAAATAATTCAAAGTAGCACGGACCGCAGTACAAATATCAGAGTAAAACAGGATTATTTGAAGATTTGAAAATACTAGCCTTATTTATAATTACTATTACCGATTTGACCATCTTTATGCAATAAACTAATATAGTTTATAAGTGTATCGAACTAATAGTTTGTTTAAAATAGTGAAAATAATTCAAACTTGCACGGACCGCAGTACAAATATCAGAGTAAAACAGGATTATTTGAAGATTTGAAAATACTAGCCTTATTTATAATTACTATTACCGATTTGACCATCTTTATGCAATAAACTAATATAGTTTATAAGTATATGGAACAAATAATTTGTTTAAAATAGTGAAAATAATTCAAAGTCGCGCGGACCGCAGTACAAATATCAGAGTAAAACAGGATTATTTTAAGATTTGAAAATACTAGCCTTATCTATAATTACTATTACCGATTTGACCATCTTTTAGCAATAAACTAATATAGTTTATAAGTATATGGAACAAATAGTTTGTTTAAAATAGTGAAAATAATTCAAAGTTGCACGGACCGCAGTTCAAATATCAGAGTAAAACAGGGTTATTTGAAGATTTGAAAATACTAGCCTTATTTATAATTACTATTACCGATTTGACCATCTTTATGCAATAAACTAATATAGTTTATAAGTGTATCGAACAAATAGTTTGTTTAAAATAGTGAAAATAATTCAAAGTCGCACGGACCGCAGTACAAATATCAGAGTAAAACAGGATTATTTTAAGATTTGAAAATACTAGCTTTATTTATAATTACTATTACCGATTTGACCATCTTTTAGCAATAAACTAATATAGTTTATAAGTATATGGAACAAATAGTGCATATGAAGGATTCTAGATTTCAGAATTAACTGGTTATGTTGAACGTTATCCATTGTTTCATTAAATTGTTTAATAATTTGTGTATTAGTATTATAATTTCCTAAAACTTTTCTTTCTATTATTTGTTGATTTTTTTTAAAGTTTAATTAGTGTATCATATTTTTCAGCGTCTTCATTATCTAAGTTTCCGGAAATACTCTTTATAATTGTGCCTATACCGTTTATTACTCCCCTTTTAATTCTATTATTTATTTTTACTTCTAAATTTTGAAATTTCATACCTATGTCTTTTTGATAATAATCTATTATTTTAAAATGATTATTAAATTCTCGAAGTGTGTCTTTAGTGTTAGTTTTACTTATCTTTGCTTTTAATAATTCAGTTTGTTTATTTAAACTGAGATATTCATCATACAGGTTTTCAAAGTTGTAAGTGAAATGAATTATGTCTATTTAAATGGATTCTGGCTTTACCTAGGTTATTAATTGTGTGTTATGTCAGTCAAGTATTCAGTAGCTGTTCCTGATCCGAGTAGGACGAATCTGAAACAACAGTTTCTTTGGTTCCTTTCTTGGTCTTTTTATCTTTGAAATTTTATATTTCTTATCTTTTGTGGTCATTAAAGTTCCAAATTGTGGTTGTAATTTTGCTACTGTGTGTGGAACATATTTAGGTTTGAATTAAAACCAATTTATTTTGAACTTCCATTACCTTTATTAGTAAAATACTTTGAACAATTATTACACAACAGTTCACCTGATGACGATAGCAGATTTTTTGCGCTTTTGAAACGTTGTGTAATAAATGTTCAAAATATTTTACTAATAAAAATAATGGAAGTTCAAAATAAATTGGTTTTAATTCAAAGTGAATCATTATCTTATAAATTTAAAAATATTTAGGTTTAATTATTTTACCTGAATGTCTATATTTTGTTTAAGTTTAACTTGATCTGATATTTCAGGAATAATTTCTATTTTATCTTACGTTTTTCTGCAATGTTCTGTTTTTTATTTCCTAATGTTTGTTTTATATCTTTATTAGCTATTTGCATTCTATCCTTATGGGATTTAATGTAATTTTTACTAAGATGTTTTTCAATATCTAAGTTAATGTCATTATTTTTAAAATGACCGAATAATATGTCAACTGGTTTGTGGTTTGTTGACGAATGTATTGTGTTATTGTATTCTATTATCGCATAGTTTACTCTTTTATTTAAATATGTACCTTTATATTCTTTTTGCAAATTTAATAATCTTAAATGTTCAACTAAAGTTGAATGAAAACGTTCTAACTATCCATTCGAATTTGGATATCTAAACTTATAAAATGAATATGATGGGGTAGGTGGCTCAGTGGTATCGAGTCGGCCTGTGGACCTTGAGAACCCTGGTTCGATCCCCACAGCCGACAAACAATTTTCACCAAATTAAAAAATCTACCCCTGTGGCTCCTCCACCACTAATATCTTTGGAGGCCGTGATTTGACGGCTGGTAACCGCACTTCACGCGAAAAAATATATCACTTACCGAGATCTGCGTAGGCAGAGTGCCACACCCAGTGATGGGTAAAAGGCGTGATGATATATATATATATAAAATGAATATTAATTTAATGTAGAGCTAAAAACTCTTTGAGAACTGCATTGTTAAATTCTTTCCCATTATCACAAATTATCTTATCTGGCGTGACGTATTGCGATATGAACTTTAGTAATTTATTCGCGATTTCAATTGAAGTCATATTTTGTAATTCATAAGCCTGTGCAAATTTTGAAAAACTATCTATTATAGTTAAATACTTATTTCTTTCCAGGGATATTACTTCCATATGTATTTCTTCTAATGGTTTACTACTTGTTGGTGTTATGCGAAGCTTTAATTGAACTGGATTTCTTTCATATTTGCTTTGAAGGCAAATGAGGAGCATAATTTCAAAAGGGGTATTATCCATTTTTCAATATTTGGAGAAAAAGAGGTATTTTATAAAAGAGAAGAAACAAGTTAAAAATAGATGGTTTTTTAATTTATAATACAAGACTATACTTAGCTAATAGCATGTACAAAATATCAGAAATAAATTTTAACATTTAAAGCTATATCTAAATTGATTAATTTGGATAAAATCTTTTCTGAAACAAGAGCAGGGATAAAAACCTATTTGAATAAAAAGTTTTGGATAATATTCTTTTTGACGACACCAGGATTTATTTTTTTTTAAATAACAAAGGATAAGAATAAAATAATTGAACGTGAAATGAATTTTATTATGAAAATGAATAATACATTTAAAGAAGAAGACCACCATCTTCCTCATTACATTCGCAATCTTTATCTTCTACATTGGCTTCGTGATCAATAGAGGGCCCAAGTTCAGCTGCTTCCTCTATAATTTCTTTAAAAAACTTGAACTGTTCTTCTTGCATCCATTTTTCATCAAACAGTAATAATAATGTTTTAAGATCTTTCATTGTCTCTTTCTTGATGGGATTTTTAAAATTATTTTTCTTTTGGTTTTAAAGTTCGTAGATTTTTTCCTTTTTTTATTATAATATCAAAAAATTTGGATAAGTCGTCGTTTCTATAAAATTGTTCCATTTTTATTTTTACGATTCCACGTTCGTCTTTTTTTATTATTCTCTTTGCGTACTTTATACCATTTAATGGTCTTGATATCTTTAACAAAATAACATAACTAAGAACATAAAATAACTATTAACGTAACATAACCTCTTTGCATAAAGCAACTCTTACCTTATAATCTTGGCTCTGTGCATCTGATTGACGGTTTTTTGCCTCTTACGGCTTCCTTGTTTCGTTACATTTACTATTACACCTTCTACATCCATTTCACTTAATAAACAATAATATTGAGTAATAAACTTATGACACTACACTACTCACTCGACGACAGAAAAATGCAAACAAAAATAAAATTCCATTTGATAAATAAACTTTTGGGATAGTAATCTTTTTGAAAGCAAAGGCTACTTTACATTGCACTTTTATATGGGATATATATTTTTTTTAACTGATTGAAATATATGTAACGTCGCTATCAAGTAGTTTGGCGACGTTACATTATTTCGTCTCCAAGTAACTTTTAATTATTACTCTATTGTTTATGTTTACTTTTCTGTCAACTTTTTATTTATTTTCATTCTTCTTTCAAACAAAACACATCTTCCATATCATATATTTATATTTTATTTCTACATTCAATATTATTATTGTTATTTATTTAAATAAAGTAAAGCCTTATATATAACTAAATTAAATATATTACATATATATCTTGAAAGAGACCAACTTTAAGCATTGAATGCCATCTATATCTCAAAAGTGAATTTAACGGATAATATTCCTTTTGAAATTAAGCTTCTCAAATGTCACAAGTATTAATATAATTTTGTACTGAGTAATGAAGGTTAGGCCAATAATATTTTTCTTTCATTCTTTTTATAGTTTCAGAGATACCTCGATGATTTGTTTTACTTCCGTGATACATTTTCATTATCTCTATCTGTCGTTCTTGTGTAGCCACGTCATCTAATTTATTTTTACAACTGATTAATTCTATACTTTTGGGTATGAAGTATTTTTGTAGGGTGTCATTTACATTTGGGTACAAACTATCATTGAGTATTCAATAATATCTCGTATTTGGTTTACAGTAGTCTCTTAGAAATGCTAAAATGCTTTCTGTTAATTTTATTTTCGGAAGATAAACTTCTAATCTAGTTTTCTTTTCAAAATGCCTTGTTATATTTACTTTTAAATTTGGAAAATCTGTAATATTAAATATTATCTGATTTTTACCTACGTTGATTGAGGTTTCAATAAATTTTATTCCAGAGACGGGGTTTTCTTTGTCTGAGTGACATGTTTGGTCTGTCACGTCTAATTCTGATGCATTTGCTATATTGCTATCATTGTCTGAGTCAATTGCAAATTGTTCTAATTTTACTGATAAGGAATAGACAGTAATTTTAATGTTTGAATTTGCGAATACATTATGAATTATTATTTGTACTTTTTCTCATAATATACTATCTAATCCGCAAGCAAGTTTAGGAATAGAAATAGTATCTATATTATTTTTAATTAAATACAATTTTAAATTTTGTAAAGTTTCTTTTACATTTTTATAAGTGGGTTTATCTTGATGTCTTTCTTCTGTCACTAAATGAAACATTGAGTGTTCATTTAGTAATTTTTGTAATAATACGTCTGTAACTCTTGGTTTTTTAAATTTTAACAAGTAATTTTTACTATTAAATTTTATCTATTTTTTCTGCAATTCCGCTTCCTAGTTCTCTATCAGCGCTAATACAATGGGCTAAGTTATCTTTTACTTTTAATACGTCTACTTCTTTCTCTATAATTTCGAAATTATTAATTTTTACTCTTGATAATGCATTTAATTCACCTTTTTTATACTCTATTTTATAATCAAATTCAGAAAGTCTCAATTTCCATCTTAAAAGTTTTGAATTTGATTCTTTCAGACTGAATAACCAATTTAAAAAATCTACCCCTGTGGCTCCTCCACCACTAATATCTTTGGAGGCCGTGATTTGACGGCTGGTAACCGCACTTCACGCGAAAAAATATATCACCTACCGAGATCTGCTTAGGCAGAGTGCCACACCCAGTGATGGGTAAAAGGCGTGATGATATATTTTATTTATTTGAATAACCAGGTTAAAGGTTTATGATCAGTTACTATTTACTCCATAAATATAAGGTTTTAAAATATTTAGTTGCCCAAACTATGGCTAATAGTTCTTTCTCTATTACAGAATAATTAATTTCGTGTTCGTTTAGTGTTCGACTTGCGTTTGCTACTGGAAGTTCTTTTCCATTTACATTGTGGGATAATACTGCACCTATAGCGTAGTTGCTAGCGTCTACGTAACTATAAACTCCTTATTAAAGTCAGGGTATTGAAGAATATCATCATTGATTAACAAATTTTTACTAATTTCAAAGCTATTTTTATATTCTTCATTATTAATGTCTATACTAGCTCCTTTTTTTAATGCTTTAGTGAGAGGTTTCGTAATTTTCGCAAAATTTTTTAAATTTCCTGTTATATCCTAACAAGCCAAGAAATGATTTGATTTCGTTTTGAGCCTTTGGTATTGGAAAATTCTTTATAGCTAATATTTTATTTGTATTGTGTTTTACGTCATCCTGTGTAACTACGTGTCCTAAATATTCTACCTCTTTCCTAAGAAATTCGGATTTATCTAACTGTACTTTAAAATTTGCTTTCCTTTAAGTTTGAAATACTTTTTTATGTTATCTAAATGTTGTTCTAAACTATTTCTAAGAATAATGATATCATTTAAATAAACTAAACATGTTGTTCCAATCAAATCTTTCAAAACAAAATTTATTAGTCGTTGAAATGTACTTGAAGCATTTTTGAGTCCAAAGGGCATTCGTCTAAATTCGTAATGTCCTCCGGCTACGTTAAACGCTGTTTTTGAGATGTCTTAGGGTTCCACTTCTATCTGATGGAATCCGGAGGCGAGATCAAGTGTTGTAAAATACTTGCATCGTCCTAATTTATCTAATAGGTCATTGATGTTCGGAATAGGATATTTGTCGTCTATAGTCTTATTTTTTAAATTTCTATAATAAATAACCATACGATACTTTGTTTTACTTGAAGCGTCTGGGTTTTTAGGTATTACCCAAACTGGGGATGACCAGGGTGAGTAACTATGTTGTATAATTCCGCCTTTTAACAATTTTGAATTTGTGTTTGTACTTCTTGTTTATAACAATTAGGGTATATACTGGAATTTCATCTACAGTTTTAATTTCATGTTTTATTTTATTCGTAATGTAAGTTTCTTATCTTCATTATAAAATATATCTTTATAATCTTGTATAATTTTTATCAATTCTACATCTTCAAATTTATTTAAATAACTGGTTCTAAAATTATTTAAATTAATCGGTTTCTGTGGTGGTGAAACTATCTTATATTTTTTTGTAAATTATTATTTATTATTATTATTTATTTCAATCTCTTCTAAAGTTTTATTACTCACACTGGAACTTTTAAACATTTATTTTTAATTTGAACTATACCGTCAGGGATTTCAAAATATGGATTTATATTATTATTTTCTAGTAACACTTCTGAATCTTTCTCATTAATAAAATAACTAACAATTTTTGTCTCATTTGGTTTTAATTTTAATTTTTATTATAATAATTAAATTTATACTCCTCTCCTAATAAAAATATTTTATCATTTACTATATCATATTGTGCGTATAATAATTTTAAATCTTCTAATCCAATTAATAAATCAAATTGGCTATCAAATAAAATTTTAATTCAACTTCGCCAAAATTAATTATCACATACTTATCTCCTCTAGATATACCGTGAGCGGTTGATAATACAAAGTTTTCTTTGAATAGATAAAATTCTTTTTGATATTTTTTAATTACTGAGGGATTCATAAAAGATCTAGTGTTGTCTGAATCAATGAAACATTTATATTTATCTAATTGTAAATATGAAAATTGTGTTGGTTTGTCAATATTTGTTACTTCAAAAAATTTTGATTGTCTGTTAGTTCTAAAAAAGAATTATTTTCTGGTTGTGATTTATCAGAAATTTGTTGTTCATAATCAACATAATTTTGTTCTTCTGAATTTTGTTCAATTCCAGTTTCATACTCTGGTTGGAATTCATTTCTCGAAAATAAATCTTGTAAGTTTAAATTTTCTACATTAAATAGTTCCCTTGAATAAAATGTTGGTTTAGCTCCCTCCCACGCCACAGCTATGTCGCTTACAATGACCTCATTCTCTTTCGAGAAGATGAGGTCCGGCACTTTCCATTTACCGCTAGAGTCGGTAATTCGTGGTTCCACTTCAACATGGTAACCTTTCTTGACACCTGCTTTCTTAACAGTCTTGGTTACATGACTATCATTCGGCTAAAATGAGTCACCTCACAGTCCTGCAATACATACGACAGACTCTCCCCTCTATTGCAGCCAGCTCTACAACGACGCGCATCCTTTGGAGCAAACGCCGCTCCACGAGTAGGTAGCATATTGGCACGCAATTGACCGGCCCGCACATAATCCCTCCCAGAAAAATATTTAGGTGGATCCATGATCTAGCGAGAGCACATCGCATTATTCCCAGCATGGTATAAGCCATTACCGGAATAACCCTTTTCGAGTTCAAGTCTCTGGGAGGTGGTGCAACGTCCGGCTACCTTCCGTAAGCGTTGATGTATGGCTTGGCCTTGCGCTGTCAGTAAGGCTGCTCTGGTCAGTGCATCGTCTGAGTGTGCCAGCTTGTTTATCCTTAAACTAGGGGAATTTGAGTAGCTAGACAAATCAACCCAAGTCCACCGTTCCGCCTCTTCGCATGAAAGAAAGCGTTCGAAGTTGACTGTGGGAGATGTAATGAGCGTATAACACATTTTCGGGATAACACATCACAGTGATTCAGCGTGGCAGATGTTATGCCGGGATACTGCAGCTCAGCGAGAACTCGTGGCATAATGTACTGCATTAACAAATGCATTCGCTGCTCAGGGTTCAATGGGCAGGCGAGTAACCTTTCCAATGCTAGATCCAGCCGTTTCACCCCAGCGAAGTCGAAGCGCATGCCCAAATACTTAAATTGGTTCATCACAGTGACCACTTTCAAAAACTGTCCTCCAACTTTGACAGCGGGCTCAGACATCGTATACAACTTCTTCTTCCCGGGGACTCGCCGAGTGACTAGTGCAGTGCACTTGGCCGGATTGATCGCTAACCCACGCTTAGACAGAAACGAGCACACTCTTTCCAGAGTGTACTCAGCGTGGCGAACATCCGGACCAATAACCAAAAGATCATCTGCATACGCCATGCAGGCGATCTTCTCCTAGTCCACCTCTAAGCCATATTCGTGTTCGACACCTGCTGAAAATAGTTTTCAACTGATTTGGAGATTCATCAATATTATTAAGCGATGACGCCATAAACTTCACGAGTTCAATTTTCAAACAATTTTTGTTCAACTTGGGAATTAATCAGATATGGAGAAGTTAGAAGTTAAAATAAAACATTTCTGAAAAGACTCAAAATTGCACAAAAAAACACAAAACTTGGCAAGATGAATTATTCAAGTTTTTGCAGGCATATCGCATATAGTGTGACAGCAGTTCAACCTGTTCAATTAATTGTTCAATTCAAAACTACGGAGGATGAATTTCAACATTCTTTTAGAAATATAATCCGCAAGTTGAAGAGAAAAAAATAATGTAGCCAAACCAAATAGCGAACCAAAAGATGAACTAGATGAAATACAATTTAAATTATTCACTTCAATTCCAGATGCGAAGAAATAATACCGCAAGCAACACCAGGACGGTCGGTACAAAATCGACGTCCACCCGATAGATTGCAGTTGTACATACGTGGTGACCTACTACAAATTGTTATTATTTTTAATATTATAAATCAAGAAACCGAAAAAAACGACAAGGGGTAGTTAAGTATTTTTTGACAAAAAAAGTGGAAGAAAAAAATAGAAAAATAAACAGACATTAAAGTCTCACTGCGTATTTTAAATATATAAATTAATTTAAAATTTTTATAATTTAATGAAGTAAGAATATTTTTACATTGATATTGGTCCCAGCCAATATAGATAAACATTAGTGACAATTCTTCGCATATATTTTATTGTCACTAAATTGGTGACCCCGACGTGATCCTTAGTTCTTCTATCTTATTAAATGGAGTCTACTACAAGTTCTCTGGACTCTCTTACAACAAGTCCCGACATCTCTGCCCTAACACCATCCATTAAAGTACCAGAATTCTGTCCCGCAGACCCGGAATTATGGTTCGCCCAAGTGGAAATCATTTTTCAAAGTCACATGATAACAAGTGAGTTTAGAAAATTTTCGAAACTTATTTCCTTCTTGACTCCCCAATATGCAAGTGAAGTCAGAGATTTAATTGTCAGTCCCTCAGAAGATTTTCCATACACTAACCTGAAACAAACCTTAATTAAAAGAATCAGCCAATCAGACTCTGAAAAACTACAGCAATTTCTCAATTTATCCTCAATCAATGATAAAAATCTTCACAACTCCTCAAATACATGAGACAATTATTTGGCAAGAAAACTTTAGACGAATCCTAGAAGAAATCTTTCTGCAGTAACTACCAAAAAACGTTCAAATCATGTTATCAACATCTGTAATGTTTTGTACAATGAACTTGCAGCCTTTCTGGATATTTATTTTTGAGCTAACAATACACTTTTGATTTTCGTATCTTTGACAACTTCCTATCGCCATATTCTAACTTAATTAATAACAACTTTTTTGGTGTTTTTTACATCTGCTTATAAACTAACTTATCACTAGATTTTGGCGGTAAATTTAAACTTATTTTGATTAAGACACTACATTCTCTCGCTTGCCATTAAAATAGAAATTATTACAAAGTAGGTATTTGTTGCTGATCAGAGGATTCCGTCGACTTGGTAGTCTTGGAGATGTAGAGGGAGTCTGCGCTGGCAAACTGGGCGGAGCTGTTGATCGGGAAGTGGAACTTCTGCTGGTGGTTCAACAGTGGAGGTTTCAGATTCGGTTTGTAGGTCATCTGCTGATACGTCATCGTCTTCATCTGGAAGAGTTCTGCGAGAAGTGCTGTCGCATCGAGTGAGTATGATCAAATTCAGTCATTTCGGGAGGGTGTGAGGAGAGAGAGTCAGGAAAATGTTTGAAATGTGATGAATTTCGGACTACAGTTTTGTCTGATCTTTTGGCAGTGATTTGAGAGCCAATTATTTGGGTTATCGTAAACGGTGTTGGGTCGAATGGCGGTGTTAGCTTGGTTTTCTTTAGCTGTTTGCACAAGACTGTATCTCCGACTTTTAAATCCGATTTTCTTGTGTGTCGTTTTGCATCGACGTATTGTTTTCTTTTTCCTTTGACAATCAGTTCTTGTTCTAGGACTTCTTTGTAGTACGCGTGTGCTGGGGCTTCAATACTTGGCAATAGTGTGTTTATTTCGCGTCCAAACATCAACACGTGGGGTGATTTTCCTGTAGTTGAGTGTGGTGTGGCCCGATAGTTAAACAGGAAAATTTGAAGTTGGGCAAACATGTCCTTTGTTTCCAGCAGACTGTATGTGAGATTCTTCTTAACTGTCTTTACCGTTCTTTCTGCTTGTCCGTTAGCTTCTGGCCAATACGGTGTTACTCTTTGATGTTTGAAACCTAGTTTGTCTGCGCATGTTGCGATCTCAGCGCTTTGGAATGGCGGACCATTGTCTGACTTGAGTATCTTGGGAATACCAAAAATAGCAAAGGTTTTCATGTAAGCTTGTTCGACGTGTTCGAAGCTCGTAGAAGAGGTGATTTCTATGATTGGAAATTTTGAAAATTCGTCCACGATGATGAGTAGATATTTTCCGTTTTGAAGAGGACCGGCAAAATCGGTGTCAACGCGTTCGAATGGATATTTAGCTGGCTCTGTTATTTGTAGTGGTTCTCTGCAGTACGTGTTTGTTGTGGCTTGGCAATAGATGCAAGATTTTTATCTTCTCTTCAACCATCTTGTCTAATTTGGGAAACCATATCTTACTACGCAATAACTGCTTGGTTTTCACGATTCCAAGGTGTCCTTTGTGTGCTAGTTCTATGGCGTGAAGTTGTAGAGTGGTTGGTAGAATGATTTTCGTTCCTTTTAGCAGTATTCCTTCTTTGACTGTAAGTTCTTGCATTATTTTCTTAAATGGTGCTAAATCTTGTTTTTCGAAAAGTTTCTCATTGCCTGTTACTGCTTCAATGACTTGTGCTAAAATTTTGTCAGAAGCTGTTTGTTCTTTAACTTCTTTTACTGACATGGATTTCGGCATATTGTTGCTTGTTATGAAATTTATGTAGTTTTCCACCTTTTTGCTGATTTTGTGGGACGTATTAAGGCCATATCGTGATAAATAATCGGACGGATTGCTTTCACCTTTTTGATGTGTTACTATGAAATTGTACTGTTGTATCCGTAGCAGTAGTCTTTCTATGCGAGCGCGGGTTGCAGATCTCGGATTATTCAGTATACTTACAAGTGGTTTGTGATCTGTGTGAAGATGGAAATTTGAGCCATACAAATATGCATGAAAATGATACATGGCCCAGTAGATTCCTAGCATTTCTCTTTCTATTTGACTGTATCGTTTCTCAACATCATTTAGTGATTTGCTACCATAAGCAACTACACTTATGTTTCCATCACTTGCTTCTTGAGACAGGATTGCTCCTAGTCCGTGGGGACCTGCATCTACGAATAAGTGTGTTCTTTTATCTGTATCGTAGTACGTGAGTTTGCTTGCGTCGCTTAGAAGACTTTTCAGTTCTGTGAATGCTTTGTTGTGCCGTTCGTTCCATTCCCACCTGGAGTCTTTTAATATTAATTCTCGTAATGGTTTGGTAAAATTTGCGAGGTTGGGTAGAAATTTTCCTACATAGTTCAGAATTCCTAGAAGACTTCTTACTTCCGACTGATTTGATGGTGGTTTTAGATTGCTAAAAGCTTCTACCTTCTTGGGATCAGGTTTGATTCCATCTTTTGAAAATATGTAACCAAAGAATGCGATTTCATCTTGACTAAAAAGACATTTCTTGGCATTTATGGTGAGGTTGCATTCTTTTAGCCTGTTCAATACCTTTTTTAGAGTGAAGTCGTGTACTTCCCGTGACTTTCCATAAATGAGTATGTCATCGCTAATGTTGATTACTCTGGGTATGTTGTCCAGAGTTTGCCGTATTGCGTCTTGAAAGGTTTCTGCGGCTGCATTTATCCCAAAGTTGAGGCGTTTGTAGCGATATAGTCCGACATGTGTAGAGAAGGTTGTGATGCCGCGTGATTCTATATTGAGTGGGAGTTGATGATAGCCGTCGTTTAGATCAATTTTGCTGAACATCTTCGAACCGTTTAATGCGAGGAAAATGTTGTCAATGGTTCACTTCACATCACGCACACCGCACACGTGTCTTTCACACAGCGTATACTGTGCCCATAACCTGTTGAATAAAACGATATGCTTCCGATGAATACAGTGAAGTGTTTTATTTACTTGCAATTACATCTCGTACAGAACAGGACACAAAATATGTTGACATTTACATAGACAAGTATATCGTGTTTGAAACGATTACAAAAGAACAACGATGGTTAAACGTTTTACACATTTCCCGTCGCACACATTACATTGCTGTATATATATATATATATATATATATATATATATATATATATATATATATATATATATATATATATATATATATATATATATATATATATATATATATTGACTATTCCTATATTATAATGATTTTAACTCATATCGCGCCTATATGTTCTAACAAAAACAATACTAAATGTATATATGAATACGAATATATTTAGTCACTTGTTACTGTTTTATATTGTGGTTTTTATGGGTGGTTGTTTTATTTCGTTGCGAGAGTAATGGAAAAAACAAAGACACAGGGAAATATATATACATTACCAAAAAGAAAGTAGTTAAAATGATATGATATTAATTATTATTATTGTGTACACACCCATTGGGCGAAAGGGAATCTGGTTCCTATTCCAGAACCCGGCAGCGGAACTGTTAAAAATGTCGGATCCTCGTAAGAGTTTTCGTCGGGGTAACCCAAAGTGACCTGGAGACCCCGTCGGGAGATCCGGGGAGAGTTTTCTTTTCTGTATAAGCGTTTATGGGGTTGCTTGTAGCTTTTGTATTTTGTAATCAGAACAGATACGCCTTGGTAACTTTCATAAACATTTATTTAACAAGTGTTACATGTATATTATCATTGCCGAATTTCTCCGCGTACGCCCTCTGCACCACGGCTAGGCGGAGGTCCGCTGGATGGACTCGGCTGCGGTTGACGTCGTGGTACTGCGGGTCCAGGGTGCTGTACGGCGTCAGATGATAGCTCCGCGGCGCCTTCGTAGGTGACGTCCACTGCCTGGGCCGTGGCTTCCTCGGGGACACGGAGCTGGGTGGTTGCTGCGACGACGATGCCTGGAGGCGCTTCTGTGGTGACCCGGTGCGACGTGGCTTCGGCGGCGTCGGTGGTAGTGGCGAGACGGGTTGCACCGGCGTACACAATTGTCGGAGGTCCTCCTGCAGGCGGGTCCGGGCTAGCGAACGTCTTCGCTGGGAAGTTGACTTCCGCGGTGTTTTCCGCATTGATAACGACGGATATCTGAAAACTCTGGCCTTGCGGCTAAGCAGAGTGCCTTAGGGTTCTGGCCTTGCGGCTGAGCAGAAGCGTGCCTAAGTGTGAATCCTCTGGCCTTGCGGCTGAGCAGAGAATGAGAGTGGTTGAGGGTGCCAAAGACTCTCAGCCTTGCGGCTGAGCAGAAGTGTGAATCCTCTGGCCTTGCGGCTAAGCAGAGGATGAGAGTACCAAAGAATCTGACTGATTTGTTCAAGGAACGCTCTTTTATACCCGCTCACTGACGCGACTGGTGGGAGTCGCTCACGTGATTGGCCAAACTCTGATTGTTGCGACTGGTGAGGTACGTTCATGTGATTGGCTTGAAATGTGCGACTGGTGGGGGACGTTCACGTGATTAGCCGAACTCTGATTGTTGCGACTGGTGAGGTACGTTCATGTGATTGGCTTGAGATGTGCTATTGGTGGGGGACGTTCATGTGATTGACTGAGATGTGCGACTGGTGGGGGACGTTCATGTGATTGGCTGAGGTGTGCGACTGGTGAGGGACGGTCATGTGATTGGCTGAGGCCGCCACACGTTATATAATATTACATTAAAATGGTGCGTATTTTTACAACACATTATATATTGTTTATAGGTGATCTTCATGGTGTTGCCAAACGTACTGTTAGAACAGTAGTAAAGAGCATCTCACATAAATGAATATGTGAAACACGAAAGCCTGGACAATATTAAAGAGGAATTTTACAGTATAGCAGGGTTCCCCTCTGTAATCGGCTGTGTGGATTGTACACATATAAAAATCAAGAACCCCGATAAAGAAAGACCCCTGTTGTACTGCAGCAGGAAAGGATGGTACTCTTTAAATGTCCAAGTTGTGTGTGATGCAAAATATAGAATAGTGGATCTTGTTGCACGTTGGCGTGGCAGCGTTCATGATGCACGTATATGGGATGACTGTAGCATTAAGCAGAAACTTGAGGTAAGTAAGTTTAAAATACTTTTTTGTCTTTTCTATTTATAATTGATTTATAATTCAGACTGGACAACTGCGGGGTATAATTTTGGGTGATAGTGGATATCCATGTACCCATTATTGGTTAATGCCACTCCATAATCCAACTACTCGTCCAGAAGAACGCTACAATTCATCCCACATACAAATAAACAGATTATTCTTATAAACACATTAAAAGGTGATCACGAAAAATCTTGAAAAACCGAATGCGCTAAACAAATGGTGTAGTATCGGGCTGCCTGACAATAGTAAAGTTGCGAACTATCTGGGGGGCTGGTGGGCATTAGACCAAGTCCGCCGGTAGAAATCGGCGTGGATGGACCAGTCCCCCTTAAGTGTGTCGGTGATGGTGGTTTCTTGGGCTGATTGAGAAAGGCCCAAGAGCGATACCAGAGTACGATTGGCGTGGCACCAAGTCCCTCTAGCGCCGAGAACATAGGGGGCGACCGTTATTGGCTTGGAAGGTCCATAGATTCTCCTAATAGGTTGAATAAAATCGAGTTTAGAATATTTCCGAACTTTACCGTTGTAGGATGAAGAAAGCAGTCTAGGACCTTCCCATGAGATAGCAACGTCGCAGATAATAATTTGCGAGTCGTTGTGAATAATAAGGGCGGGCTTTAGTGCCTCGCCATCGTAGCATCGAATTAGAACTTCGGCCTCTACCTGAAACACTTTCTTTACAGACTCGTTCTTTATAGTACGTACCACCTGGTTATGGCGATCTATCCGATACCAGTGGCACAGAGGACAGCCCTGCAGGACGTGCGACAACGACTCGTTTCGCCGGCACCCGGCCCAGCATCCCCTAAGATGAACGGGGTTGGAAGGGTTACCTTTCGTTGGTAACATATTGGCTCGTAGCTGTATGGCTCGTATGAAGTCGCGGCCAGACCAGTAACGAGGGGGAAATGAAACCCATTTGTTACTGGCTGGGTTTGAGCCTCCTTGGTGAAGACCGTTGCCCGAATAGCTCTTCTCAAGAGCAATAGCGTGGGCAGCTGCGGCCTCATTGGTGGTGGTAATAGAGCCGGACACACGGGTCAAACTATCGAGAAGTCGCCTTTCCCCTGTACAATTTACGGCGGCTGTTGCAATGGGATCGCACGATGCGCCAAGATTTCTCATCCTTCCCAACATGACAAGCGAGAATTGTTCCCGCAGACAGGCGATCCCAAGTCCGCCAACTTTCCTTTTGGCATGGAAGAAGGAATTTGAAGTAGAATTTGGTAGGTGTAGAAACCTTTTGACGCACCGGCGCACTGCCACACTACCACTTCGCAGATATTGAGGGTGGCCGCCGTTATACCCTGTCGTGCAGGGCTGTTGATAGAATATGTTGTGTTAGCAGGGTAAACTTATGTTGGGGCTTAAGAGGTGCGTAGACCAAATTTTCAAGTGCATTTTGAAGCCTAGAAGCCGTGGTGAGCTCGATCCCGAAATAATTGAAACGTCGACCTAGGTATTTGAATATTGTACCAGGTGTAATAGGTGGGAGAAACATTTAGCTAGATTAAGGGCCAGACCACGCTTAGCTAGAAAATTGAGAATGCAGTCCAACGTTTGTTGGGCATGGCGTTCGTCTGGACCTAAGATTAGCAGGTCGTCGGCATAAGCAAGACAGGCACTTTTGGTCTCCCCAAGTTTAAGCCCCAGGTCGTAGTTGACGTTGCAGATGGCTTCATCCATGATGAGATTAAAAAGGGCTGGGGAGAGAGGGTCCTCCTGCTTGGCGCCCCTACGAAGCGGTATAGGAGAAGAACAAATGTTGCCACACTTAATGGTCGTGTGGCAACCGTCGTATTGGCAGTTGATTAATTTTATGGTGCGTTCATCGACCCCCCACCCTCCGTAGCGGGCGTGGGATACTCTCAGCGGCTACGTAGTCGAAAGTTTTTTGGAGGTCGACAGTCAAGATGGTGTAAGGTTGCACATTAGCACGATGTTCCTTAATAACGTTTTGGAGGAATAACGTGTTGGCAAGGCAACCATCAATTGGCCTAAAGCCTTTTTGCATGCAATTTATGGTTATAGCACTCAGTCTTTTGGCGATGATTTTATTAAAAAGGCGAAGAAGAATGGACGCGATAGTTATGGGACGCCAGTTTTTAATATTAGCAGGGACCCCACCTTTAGGGATTAAGGTCGTTCTACATGTCTTGAGAGCTTCAGGCACGAAGCCTGAAAAAAGCATACCATTGTATAATACGAGCAAGGCCATGATTGGCATGGCCTTTAAATCGTCACAGGTAAGCTGGTCGGGACCCGCTGCGGTCTTATGTAGTGTTCCTATCGCATCCGAGAGTTCTTCAAGAGTTATAGGCCTATAGGTCAAATCATCACCATAGTCAACCGCCAATGCGGGAGTAGAATCAGAGGACGATACCTCTCCAAATACTCATACTTCAAACTAAATACATCTCTTCTTATAAAAATTGTATTAATTCAAAATTATTGTCATATATTTAAATAAAATGAAGCTACATATAACAAAATTAATTATTTAACATATTTATTAGTGAGAATGAGATTTTCGAAATTGTGTGTAATCTGGATGTTAATAAAGATGCAGGCTCAGTTGATATTCCCAGTATTTTCATAAAAATTTGAGCTACATCTCTATGCTTTCCACTACAATTAATTTATAACAAATCACTTGCTGAAGGCCATTGTCCTGATCTGTGGAAAAAAGCTTTAGTTGTTCAAATATTTAAGAATGGTAGTAATTCAGTTGAAAGCTATCGACCAATTTTAAAACATTGTGTATATGAAAAAGTATTCGAACGTATTATTTATAAATATTTATACGCTACTGTTAAACACAAGATAAATATTGAACATGGTTTTTATTCTGGTAGATCTGTCGAAGCTAGTTTCATTGAATAGACGGACTACATTTGGAAATCATTGGATAACAGAACTCAAGTCGATGCTATCTGCACAGACTTCAGCAAAGCGTTGGACAAAATTAATCATAAACTATTGTTAAAAAATATAGTGACACTTGACATTCATGGCTGTCTAGTCCAGTGGTTCGAATCATACCTTAGCAATATATATCAATGTGTCGCAGTGAATGGTTTCACATCTGAATATTTTTCAATTACTTCAGGAGTACCACAAGGATTCCATCTGGATCCTCTTATTTTTATAACTTTTATATGACATTTCTAAATGTTTTCATCATGCCAAATTCATTATGTACGCAGATAATTTGACAATATACACCTCTATTAATTCGTTATCCGATTGCCGAGCTTTACAA
This sequence comes from Pterostichus niger, assembly GCA_947425015.1. NCBI lineage: Eukaryota > Metazoa > Arthropoda > Insecta > Coleoptera > Carabidae > Pterostichus > Pterostichus niger. The sequence goes on along the minus strand of OX380352.1, from coordinate 11,968,680 downwards.
TTATATTTGAACAGATTTAGTAAATACCAAGAAATGCCCATGTATCACGTTTACGAGAAATAGACTTACTTTCAAATTTGAACACAGTATTTCTGGAATTATTGTTGATAATGTCGCATATCAAAGATCTTGGCATTGTACTGGTTTTTAAACTAATTTTTGATAATCACATAGATTTTATAGTCAAAAAGCGTATAAAATGCTTGGTTTTATTCTGAGAATCGGCCAAAATTTCAAATGTCCTAAGACTTTTATTTCACTATACTACGCATTTGTGCGATCTCAGTTGGAGTATGCTGCTGTATGTTGGTCACCGCATTACCAAATATACATTCATAGAATTGAGAGTATTCAACTTAAGTTTATTTTTATCTTCAATAATAAATCTTTTGTACCCTCACGTATTTTCATATGGATTTTCAAACTAACGCTTTGTGTAATTTTTTTTTGCAAATTGAACATTCATAATCTTTTCTAACTTCATGCATTTTTATATGTCTTTTCAAATGCCTGCTTAGCATAAATTTCTTTTTGCAATTTAAACATTCATAATCTCTTCTACCTACATGTATTTTGATATGCATTTTCAAATGACTGCTTAGCATAAATTTCTTGTTGCAAATTGAACATTCATAATCTTTTCGACCATCATGGATTTTCATATGTACTTTCAAATAACTGCTTCGTGTAAATGTCTTTTTGCAAATTGTACATTCGTAATCTTTTATACCTTCATGTATTTTCATATGAATTTTCAAACTACCGCTTTGTGTAAATTTCTTTTTGCGTATTGAACATTCATAATCTTTTCGACCATCATGTATTTTTATATGTACTTTTAAATAACCGATTCAAATGTTGTGTCAATTTAATTTTCTGGTTATGATGTTCTTCCAATGACATCAATGCATCGTCTTTAATATTTAAATAAATGTCATTCTCATGTTTTATCTGTTGTTCATAATTAATTACTCTGATTTGTAATTCACTGAAACTCTTGTCCGGGGTGTCGTTGCTTCCTTCCAATGTTTTTATATAATCGTTCAAACGACTATAATTGTTCAAATATTTTTTCTTGAACGTGGAAAAAGAACGAAGTGTTGAGTGGCACGAAGAACAAATGCATGCAGGATTCTCTGGGCTCACAATTGTCTGCAAAAAAAGAAAAGCTCGGTAATATCACTTTGCAATGAAGCTAGTGTTTGTACGAGAAAGTAAATGCTACTTTTCTATTAACCATCGTATAGGCCTGCAAATGAAAATAAACCCTCGACAGGAATGCGCTTTAACTCAGCCTATTCGGTATATAATATTTTGCCGCTAAAGTGAAATGTAGGTACAGTCACAATTTTAAATATTGTTTTTGTAATTTATCAATACAAAAAATAATTTTTGATACATTTTGAATGCTGAAAGAGCCAAACAACTTGCGTCGAGTTTGTTCACAATTCTATAAGTTCGTAAATTTATAGCTTACAGCAAAGAGCATACATTACATAAAGAGGAACGGCCATGTGTATAAACGTGTTATACTAAAACTTGCTGGTGTGGTAGCTGCGGGGTAAAGAGAAACTGTTCTATGACTTGGCGCTATGTAAGTTGATACGGCTAATAGATGCACAGTCATGAACCACTTTTGCTCTTCACCCCGGTAGCAGATTGTCAAGGCTAGATTTTGGGTTCGGTAGGTTTTATTTTACGATGTGCTGTTGACACATATAATTAAAATAGGTACATAGTTGTGCCATTTGAAAAGAATATTATTTTGCATACTGAATTGTTTATGAATTCATAATTATGATCCAAAACAATATATATATATATATATATATATATATATATATATATATATATATATATATATATATATAAAATAAATCAAAGGTTTCAGGATTCCCGTTTTTATAATAAATATATTTGGTTGAACGTATGAAGCTAAAAATTCGCTCATCTTCAGCTACTAATATAATAATAAGTATCCCCTTTAGTTCCCCCTCCACGAACATCTTTAAAGGCTAATAACCGCCAAGAAATATATCACTTACCGAGATCTGCTACATAATTTCATGAATTTCCTTATTTATTGATTTAGGTTTCTAGTATCCCTTTGTAATATAATCCTTTGAACTTTATTATTGAATATTTTAATTTTAGTATTTTATTTTATTTCTTAATAATAAATTCAATATCGAAATTAAATAGACTTTATTCATTATTATATTAATTTGTGTATATTTTAATATTAAATAATCAATTTTGCCTTAATGACCAATATGTAGTTCATTGAATAATTTTCAGATGTGTTGATGCATAGTTAATCTATGCACGGATAATTATTGCGGCATTAAAAGAGTTAGAAGACTTGCAAACATAAATCAGTATTAACCATCGTCGACTATTATTTCATTTTCATACTGTACTTTTATGATATACAAAATTGATAATATTAACTAGTAACATTAGTGTTACACATTGTAATTAATTATGTCTCAAATTGTTTTTATTTTACTTGTATTTATACCCAAATTATTTTGTTAATATTAAATATATTTAAAATTTATTATTTATATCAAATACCAAAAAATAATCATTTTAATGATAATAATTTTAATTATTAGTTGTATTTTATCTCAAAAACGTGCCCTAAATAAAAACATAAATGTACTTGACGCACATACATTCATACAGGATGTAAAATAAATATGTAATATTGAAATTATCTCCTGAAATAATTATTTAATCTAAATAGATAATTACAGAAACGTTTCGGAGTTTTATGACTCCGGATATTTTGGCAAAATAAGATTTTTTTATCGATAAGTCATTTTTTCATAGGGAAATAAACGACATTTTTTAAAAAATGGCATGCTATAATTTGTTAAATTCCATTACAAAGTATAACTTTTTTCTCTATTGGAAAATAATAATGCTTTACTTAAAAAATAAAAAATACTCGTATATGAGATAAATCGTGTTGAAAATTATAGATTTTACCGGAAGTGGATTTTAGTTGCCATAGATAAAATAAACAAATATCATAGAGTCAGTTATCATTCTCATCATGACATTTTCATTTACAGAGACAAGAATTAAAGATATTTATCATCATCAGTAACATAAACAAAAAAGCGAATGATCGATGTTAATAATAATAATAATAATAATAAAGTTTATTTGCCCAACAGTAAACCAATTACAGGACAAAAAAAAAATACATGAATTTCACAATACATACTATGAAACAATAATAAGCAAAATATATAAAAAAACTAGAATTAAATACATATACATTACATTTAAGCAAAAATGTCATCATAATATATGTCAGCGTTTCGGCACATGATGTAAACGGGCGAACGCTGCAGTACTTCCGTATGTGGTGTTGGAAGATGGAACGTTCTTGGGAATCTAGAATTCAATCGTGGTACTAATATAGAAATACAAGATAGTAAATGCGGAGCATCTATTTTATTATGAAGAAGCATCCAAAGGAATCTAGCACTATACTTTTCTCTTCTGTGAGTTAATGACTGCATGGAATGACGTAGGAGGAGAGATTCTTGATCAATACCTCTGACGGGATAAATATTATCTATTTTAAAAGAAAGAAATTTGAGAAATTTTCTGTGGATGCGTTCAATGGCTAAACTTTGATAAGCATAAAGAGGGAACCAAACAATGCTGGCATATTCCAATTTACTAACTACGTATGCAAAATACAATGATTTAAGTAGTGATATATCAAGAAACGTTCGCGATATCCTTATTAAGAAACCCAAGGTCTTACTTGCAGAGGAACAGACGTTATTTAACTGTTCAGAGAAACTGAAATTGTACGTAAAGGTGATTCCAAGATCTTTAACTGATTTCTTACGTACCAGTGACACTTCACACATGAGATACGGGTATTGGAATGGAGCTAAGCGACGACAATAGGATATTACACAACACTTGTCTATGTTTATTTGAAGTTTATTATTGACACACCAATGTACTAGGATGTCAATATTCTGTTGCAAAATCCGAGCATCATCAAGTGTAGATATATTAAGATATAATTTAAGGTCATCTGCATAAGCCAGTACCGGGCAAGAAAATGTTTGAAGTAGTTCATTTAGAAACAAATTAAATAATAAAGGTCCTAGGTTCGATCCCTGCGGAACACCGGACGAAGCTGTAAATTTGAATGAACTGAAGCCATTGTAATACACATAACAGGTACGATTATTGAGATAAGAGCTAAGAAGTTGTATTACGGAAGGAGCTGCACCAAAGGCACTAACTTTTGTGAGAAGTTTACCATGATCTATAGAATCAAAAGCACGGGAAAAATCAGTATAGATTGTATCAATTTGCCCACGCACATCTAAAATTTCCGAAGTAAATTGGGTGAAGGATGCAAGGTTGGTTGTAGTCGATCGACCCTTCATAAAACCATGTTGATCAGGTGAAATTAAAGAAAATGTGTTACTATACAGTGTCTTATAAATGACCATCTCAAAAAGCTTGGCAAAATTGTTCACTATTGATATGGGACGATAGTTCTTTATACAATGTTTATCACCTTTTTTAAAAACAGGAGTAATACGTGTTTTCTTCCAACGTTTGGGAAAAGAACAAGTTTTAATTGCAAGATTGATAATGAGAGATAAGGGATTAGCAAAGGTATAGCGACAGTCTTTAATCAAGAAGCTTGGAATTTGATCTTCACCGGCTGAAGATTTGCTAGAGAAAGATGCCATAAGAGGAAGTAAATCATCAACACTAATAGATTGAATAGTAAAAGGAGAACAATTAGTACTAACGTCTGGAATACTGTGCGATGTACTACCTGTAAAAAAACCACAAAAGAATCTAGCAAATGCATTGACAATATCTTGCGGTGTGTCGTATTCAGAAACGTCATCATTGAGTTTACCTGGAATTCGTGAAGAATTTTGTTTTGAATGAACATATTTCCATAATTCTGAAGGATTATTCTTAATATTTACTTCTACATTACGCATATAAATATTGTATGCCGCATCAATTTGCAATTTGATTAAAGATCTTAATCTTTTAAATTCATCTAAATATATTAATGATTTAGTCTTAACCCATTTTTTTCTAAGATATTCTTTCGTTTTAAGATTGTATTTTATTTCCGTTGTGAACCATGGTGGATAGTTGGATTTGATATGTTTATGTTTGGGTACAGACTTGTCTAATACTTCATATAGAATATTATAAAATTTATCTAGAGCATTATCAACATTATGGTACTCATTGAGACAAGACCAGTCCAATGAACAAATATCATCATACAATTGATTAAAGTTAGCTTTACGAAAATTATAAAAAATATTATTAGAAGATGGGAATTTAATCGGTTTAGGCGAAGACAATACTTCAAGATCAAGTAATAACGCAGGATGATAAGCGTCCTCAGAAACAAGGGGAAAGTCACATTTTTCAACAATTAATTTAGTTGCTAAATTGGATAAAACAAGATCTAATTTTTTGTGATTAATGTTGTCTATATGATTATACTGTTTAAGATCCAGTATATTGCAGACGTTCCGGAAGGTCCAAGATTTCATACAATTTAATGTCATATTGTAGAGATTAGGAAGGTTAAAGTCCCCTGCAAAGAGAATGATTTCATTTATAAAAAGAAGTTCAAGTGCATCCATATATATTTCAAAATCATTGACGCTAATATCTGGAGGAAAATAAATTGCACAAATTACTAGTGATGATTTGTCAAAATTTCATTTGCATGCAACAATATCAATTAATGGGTTAATAATCCGTAAACTAGTGGTATCAAATAAACTATATTTAATATGATTTGCTAACGCGATTAAGACACCACCACCCCTAGACCGTCCAACAAGGGAAAAATTTCTGTCACAGCGAATGATTTCATAATTTAAGGGAAATAGCTCAGAAGTGTTAAGAGAATTGCTTAACCAAGTTTCTGTTAACAAAATAACATCGAAAGACACAGTACAACAGTTAGTATAAAATAAGTGAGATTTTGAATTGAGACCCCTGGTGTTTTGGTAATAACAACGTAAAAAGACAGGACAACTGTTGGGCAAATTTAGTTTTCCGAAACTATTTTAGGGATACCATTAACATACTTAAGAATAATATTTGTTTCTCCATTATCTTTGCGATTTATTAATTCCTGTTTTACAGACTTATAAAGTTCAATCTGCATTTTAGTCCGATCACGTGAAACGGACAAGTTAGTCATAGAGACGTTGGATTTTAATTTATATAAATTTTTAAAAAAATTATTAACAACATCACGACAGGATAATTGAATTTTAATTGGTCGAGAGCGAGCTGATGTAGCATCAAACCGACCCAGACGACTTACTTTTATTACCGAAGAAGTAACACCTGATTCAGATAGTAAGTTATTGACTAGGATTGTATCAGCATCTAACTGCTCTTGTTTAGAAACGGAATTAATCTCCACAGATCCAAAAATAAGAATATTACATGAGCGCTTTTCGCGATCAGAGATTTCCTGAATAATAGTTTCAGTTGATATAAGTGACGGAGAGTGTGTGCTGCTATTATTGACTGCATGAGAGTTTTTTAATTCTGTAATGTCATTTTGCAACTTAATAATTACAGCTTTTAGGCTGTCTAAGTCATTGCCGATATTAATGCAGTTAATACAGTTCCACTTCAGACCAGATTTTGAGCTTTGAATTCTACGAGCTTCAGGAGCAGATATATCAACACACTCTATATTGAAACCATTTTTACATATAGAACAAATTATAAATCTATGAGGTTGAGTTGTTTTTTTGCAACAGTTACAAATATCCATTTAATAAATCAATAAAACAAAACAAAAATTAGAACAAAAGCCAACAACACCCTGTGTAAGATATAAAACTAAAACATCCAGTAAAACGAATCGATAAATCTGCAGTTGGTAGATGTTTGATAGTTTCATTAATTGAATAATTTAATTAGCAAAGAACGCACAAGCAAGAGTGAGCAACGCTATGACCCACAAAACAATAAGAGTTAATAAAAAATCACTAGATGAGAAGTAAAATGAAGATAACTCACCCCTCTTATAGTAGATAACAAAAACACAACCACCTGCGTGCGAATTAGATAAAACGGAATGCACTGATACCAAAAATAAATGTAAACCTAAAAGAAATACCAGCTAAAATAACGATAAAGTGAAGAGCCGAATAGACACGTCAGTCACATGTATCGTGAAAAAAAATACGCCAAATATTAGGTGCCACTTCATACACAGCTGCTGGAGTTATTTGGTGAACAATAATTCAAAATTATAAATGGTTGATTATCAATTTTTTTTTCTAAAAGTCATGAGAAACATGTGGTGTTTGATATCAAATATGAAAATTAAATGGAGATTACGAGCAAAATAGTCAAAAATTGTGACCGATACATTGTCAATTGTTTTTCCCAAAAGTTAATAATTAGTATTAAATTAAATGTATTGACAAGGATGACGAGTAGAATAATCTAAAATTATCATCTACTGTTTGTCAATTGTTTTTTTCTAAAAGCCATTAGAAACCTCTTTGTGTATGTCCAATAAAATAGCCAAGATTTATAAGCGACTGATTGTAATTTGTTTTGACCTAAAACGAGTTGATAGTCAATCAATTTCTAAAAATTGGTGAAATAGTATTTTGTACAATATCTATACCCCAACTAGGTGGTGTATAAAGTAACAGATTTTAAGAAATACTATTCTTCAGGATCCATGTACCTAGTAAATTATCTAATTAAATTAACGAAATGTCATTTAATTCTTGTCAGATGTGTGATGTTTTGAGCATATTATATTTTTTCAAATTTGAGCGTGAAGTTTTAATTTAGGATATTTCAGGGGATCACTAAACGTAGCAAAAAGTTAAAGCAAATTTTGAATATTTTATAGTTTCATACATTCTGTAAATATTTACATATTTTAGAAATGTTATTGACAAGCATTTTTCTCTTATCGATTTCTCATTAACTTTTTAGATGAATTTTTCGTAGTTTATACTTGGAAATTTAATTTAGAAATTAATGAATATTTGTTTCTCGAACACAGAAAACTCTTGCAAATATTAGAACATGAGTTTCAGGCTAAGTTCAATGATGAAATATGAATCATGTAGCATAAAAAATATTTACTTATATTTCAATTATATTTATTGGTTAAATGACATACGAAAATGCACGACAATTTTATCAAATTGGGACTATTTTATTTCGTTAAAAATGTCAAAAAATTGTTTATGCTATTTCTTTATATGTTACAATTATTGATTCCGCAGATCAATTACAATTAGCAAATATTAAATTGCTTAACATTCAGTCACACTGGAGTATTTTAATTAATTATTATTTTTAATAAATATTTCTTTTAACGACTACAATGTTGAACATTTCGGCCTTACGCACATCTAGAATTAAAAAAAAATACATTTACTTATATTATTATTTATATTGTGCATATAAAAATAGAAAGAAACGGCCACCATTGCGCATGTTGCTCATTTTACATTTCAAACACGATATAACGCTAAAATAGAAACATTAATTAATTTGTGGAAAATGTTTTAATATAAAAGACACATTTTAATGATTATTTTTAGGCTTAATACAAAATACATAAATTGAATTGGCAACTAAAGCCGTGTTGTAGTGGTGTGATGAACAGTGGAAGTGCGAGGCAGGATGTCCAGAGCTATCCAGTCCGACGTGGCTGTGTGGTTAGTCTGACCGGCAGCGAGCATGCTGGCTGCGACGCTAGATGACGCACACTCCATTTCAGCAGACAAGCGCTGCAACATACCAACACAACAAATTACTGCAAAATATTCACATAAGTTACCCTTAGTTTAAAACAGTGAATTTATATGTTTATTTATGCTGCTCTGTACAACATAAACTTTACCCAAATTACAGTATAGGAATAGGGAAGAGAGCAGATCCAATAATGAAGTATATTCAACCACAGGCCGTAACTCATTTACTGTTTGAATTCATTAAGTAAGTAAGTATTATAGGAGACTTCTTGTTCTTCATCATCATTCTCAATATAGTTTGAAACACGTTGAAGTGAAGATGTTGGAAGAAAAGAATTGCAATGTTTGTGATTCTACCGTAAGTCTTTTATACCATTTATTTATGAAGTATATCATTAGTAAGTCATATATGGTATGTATAAGTATTTATCATCCTAAAAAATCAATCCTATGAAACTGTTCCTCGAACTGTTCTAAGCTTAAAATAATACATGTTGGTATAAAGTACGATATTGTTCACAATGTCAGTATGGGGCACATTCAATCACCTCACTCGGGGCACTTTCAACCGCTGGTTAAATCAGCTTCATACCTTGGTCAGAAAAAAGTTAAATTTATTGAATTAAATATCATATTTCAGTTCGTAAAGAAATATAACAATAAGACTAATAGAGCGAATATACATATAGATGAAAATAGTATTAAGAATGTTAATGGGGTGAAAACTGTTTGTCGATTGTTGGAATCAAACTCAGGTTTTCAAATCCACAGACCGACTCGATACCACTCAGCTACCTACCCCAACATACGTTATCTAAGTATGTATTTAAGTGCAACATTAATTGATATTCTAAGCTCTCGTTCTGGTTAATTAGTTTAGATTCTGCTGTATATTTGACAACGTAACATTAACTGTCAATTCAAGGAAATAATTCCGCTATATTGTCTATGTATTTAAAAATGTTGTAGTGTTTTATACGTCACAAAAAGAAAATATTATTGAAGTATAGATATCAACGTTTAATGTATAGTTTGCATTTTAATAAATATACAATGGCTTGGTTTGTTTTTAGGGACCCTAGTTAGATCACGGTTGCTATTAAACAGCCATTTTACGAACCGAAATCATCCAACTAAGCTCAATTTTATACACGGTCGTAAATAAAACATAATTAATCACCTTAAATATTTTAAATTTATCAAAAATCATGAGCATTCGCCGGGATTTGAACCCAGAACCTTTCACTCGCTAGGTGACTGCTCTACCAATTGAGCTACAATTACTCGGCGAATTTTATACTCATGATTTTTCGTGCAATGTTTTTAGTTGTTAGAAATTGTAAAGTGACATGGATTGCTTCAATTCGTTACAATCAACAACTGTAGTATGCATTGGCTGATTACCTGGTGAAATAGTATAAGAATTAATTAATTTGACATGCCGTCCTAATTTAAATTTATGAAAAATCATGAGCATTCGCCAGGATTTGAACCCAGAACCTTTCACTCGCTAGGTGACTGCTCTACCAATTGAGCTACAAATACTCGGCGAATTTTATACTCATGATTTTTCGTGCAATGTTTTTAGTTGTTAGAAATTGTAAAGTGACATGGATTGCGTCAATTCGTTACAATCAACAACTGTAGTATGCATTGGCTGATTACCTGGTGAAATAGTATAAGAATTAATTAGTTTGACATGCCGTCATCGTTGGTTAATAATTTAAATTTATGAAAAATCATGTAGCTCAATTGGTAGAGCAGTCACCTAGCGAGTGAAAGGTTCTGGGTTCAAATCCCGGCGAATGCTCATGATTTTTCATAAATTTAAATTATTAACCAACGATGACGGCATGTCAAACTAATTAATTCTTATACTATTTCACCAGGTAATCAGCCAATGCATACTACAGTTGTTGATTGTAACGAATTGACGCAATCCATGTCACTTTACAATTTCTAACAACTAAAAACATTGCACGAAAAATCATGAGTATAAAATTCGCCGAGTATTTGTAGCTCAATTGGTAGAGCAGTCACCTAGCGAGTGAAAGGTTCTGGGTTCAAATCCCGGCGAATGCTCATGATTTTTCATAAATTTAAATTATTAACCAACGATAACGGCATGTCAAACTAATTAATTCTTACACCTTAAATATTGTTATTACCAATCACGGTTGCTATTAAACAGCCATTTTACGAACCGAAATCATCCAACTAAGCTCAATTTTATACACGGTCGTAAATAAAACATAATTAATCACCTTAAATATTGTTATGTATTATGCATGTTGTTTACCTCATATGGGTTCTGTAACAAGTCTTGGAGCGTGTGGACAAGACACGAGAACGTGGGTCTGCTTGACGGCCGCTCGCACCAGCACTCGCGCATCACTTGGTAGCTGCACACATAAACACCGCTCATACAATGTCACACACACTATGTACTCGGCTCTTACATTTCCCTTGTGGAGTACTCGGGCCGCTCCAAGCGGTAGCCGCTCTCCAGCTTCCGATAGAAGCGGAAGTCTGCCTCCAGCTCGGCGTACGGGGTCCGCGCTAGGCTGAAGAGCTCCCACAGCACTACGCCGAATGCCCACACGTCGGACTGCGTGGAGAACGTTTTGTCTCGGATGGACTCGATCGCCATCCACTTGACCGGCAGCGGGCACTGTTGAAATACATACAATACTTGCAGCTGCACATAAATAACACTATACAACTATTGCTCACTTGAGATGTCTTCTTGTAATAACCACTAGAGCTTAAAGTCTTCGACAGCCCGAAGTCACTAATCTTCACCACGTAATTTTCGTCCAGCAGAACATTTCTCACCGCTAGGTCTCCGTGCAGGATCTGTTTGGAGGCGAGGAACTCCATGCCTCGCGCCACTTGCAGCGCCCAGCGCAGCAGCTGCAGCGTGCTAACGTCGCCAGAGCCACGACTAGCCGCGTCTAATTCACACAGGCACAACTCTTGCATAGATGAATATTTAATAAATACACTTAAACAGATCGAATCTGTAAAGAGTTTCTTTTAGCCATTCTTCAATTTTGGCTAAACTAACATTACTCAAATACGATGTTGAAAGGTTTTTCTAAATCACATTTTAAAAAGTTTACTGTAACAGAATTATATTTAGGTTTATTGGCATTATTTAGAAAACTTGGTTTAGCATAATTTGTCGTAATCCAAATTTAAGAATAACTAAAACTTTTTGAAGAATCGAGCTGTATATGAATACCTTGTAAGAATTCGTTGTCATCATCGGGGAAACAAATGAGTTCTGTATCTGGATCTATTAAATTGACAAAATTACAACGATTTGCTCTGAGATAGTTGCTAAGGCTGCCATGTTCACAATATTCAATTACAACAAGCAGATTTCCTGAAAAAGTTATTGTGAAATTTCAAATATTTATATGAAATTGAAATGTTTTTACCTTCCCCAATTTTATCTGTACACGCTCCCACCAGATTGATCATGTTGACGTGCTTCTCAAGATGACTCATTATTTTGAGTTCACATATTAAAGAATTTAATTCAATGACGTTACAGTTCCGGTGAAGCATCTTAACAGCAACAGTTTTTTCTGATTCTCCGTCAAAAAAATTTGTAACTGTTGCTTCGACCACAAGTCCAAAATAACCTGACCCCAAATTACATCCTGCAAATAAATTAGTTTTAGTTGTTTGTTATAAATTAATATATAATTGCTTACCTAGTGCAATTAAATTTCTTGGAATTTCCCATTTTGTATCATATGACAGTAGCACAGCTTGCTGAGATATGTTTAAATATGGATTTACACGTTGTAATTCTCCAGTTTTAAACTTAATGAAACCAGCTTCATTCAATACTATTCGCCATTTCTGTAGAATAAATAAATATTCAGGTAAGTATTACAAATTAATTTCAAAACTGTACCTTGTGTTTATATGTCCTTCTTGCTAGTAAAACTGAAGCAACAATAATCAGAATAATCAAAAATAAAACTAATCCATAATAGGGAATGAATGAAACTGAAAATAAACATGAAAATCCATGATTTTAGATAACTGATAGCATAAACCGATTTATTAAATATTTAAAAAGTAGTTTCGGTACTTTCAATGTTAAGGTCAATGCAAGCGCCTGCTAACATTTGCGCCTTAGTTCGCGGGATATAAATAATATTTTGAAAACGAATGTATTCTGATGATAAAACAAAAAGTAAGATATAGTTTGGTCATCCAATTAATAAAATTTACTATAAGTACTACAAATATTTTGATTGCGCGCGAGTTTACACAGTACCTGTCTGCAAACGTAGGTTCACGGCGCGATAATCTCGTCCAAATGGATTTTCTGCTATACAAGTGTAGAGTCCAGCGTCAGACCGCTGCACATAGTAAATAGTGAGTTCTGAATTGTCATCAGCGAAGCCAATGTGCTGACCAAGTCTTTGTACTTTAGTGGTATTCTGTAAAGGTAATTATTTCTGTTAGAGATTGCATGTATCGGGACTAGTTGGTGTACCTTCATCCAGGTGATCACGGGTTTCGGATCACCGGCAGCAGAACATGTCAGGTTCACGGTGTCCTCGAGTACCACGGTGATTTCTTCTTGCTCTTTGAAACTACTCGTTACAATTTTGGGCTTTTCTCCTTCTAAAATTACCATAATTATTTATTATTAATGTTAGTTAATATTTCATGAAGCTAGAATATTAACTTACTTTTAACCAAAATATGTTTCGTTGTATAATTTCCTCTATTTGTAAAATAAAATACATTACATGAGTAATTTCCTTGATTTTCCTCCGTTATGTTGTCAATTTTTAAAATGATTTCACCAGTTGTATTCCTGACATCTCGAATATATTCTATGTTCAAGTTCTGTGCGATATAAAATATACATTAGAGGAATCATAAAATGATTATTATAAGCAGAACCATTACTTGAATATCTGTATGGTTTGGTGCTATCCAGGACATTTGGAAGCCAATATTGTGGTTAACAGCCACTTTACATCGTAGAACTAAGGGTTGTCCAATGTATACGTAGTCGTATGTCAAATTCTGTATGACTGGTCTTCTTACATCAAATTGATCTACAAATAGAAATGTTTCTACTCAGTGTTGGGCGACTCCTCCATGAACCGATACTCGGCAGACCGGTATAGGCTTGATTAGTCAGTCGCACAAATTCCATTTGTTTGTAATGTATGTAAGTTGAAAGTGTATGCTCACAAATATTGAGATTAGTGTATTATTAAATATACATACCTACTTCTTTTATAATGTAACAGTTAGAAGCTAAGTTACATTGTATTTTGCACCACATTTCTATCTAAGACAAGTTTCATATTAAATGTAGATATACAAGAATACTCGAAATTTTGATTTGTTTTTATTTCGTAGAGGTAAATAAGTATATTATTTGTTCAAAATAAATAGAAACATGGACATTTAACATGGAATAATTGTAATATTTGTGAGGAAAGAGTTTAGCAATGGCCCTTGCCTACGTGCGTTTTTTTTTCAACGTTAAATGTGAAATAGTTATTTATGTATTAACAGCTTAAAGTGTTTCTTTGTTACACGAACACAGTAATTGCAGGGCAAGCCGAAGGGCGAGGGAGGGAAGTGACATTTTCACAAGTAATGTTGACAAAAATAGATTTTTATGCAAATAAAAGATATCTGGCAAACATTTATGCTACCTAATTGCACATGATAATAATAAATCTCATCGACACACCTTATTCACTACAGATTACCTAATTTTATGTTCACAAATGAAAGAAAATCGACTGTGGCTATAAATGAGGTAGGTAATCTATATTAAATAAAGTGTCTAAATAATGCTAATGATAATTTTAAATATTGTGATAAAAATACTCTAATTTTTTATATTTACAATAAATCTAGAATTGCTAGCCGAAACCAGAATCGAAACCGTTAACCCGAAAAAAGGAAAATAAAAACTGAAACTAAAACGCGCCAAAATTTTAAACCAATACGAACCCGCAATCGAAAGCAAAACCATATTTATTTATTAGTTAACCGCATTATACTAAATGTTTTTTTCTTTGTAATTAAAGGTAAATTGTAAATTTGTTTGTTTAAAATAATATAGAAGTATTAATTTTATTGCATATTGATTGAATTCATCCCGCGACCTTGCCATGTTATATATTTTTGTTTGTTGCTGTACCTGGGAAAGAATAAAACGCTGATTAGTGCTGATCGCTGACTGACGTTAAAGAACGGTGAAACCCGCTGACCCATAGTTGATATCCTCTGATATAAAGTAAATAATATCAAATTAAGCCAAACAAGTAATATTTAGAATATTTAATCCCTCCATCGTGACCCGTCGACACATGGTTGATACCCACTAACAGGGGCGGATTGAGGATTTGAATCGGCCCGAGGGATTTAAGAAAGTAGTGGCCCGCGGGCAGCGCGAGCGAAGCGAGCCCACGCTCGCCGCAGACGTAATTTTTGAAAAAAGGGGCGTGGCCCAATCATAAAAATGCGATATGGTAATCAAAATACGTGGAATTTTATTCTCTACGATAGTACGATAGAGAAAGAGTAAGACAGTACGCGTACTATGCGAAACACGCAACACACGTACTCTTGTAATTTGCATGTAGTATTAAAGCAAATAAGCAAATCCATGACAAATTAATATGTTATTCACCTTCGCGTAGAATAATAGAACATTGTTTGTTTTAGTTATTTAACATTTTAATGCTTGGAGGCTGAATTTTGTGAAACATAGCCAAGTGTTTACTTTATATTTTTATTAAACCTTGTTTCACCAAGTGTTGGATGACAATTAATTTTGTCTTTGTTATTTAAATTGCTATTGCGTAGCTTTCCCTTTTTTTCGGTAGATGGCATGACCAGTTCCACAAAACTTCTCATGTCATCTTACTAGTTTGTTAGAGATCTTATTCTCTGCTGGCACAGTTCTTCGTCACCAGTTTCTTCACATGAACTTTGTTCTAGGTGAAGAAGTGAGTTATACCATACTGATGAGCTCTAATAAGAGCGAAACGCGTCTATGGTTACTTACTGAACTGTGCTGGCCAGCCTCTGACGATGCCCTCATAAGGTGACTTGGAGGCTGAATTTTGTGAAATATAGCCAAGTGTTTACTTTATATTTTTATTAAACCTTGTTTCACCAAGTGTTGGATGACAATTAATTTTGTCTTTGTTGTTATATAAATTAAATACTCACATCACATATGACAATAAATACTACTAGCTAGAATCTAGAACCTAAAACTGTAGAACTAAACACCACCCCACCTACGAACGAAGCCTCAAGCTCTGTGACGAGAGCGGTGTGCGATAGCGGTACGTACAACAAAGTTACATTGTTGCAAATTTCTTAATGTACCACTTAGCTAAGCTACTTAGACATTCAAATGGATTTTGTCAAAAATTAAAGTGCGTAATAACAAAATAGCATTTTAATCTCACTCCATTCGCTTAGCTTACTTTAAATGTTTTAATTAAAATGATTTCGCTGCCCGGCGGCTCAGCACACCGGCGATCCGGCCCACCGAGGCTTACCTCGATGCCTCGATAGGAAAATCCGCCCCTGCCCACTGATTTGAGATGATGCTAATTACAGTAATGTAAATGTAAAATGGACTTGCACAAAAGTTTCCAAATTAGTTTAGACACAAAATACCTCAAATAAATGTTATAGAGATTAAATAAGTTAGCATCAGATTTGATTTTAACATTTCATAAATGAAAAAATCAGGTTTAAAGTTTATTGAAAATACGGGTAGGTCTCTACAAGATCGACATTACATGATGAACATCCGTTGCTTATCGGCCTAGTTTTATTTACACCATTTTGAACAGAGACAAACATCAAGATGAAATTTTTGTGATTGGATTTTACAACGTACAGAGGAAGATAGAAAATTTTATAAGAACCTATTTTACATTGATGAAGCTGTATTTACTACAAACAAAATATATGTTTGGTGTTGAATTATGAATAATCAGTTATTTGAACCAAATGGATAGGGAGGGGAACAAATAATGATTTGAATATAATATTTTTCCGCCCACCAGATTAAACACCAATGGATTTTTTTTTGTGAGGTTACCTTAAATCAGGTCTATTAAAGAAGAGCGAGAGATAGAGTAGAACTAAGGCAAAAAATATTTGAAGGGTGTAGTTATATTCCGCCTTTTATGTTACAAATTGCAGTTTAAAGATTGAGAAAATTTATGGAAAAGTGTTCAAGAAGCCGAGAACATGTGAAAATTTTATCATTTAATCATAGTACTCAGAAAAAATTCGTGATTTTTATGATTTTAATTTGTTGTCTTATTTTAATTATATATTTAAAAAATAAACAATTTTAACAATCTTATTGTGCATTATTTACTAACAAATTGCCGATCACTCGTATACATTTCATATTTGAGTGCTATACTTGTCTAAGTATTTTTCTAAATAAAGTTATGTCCTATATTTAAAATTAAAGGTACTTAACTCTCCAAATTTTTTGATTTCGAGTCGCCTATGTACAGAAAATAAACATTAGAAATCCATTTTTAGAATATGATGCAGAGGAATGCAGTAAAAAAAGTTCTTTATTTAATCGGAGTAAAAATAAAAAAGTTACCCATTTATAAAGACTTTTTTCAATCACTCTGCATACATATTTTAAAATGATACAATATTCAGAATAGAAGTATGTATTTTTAATTCAAATATTTATCACGATGTAATTAAACGTGTATTTTGATTTGAAAAATAGTGGAAAGATAAATTAGAATCTTCGCGTCTTTGTATTGTGTGCATGCGTGTATGTCGGCCAAAAAATTAGTAAGAGAAAAAAAGTATTTTACCTAATTTCGTCATAAAAAGTTCTTTTTTACATCAATTTCTGACGTTAAGATTCATCCAAGTGCAGTGTCTCACCCACTCTTAGTTGCGACTGGTGATTCATTGTGATACGAATTTGATTTATTTAATTGATTTCAAGATGTCACGGAAAAGCTCGCAAGATAAGCCTCAAATTAATATATTATTTCTTTTAATTAAATTTAGGCCTTCATTACGAAAACGACCCGTGTTAAAATTTTATTTCGAGAAAATTGGGAATTATAAGAATGATTGACGCACAGTTATTTGCAAGGATTGGAAAAAATGGGTTCGAATTAAATGATTAAAATAAAATTAGGTTCTGATTTAGAAAACAAAACTTATATATCATTAGAAATTCTTAAATGAAAAGTGAAACACTCATTAACTGTGCAACTACACTACAGTTTTGAAAATAAGTTAAGAATTATCTGTCCCCTTTGACATCAAATACGTGTTAAGTCGAGCACCCACATCCCAAATGGAAAGTGTGTGTCGATGGTCAACATTACCATAAACACTGATGAACTTGTTCGCTGTGGCGTTGTGGGACGTCAA
This sequence comes from Pterostichus niger, assembly GCA_947425015.1. Lineage (NCBI taxonomy): Eukaryota > Metazoa > Arthropoda > Insecta > Coleoptera > Carabidae > Pterostichus > Pterostichus niger. Next base: position 11,950,444 of record OX380352.1, on the reverse strand, counting down.
ATGGCAGAAGTAGCGGCCTGCATCTGCTTCCTTCGCATCATGTAATATTAGTCTATTCATTAATATTTTTTTTCCTTCAAGTTTGATTTGTTTTATTTCTTCAATTACTTTCTGTAAATTAAAAAACGATCGTTTTCAGAAAATAATACATAAATGCAAGTGAATAAGACAAGGATGGAATATTTCTCTGTACAAGAAACATATGAACAATGCCTGACTGTCATTCGCACTTTCTTGTATTTGCAGATAGTAAATATTCTATGTATTCTTTCTTTGTAAAATGTACATATTTGATCAATAAGAGCAATTAATAACTAATAAGGATACCATAATGTCAATTTTGTTCGAATAGTTTATGCAAAAACAAGAATATTTATTTGTCTTTATTTGTTTGTTACGTTTGAATATGTACGTACATACGTCACATTTAAAAAAATTATGTTATAATGATTGTATATTTATTAAAATATGAGCTGACATCTCTGTAAATTTACCTACGAGCCACCACTAAAATAGATGATGTAAATTTTATATCCATAAAATAAATATTTTACTGTCTGTTTTAATATATAAATACAATAATTATAATACAAAATAGTTATAAACAACAATTCCATACAGGTGTCGTAAAAATGTGCAACGTAACTGATTAATACTTTTACACAATCTTTCGTTTCCCAGATTATTTTAGAGAAAATTAATTTAAAAACAAGGTATTAGTTTACAACCAGGGATGTGCGTGTAGTCTACTGCAAGTAATCTACGCCATTCTCTACGTGTAAACAATCATGTAGTCTACGTCATCATTTTTCATGTATACAATGTAGACTATGTAGACAATGAAAACACCTGTGTTCACTTAAGTCAGATTAAAATTGTATCCCTGGAACTAGGGAATTGTAAATGTTGGTAGAGATTTTTATTATTAATGTAGGGATTACATGAAAAAAATTAGTTGGTTAGGGCAAAACGTTCAAAATTTGTCAACTGGTTACTGTTAAAAATAGCGCCAAAGAAAACTCCGTCTGGTGAGATGGCGCGTTGATCGATTTTAAAAATATGACAGTTCGTCCAAGACCCAAGACCCAAGACGGACATTCGTCTAGTAATGTACGAGCACTTGCTTTATTAGTTTTATTATATAAAGACCGATAATGACCCGAGCTCACGAATACGAATACATGTAATAGTTACAAAGGAATAAATTTCATTATCTACATTGTTTACATTGTCTACGTCGCTAGAATTGTCGACGTATTGTCTACATGTAGATGTAGACAATTAAAGATTACACGTAGATGCACATCACTGTTTACAACGCTGCTTCTCAGATGTGCTCGACTTGAGAAAGAGAAGATAATTACAGTGAGAACGAAACGTTTGTATTGTCACGCAGAAATTGGGCAATCAATTGATTACCCGACAAAAAATTTTAGTATACGGAAATTCGTACCTTTGAATTGAATTTGAATATGAATATGTGTGAATTTTATCATGTGGTGGGTCGCTCGCAAATAGTCTTTAGAAACCTCTACACATTTAAACAAGTGCAAACAACTTTATCTTCGGTAATTTAATTCCAGCTTAAGTTTCATGTTAAGTGTGTTTTTATTTTATATGTAGGAATTAAAAGTTTAAATATTAATTCATAGAGAATAATGTTACAATATATTTTTTTATTATGTTATTGGTTATTGTATCGTTATTAAAATATCTGTATTTTATTCTATTAGACAGAAATAGGTAATGATTGAACTTATATTTCTAATATGAGATTTGCTCGCTAATATGTTGAAACGTGTCTTAGTTTTCTTTATAATCATATAGTTTATGATTTTGGTAAATAGATGGAATATTTTGGGAGGGTAATTTTTTATTAACATAGGAGAGATCTTAGAACGAAATCTTCAATAATATGTAATAATAATTAAAATCTAGTATATCCAGGCTGTTTCACAACTTCAGGATAAAAATTAAATGGTAAGATACTAAATGATCGGGAATCAAAAATATATTTGTTTAAATTACAAAATTAATTACCCTTTACATGAAATAAACATTTTTAGTGCCTCTGATTTCAATCGTAATTTAAAAATTGTTATTAATAAGTTTCCGGCTAAATAATTAAATAATATTTATTCCTTATTGTAACGTTATGTAAAATAATTTTTAATATTAAAGATATATTATTAATATGTTACATTTATACCAGTGGCACTAAAAATGTGTATGTCATGTGAAGTGCAAATAGATTATATAGAGTGCGTTATTTGCAGTAAAGCCCTATTCTGTCTATACGCTTCAGTAACTGCAAAAACAAATAAAGATTGATGGTATTCTGCGATAAATCTAACAGATTATTGATTCGTAACTCTGTAAATAATGAACATCACAAAAATATTTGTTGATAGATTGGAAATATTCCATAAAATTATAAGTTTCGTTGCGATTTTGTTCATCATTTACAGACTTATGGATTTACATAGAATGACACTATTAGCTTGATGTCTCACATGGATAAAAATATATATTTTTTTACAATCGATATATAAGTTAATATTTAGATTGTTATTATGGTTTCGAAATTTGGCACTGAGTGGAATTTATTCATTAAAGCATTGAGTGCTTTAAAGATATGTAATTTTGTATTCCAGAAGAATATAATTAAGGAAATGACGCCAGAAAAGACACAATAAACAATTTAATGTTTATATATATATATATTGTCGGGATAATTAATTCTCGTATACCAATAATGTTTCATCAAGTAACTGAGCGAATATAGCAACTATTTTGTTTTCAAAAAATAACAAGTTGTAGTTATGCATATAAATGTCATGTATTTTCATATCTGATATTTTGTGATAAATAAATCGTACTAATAAAAGTTACATCTGTCTACGATCCTCTATTTAAAACTATAGGTTATGGGCCCAGGTGCACGATAAAAAATATTGTACAAATGGCATTTGCAAATGTTGTAAATACTGCGCGCCTAGAGACTCTTACAAAGGATAATTATGATACTTGGAAGATACAAGTAGAGGCTCTTCTTATCAAGAATGAAATGTGGGGCTACGTCTGTGGTGAAAATCCGAAACCGGGACCACTTACTGACGGAGATGCAACGGAAGTAGCAGCAGCTCAAGCAGCTAGAGATGATTGGGTTAAACAGGACGGAAAAGCAAGGTCAGATCTACTATTATCCATTAGTCCTTCTGAGCTTAAACAAATTCGAGATTGTAAAACGTCTAAAGATATTTGGGACAAGCTAGAATCAATATACGCATCAAAAGGGCCAGCTCGCAAGGCAACACTGCTGAAGCAGCTTTCTCAACAAAAGATGCGCGATGGAGACGATGTTCGAGAACATCTCTCATCTTTCTTTGATGCCGTTGATAAACTTCAATCAATGCAAGTTGAAATAAACGGTGACTTATTATCAATATTGTTGCTATACAGTCTACCCGATTCATTCGAGAATTTCAGATGTGCAATAGAATCGCGTGACACACTTCCAATGGCTGATTCTCTCAGAATAAAAATAATCGAGGAAAGTGATGCCAGAAAACAGAAAAATGCCAACAGCAATACCGGCGCATTCTTCATTAGAGGTCAACGTCAACACTACAGTATAAATTCACAGAAACCCGGAAAGCATAACGAGAAGAAACCAAACAAACCAAAATGTTACTACTGTGGTATCTCAGGACACAAAATATCTGAATGTCGGAAGAAGAAAAAGGCTGAAAGTCAAAAAGGTAATTTGACAAATGAAACCTACTTCGCAGACGCTTACAATACTGAGTCTGCATCATTCAATCCCGGAAACACTTCCACGGAATGGTGTATCGACAGCGGGGCGACTTTTCGCATCTATGCAACAACAAATCGTTGTTTATCAGTTCTGAAGAAGTGAGGAGCGAGTTGCGCTTGGCTAGCAGCGCGACTACACAGATGAAAGCAAAAGGAAGTATTCAAATTTCGACAAATGTAAACGAATCCTCCAAGTCTATCGTACTTCAAAATACTTTCTTCGTTCCAGATTTGCGTAACAATTTAATGTCTGTTGCCAAATTGGTAGATAGAAATCACACAGTCACCTTCTCAAGGCAAGGAGCGACAGTCAGAGATGCTTGCGGCGCCGTCCGACTACAAGCCAACCGAGTCGGCGACCTGTTTTACCTAAAACAGGAGCATCAACAAGCCAATTCAGCTCTCAAGGAAGTATCTCTCTTAGAAAAGTGGCATCAACGCCTCGGCCATGTCAATTTTAACAATCTGAGAACGCTGATCAAAGATGGCTACATCCAGGGACCAAACGTCAAAAATGATTGCACAACTTCGTGCGAAACTTGCATCACGGGTAAATTAACTCGTTTACCTTTCTCAAAACGTACTGAAAGTTCACTTGTTCCCCTTGGCATTGTCCACTCTGATATATGCGGACCAATGCGAGTCAAATCACAGGGTGGAGCACTATATTTTCTAACATTTACCGACGACTACAGCCGTTGGACCGATATATACTTCCTACGAAGTAAGGATGAAGTAGCCGAAAAATTTATGGAATATAAAGTTTATGTCGAGAACTTAACTGGTTACAAAATTAAGGCATTGCAATCCGATAACGGCAGGGAGTTATGTAATCATCGCATCGATGAGATTTTGAAGAAAAGTGGCATTCAAAGACGATTGTCGACACCGTACACTCCACAACAAAACGGAGTAGCCGAGAGGAAGAATCGAACGTTGGTGGAAATGGCACGCTGCATGCTTCTAGGATCTGGTATGTCCCCATCTTTTTGGGCTGAAGCAATTGCTACTGCCAATTATATTAGAAACAGATGCCTTACCAGAAGCCTGAGCGGAGTAACACCATACGAGAAACGAACCGGAAGGCGTCCAAATCTACATTATTTAAAGGTATTTGGATGCAAAGCATTTGTCCTAGATAAACGACCTACCAAAGGGAAATTCGACCCAAGAGCGTTAGAAGGAAGATTCGTCGGCTATTCTGAAGTTTCCAAAGCGTATCGCATTTGGATGTCAGATGAAAGAAAAATCAGAATAAGTCGAGATGTCAAATTTCTGGAAGAATTTGGTTCGAAAAATAATTTTGCCAATTTTATCGCCGAAAATACAATAAATGGAAGATCCAGACTCGTAAGCGATCACATAAATATTCAATTCAATAAGTCTACAACAGAAAAACATAGAAACGAAGCCGAAATTACTAATTTTGAAGAGGTTGAAGAATCTCTTCCAAAGTTAAATGAAGAGCTAGATGAGAACTTGGACATGAAAAAGCAAAATCAAGTGAAAAACGGAGAAGACAAAGACAGAAATGAAGAAATAAAAGAAGTAAGAAGACGTCATTACGAAGAAGATGAAGATATAACTAAAGAAACAAGAAAACGAGCTCCCGGAAGACCCCTGAAAATCAGTACGGAAAAGCCAGGAAGACCCATAAAAATGTATCATTACGTAACAAATAATACAAATACCGAGAAGAAAGAAAAACAAGTCAACGTCACTTCAATATATTCAGAACAGCATGATACAGATATCGTAATGGCCTGTTCCGAGATTCCCATTTCCGAAGCAACTTCTGGTTCAAACTGCAATGAATGGAAAAACGCAATTTACGTCGAAACAAAGAGTCTTTTGGAAAACGATGTCTGGGATATTGTTAATCGTCCTCAAGAACAGTCCTACGCAACAAATACAAAAGCGATGGTACTCTAGAACGTCGAAAGGCAAGAATCGTAGCTAAAGGCTACACACAGGTACCTGGAATAGATTTTTATAATTCATATTCTCCAGTCGCAAGACTTAGTTCGTTCAGAATATTAATGGCTTTAGCAGCAAAGTACGATTTGAATGTGACACAGCTTGATGTTACCACGGCCTACCTGTATGGCGACATCGATACAGAAACCTACATGGAAATGCCAGAATTTCTTGAAGAAATGATCGAAAGAATTGTGAAAGAAGAAAAAGATTTACAACTCACAAGAAAAGCCACGGATATGCTAATAAACATCCGAAAAGGAAATCAAGTATGTAAATTAAAGCGAGCCATATATGGTTTAAAGCAAGCCGGGCGTCAGTGGCACTCAAAATTATCCAATGTACTCCATGAAGCAGGATTTTTACCCACGAACTCAGATCCATGTATATACGTGGATAATGACAAACAAACGTTCATCTTAGTCTACGTAGATGATTTATTAATTGCAACAAAAAACAAATGGAGAGAAAAATTAGTTGTAGATATTTTATCTAAACATTTCAAGATCAAACACTTGGGCGAGGCGAATTTTTGCCTGGGTATAGAGATCAACAGAACAAGGGAGAGTATACACATCTCTCAAACAGGATACATCAGAGAAATCCTGAAGCGATTTGAAATGTTAAACTGCAAGCCAGTATCTACACCGCTTGCAGTGGGAACAAGACTCAACGATTTCTTCGAAACAGAAAAAGATGTCATCACAAAGCAACCCTACCGAGAATTAGTCGGTGCCTTAATGTATCTCGCCATTGGTACACGTCCCGACATCGCACATACGGTATGCGTATTGAGTCAATTCAATGAACGACACTCCAGTGTACATTGGACCGCCGCAAAAAGAGTTTTGCGATATCTCAAAGGAACGATAAATCATGGGCTCTCCTACGGAAAAAATGAATTAAAATTACAAGGTTATGTCGACGCAGATTGGGCAAACGACACTGGTGACCGCAGATCTTATACCGGATTCACATTTATATTGAGTAATGCAGCAATAACTTGGGAGTCACGTAAACAACGAACCGTGGCACTGTCCAGCACTGAAGCGGAATACTTAGGTCTTTCTACGATAGCCAAAGAATCCGTCTACCTAATCCGATTCCTGCGAGAACTGGGATTCGACACACTTACCAACGTAGAATTATTTAACGATAACAACGGTGCCATCAAATTGTCAGAAAATCCCGTACATCATTCCAGAACTAAACATATTGACATTCGACACCACTACATTCGCCAAGTCCTCAAGGAGGAACCTGTTAAATTATCTCATTTGTCTACTAATCTTATGATTGCAGATATTCTGACAAAAGGGCTTCCTCGACCGAAACACGAATATTGCACCAGGGAACTAGGACTCGAGGACAAATTCCAAACTGAAATTAAGGGAGAGTGTCGGGATATTTAATTCTCGTATAGCAATAATGTTTCATCAAGTAACCGAGCGAATATAGCAACTATTTTGTTTTCAAAAAATAACAAGTTGTAGTTATGTATATAAATGTCATGTATTTTCATGTCTGATATTTTGTGATAAATAAATCGTACTAATAAAAGTTACATCTTTCTACGATCCTCTATTTAAAACTATATATATATATATATGTATATTTTACGACACATAAACAACAATGTTATTAGTTAGAAACTTAATTTGGCGGCAAAAGAGAAGTACATCAGAATAGCAATTAAGGACTGCTTTACAGCTCACAATTTCGGGGACGACATAGGTGAAAAATAACGGAATAGGGAAGGAATAAATTATAATTAAATATGGCATCCAAGATAACAGGTGAACTAATATTATAAATATGATAAATCAGTAATAACTTAATTTTGAAATATTTATTCGAAACTTTTTATTAAACAACTAAACTGTGCGATACCTTCACAAGTTTTAAACGCTCCGACGACAAGATAAACAATTAACAGAACAACAAATGTCAACAAAACATTATTAAATAGGTAAGTTGAATATAAAGTGAAATAGAAAAAAGTTATATTAATTAAATGAGATGAAAAACAAGGTGAATTATTATGAACAAATAAGGTAAATGTTTTACAAATCAATAATTAGTACTTTGCTACTTCTAAATCTAAACTCTGATTTTAGGTTATACATACAGATGGAATGGGAAAGGATTTAAAAGGACTAAAAGACAGAAAGGAATTCCTGGACAAGGGACGAAATTGGAGCATGACAAGGTCCAGGGTGCAAATAGGTATATGTGCTTGTAGTCGATTTTTAGTAGAGATATGACTAGATCGGTTAGTGTTTTAGAGATGTACAATATTCAGCCTCCAAGTCAACTTATCAGGTCATCATCAGAGACTGGCCAGACAGTAACCATAGACGCGTTTCGCTCTTATTAGAGCTCATCAGTATGGTATAACCCACTCCTTCACCTAGAACAAGTTCACGTAAAGGAGCTGTGTGACGAAGAACTGTGCCAGCAGAAGATAAGACCCGTAACAACTTAGTAGAATGACATGAGAAGTTCTGTCGAACAGGCAGTGCCATCTACCGAGAAAAGCAAAAGCTACGGTAGTATAATCATTTCAAGGACTAGATTACGTGATAAGTGAGTGATTTAGATTACTTGTAATAGCACAACTTACACTAAATATGAAGTGATTCGGATGTGTCCAGTGCAGCGCATCGTCAGGGACGTTGTGGAACACGTGCGCAGTGCAGCACAACTCTAATGTCTGGCCGACAAACACGAGATCTTCATCTGGACCAGATATAAATGGTTCCTGTTCACTAATGCCTAACGATAAATAAATACAAATTAAATATTAGCCATAGATTAATTCATTTGATGTAAAATATAATAGCTGGTAAGCTCGTTTCTAACTGGGTTTTAGTTAAAACCATGTTATAACCGAGCTCTTCCTACAGCCAATAAGTCTGTCATTATATTTCTAGCGTATTAATTGACCAAATGTACTTTTAAAACAATAATATTATTTATTAATGGAGAAATATGATTAGGTACTAATTTAAATTAATCAAAATGATAATTACTTTTATTTTCTATTAAAACCAAATGCAGTGTTTGAGCGCATGAGAGCGTAAACTTGTAGTCCCGGGTTCGAATTTACCAGTCGGAAAGTTTATTTATTTATGCTACTTTGTACAACACGAACTTAATCCCAATTACAGTACAGGATCTCCTCGAGCCGCAGTGTAGTAGTTCATATATTTTCAGCTTGAGTGGGATTTCATCACAAATTTTGGGTATAAACACATAGGTAGGTATGTATTTCACAAACAACAATCATTTGTTGAACTAGGATAAAATGTAGCAGATTTACTGCCGCTGCTTCGCCTCGTCTATTAAACCAGCCATATCTTTTTTGTTCATTTTCACAAACAAACTATTACAGTATACTTGGGTAACTTAGCAATTAATTTGACTACCTATTTAATGTTAATTGATGCCATAGACCAGACCGATAATAATTAACAATAGCTGTATTATTTTTGATCACAATCACAGTTCATCTTCAAAGAAATTCAGCTGGCATGAAGTGAGTGAACTCACAGCCCCCTTTACCAGTCGCGAAATAAATTCAAAATGATGTGAGCCATGCAGTTTAGTAGAAGGGGTAATATGTGTAGAACTGTCATACATTTAGAATATATTCTAAAATCAGTTACTAAAACTACTTAAACTAATCTAAATAAAAATAAATGGCCCAAGGGATGATAAGGTTGACGAATTTAAATTTATATCATTTCCACCTTCGTTGTAAATTACAATTTATAGGTATTTATGATAAGTAAGTATATATAGATTTACTCATATAAACTAATTAAAAGTTATTATTTGCAGTTGCTGCAATATTTTATATATACCGGGTGGAACATCATACGTGTGTACATAGGCGATTAACATGAAAAAACAGTTTTTCTGTGCGCATTGCTCCCCAAATAATTTTAGCCAAAAATGTTTCAAATAAATGTTGTAGAGCATAAAATTATGCATCTAAATCAATAAACAGAATTACATTTACATGCGTTATAACGACAGAAATTAAATTAAAAAATATAAAAAATTACGTTAGAAAATATCACATAGCCATGGAAGTAAAACAAAAATAGATAGATGCTTGACGTTTGACAGATATCCTGATTTAACACCTAGTGATTTTTTTTTATGGGGTCATCTTAAATGTAAAATTTATAAGCAACGCCACCCAAATATTAATTCTTTGAGAGAAGCTATCGTGGATAAGTGCGCCTTAATCACAAATAGGCAGCTCGCTAATGTACGACATTCCTTCTACAATAGACTTGGTTATTTCTTGGCTGAAAATGGAGGTTTATTTGAATATTTATTGTAATAATAAATTGTAGTGATTATTTTATTGAGAGATTATTATTTGATATTTGAATTATAATAAATAAAAGCGTAGACTTCCACGGTCTGAGTCATTAAAATTAAACGAGTTCCGGGTTTGGACCGTGTCAAAATTCGAGTGAGGGCTCGACGTTTCGCTCGCCATCGTAGGGAGCTTCTTCAGGAGGAAAGGAAGAAAGATCAAGGTTACCCGACATGTAAACCACGCTAGAGGCCAAGAGCGATCTTCGAAGAGTAGAAGGAAAAAAGAGTTTATATAGAGAAAGACGTGTCGGATGATTGGTTAGGAAGGTTCATTGGTTAGAGTCAGGTAAAGATGGTTCACTGCGCAATAAAGGTTTCCAGACAGGTGGCAGGTAGTAACCTGTGTCACGGTTGAAATTGTTTGGATGTTTATGTATCTCAATAGCTTCACGAATTTTCCTATCATAGAATTTGGGAGCGGATACGATGATGGAAGATTCATCAAACATAATACTGTGACCAGTATTATGTTGATGTTCAGCCACGGCGGAATTGAGAACTTGCCCAGATTTTAAACAGCGCTTATGTTCGGTGATACGTGTTTGAACGGTACGACCAGTTTCACCAATGTATACTGAACCGCACGAGCAAGGGATACTGTATATTCCTGCTGAGGATAGCGGTGGCCTTTTATCCTTAAGAGATGGAAGGGATTGAGAAATTTTTTGGGAAGGTTTGAAAATGACTTTAATGTTACTCTTACTAAGAATTCTACCAATCCGATCAGTAACACCCTCAATAAATGGTAGTACGGCAAAAGAATCAAAGGATGAATCATTATCAGCTATGTTCTGGGGCCGGGGTTGTTGGAAACGTTTGATGCTATAATCAATTGAGCGTTTGCTGTACCCATTGTTCATAAGGCTACACCGCACGTGCTGTAGTTCGGACTCTAAATTATCTGGTTCTGAGATAATGAAAGCACGGTGAACAAGAGAGTTAATAACAGAATTCTTTTGGGACGGATGGTGATGTGAGTTGGCATGTAAGTATCTATCAGTGTGCGTAGGTTTACGGTAAACTGCATGGCCAAGACTACCGTTAGATTTACGAGAAACGAGCACATCGAGGAAAGGAAGAGTACCTTTATTTTCGATTTCCATAGTGAAAGAAATGTTGGAATGTTGGTTATTTAAATGTTCTAAGAAGTCGTTCAGTGTATCTCTACCATGTGACCAAACAACGAAAGTGTCATCAACATAACGAAACCATACCTTAGGTTTGAGGATAGCAGTTTGCAAGGCCTGTTTCTCAAAGGATTCCATGAAGATGTTAGCGACAACTGGTGAAAGTGGTGAACCCATCGCTGCGCCCGTTCTTTGTTTATAGAATTTATTTTGGAAAACAAAATAAGTGGAAGTGAGGCATTTCTCTATAAGGGTGGCTATACTCGTGGGTTGTTTGTCTTCATGAAGTAGTTGGCGGATAATATCTACCGAATCTGGGATGGGAACCTTGGTAAATAGAGAGTTGACATCAAAGCTAACTAAAATATCTTGTGGTGTAATATTAATATCAGAAATCTTTTTAACAAAATCGGCCGAGTTACGAATAAAAGATATAGAGTTGCCTGTATACGGTTTAAGTATTTTAGAGAGGTATTTAGCAAGTTGATAAGTGGGAGAATCTATGGTACTGACTATGGGCCTGAGAGGAATATCAGGTTTGTGTAGCTTAGGTAAACCATAAATGCGGGGTGTTTTAGAAGATTTGGGAATAAGTTGTTTTTGAATCGCTGTAGGAATATCTGAGGATTTAATAAGAGCAGAAACTTCACGTTCAAATTTGGCAGTTGGATCGCGTTTTAAGGGTGTGTAGGAGCCATCTTGAAGAAGTAAGTTAATCTTATTAGTGTATTAGTATAGTGAATTATAATAGATAGGTTATAATTTTTACATGACCAACCCTATAAGAAATAAACGTTTCATTGAAATGTACAATTGTTTATTTATTATTCAATTGTAATCATAGGTATGGAGTTTTTTTGTATGAATTTTATTGAATGATTAATTTGTCGGGGGTAAAATATCAAATAGACAGAAACACGTCAAGCATTTATCTATTTTTGTTTCACTTCTATGACTATTTGATATTTTGAACGTAATTTTTTATATTTTTTAATTTAATTTCTGTCGTTACAACGCATGTAAATGTAATTCTGTTTATAGATTTAGATGCAGAATTTTATGCTCTACAACATTTATTTGAAGCATTTTTGGCTAAAATAATTTGGGGAGCAATGCGCACGGAAAAACTGTTTTTTCATGTTAATCGCCTATGTACACAGGTATGATGTTCCACCCGGTATATAAATTAGGTTTCGATCTACGCAAGTTGACTTTTTAAAAATAATTTATTTTACTATTAGCAACGATGTTGCTTGGTACAAGGTTGACTGTAAACTAACTTACAATATCTTACAAGAGACTAAGCACAAACAACTACTCAGCAGGGGAGCTACGGAAATATAACTTATATATATATATATATATATATATATATATATATATATATATATATATAAATTATATTTTTGATTTTGCAATTTGTTAAAAAAAACAAATTTTAAGTTTCACTATTTTATCCGTGACTATTTACAGGCTAGCGTACTTCCAGCTAGACAAGTTAACACAATCTGTCTTACACATGTCTCTACTCCTATTTATTACATTTCTTATCTTATATTCTAAGAAACACGAATGACATTATTTCTAGTGTCGAATAACGAAACTGCAGCGTTTCGAGATTCATAATTCCTCCCCATCAAGAAACAATGTTATTTTAGGGGGTTTAATTCTAAATCCTTATTATTTTGTTGAATAATCCTATTTTGTTTACATTTGATAATAAAAGTATATTTTTTATTTTTAAATAGTATTATTACAATAATAATTATCGTAATAGAGAAAATTATATAAAATGTAGGTATATGGTGATTGCTAATTTGTTTGATAGATTCAATTTCTTGTAAATGTGTAACATTCAATTTTAATTCATTTACTTTAGTAATTTGCGGCACTTTCTTTAATTACATATTATTTAAGTTATCGATAATATATTCTTGATATAATGATTTAATTTTTGAAATTGCCAGTTTTTTATGGAGCACATATCTTGGTCATTAAGAAAAATACCCTGCAATTGTTTATATTTATAATTATTTCCACAGTTAAACTCTAATTTTTGCGGGTTTGGTGAGAAAATTATAACTTTATTTGTGAATGGAATTTGAGAAATATAATTCTTTGTTGTAATTTCCTCACTTAAACAATCATCATATACTTGCTTATTTAATATATTATTAATACAACTGTTTATAGGGTTATAATTTGAGACACAATATTTCTTATTTATAAACTTACTGATAGATATATACTTATTATTATGTGTAACATACATGGTATTATCTTCTAATATTTGTTTATACGAGGAGTCATAGTATGGTGTGGGTGTGAATTGTTGTATTTTGTGTAGACCATTTGTGTAGTTTGGGACAGCTAAAAGGATATGTATTTTGTTATCTTGTAGTGTACATGTGACATATATTGTTTCAATCATTTGAAGGATATTCGGGTTTTGTGTAATGTTTAGAAGGCTGTCGGGGTCTATAATTGTAATATCTAATTGATTTAATGAGCAGAATTCTAATGATTTTATAACGTTATCACGATGTTTTTGAGTCGTTGAATGTAGATTAATATTTTGTTAATTTGTACCTCTGTGTGTATGAATGTTTTCCAGTTCTTTTCCGTTTTAATTATGGCTAAGATTTCATTTAGTGAATTTCGTAATTCATTCTCGTTGAGGTTTATAGTTTGCATATCTTTATTAAACTTATCTGTGAGTATTTGTTGTTGATGCAGGACTTCATTTGCTTGTGTTTGTAGTGTCTTCTGATTATTGCTGAGTTGTTCTAATATTGTGTTGTAACGTTCCTCGTTAGTGGCGTCTAAATTTCCGCTTATAGATTTTATAATGGATCCGAGTCCATTAATTAATCCTCTTTTATTTCGTTTGTTAAATAATTTAATTACGTTTAATTCCAACTCTCTGAACATATAATTTACAATTTTACCATTTTCGGTTAGGAACGTTTCGTTTGTTAACTGTACCACGTTCCCTGGGGGTGAACCTGGGTGAAATGGTTGAACCACGGCTAGGACTCAGAGGAGACGGGGGTGAGTCGGAGGAGGGTGATAAATCACAAAAATTATGGGCGGCGACCGGTTCAACGAGAGTATAACGGCAGACAGAAATCGGGATACTTCCCAGGAAGGGGATACGAAAAGGGCGTCGAATTAATAGTCTACGAGTGAAGCAAATAAACAGATATATTCGGCGAATTAAGTGGAGGTTACAGTAAACTGATAGCTTAATAACAGATAAAACTACTAGAAACCCAATCAAGATAAGGATAAAAAAAACAGTGCTGAAATAAACAAAAGGTGGGGCGCTGTGTCCCACAATAGCGACTAGGACTGCGGCACAGTCAACACCTAAACCGGTGCTAGAATTAAATGGCGTAAACCGACGTATGACGTCTCGCTGGCCAACGGTTCGCGCTACGCGACGCGACAGACTAAACGTGACTACCAAGTCGCAGGCCCTAATGACTAACACGCTCACGAGCGACACACCTTGAAGGTGACAACAACGTCACTATAAATGACTGCACTAAATATTCTTGACCGGATATTTTTACAAGTAAATCTGAATGAGTTAAGAGCTATCTGTACAGCACTTAAATGACAATATCTGGTAATCGCAGATGTGTAAATTAAAGTTAACAAAAATATATATATAAATCAGAGTAATCAAAACAGAACATAAAAAGATAAGTAAATCTGGCTTAGCTGTGTTGGGCGTCCAGGCGTTGGCGGGATGTGGTAGCAGCGGGGTAGGCTCGGTTTACCAACTGGGTATCTTTTCCAATATGGAAGACCGTCCCACGTGGAATCGCGACGTCACGTATCGTTCCTCAAGTTATATGGAAAATCTCTCCTTACGATCCACGTCCGGACAACCAATCAACGATGGAGTGGCAAACAGGACAGAGCCACAAGCCTGAATCCTTGGCAATGAGGCCAAGAAAAAGGAATGAGAGAAAAAAAAAAGGAAAAGCCTGACAAGAAAGGTTTGCGATTAGGGCCACGTGCGAGGGTGGGACGACAATGCATTAAAAAAAGGGGAAGTTACCAAAACTGAACAAATAGCTAATGTTACTGGATAGCAAAAGGGCAGATTTTATCTTAACAGTTAACGAAAAATGTTTTACCTGAGTTCTTGTGCGGCTTTTAGTTCAAAGAGAAATATTGAAATCTGTAGCGGAATCCGGAACAATCCGATGAATAAATAAAATATATTTATAGTAATAGTGCTACTTTCTTAAATCCCACTAATATTTAAAGTAGCACACTTTTCCGACATCAAATTTAAATCTCAATCGTCGTTAGAATGCAAAAAAAAACGCGTTAAAAATTAAGAATCCGTTAGAATCAGTAAGTTCGCGCATTATTAATCGGGAGTTTTAATTGGATCTAATTAAATGCAGTGACAATCCATGATCCTAGCAAATGACGCCTCATCGCGAATTTCCTGAAACACAACCCGGCCAAGAGGGTTGCCTGAGCCAGAAACATAGATAGGAGTGAGAGCGAGAAGACAAGGAAAAAAGAACACGAATCTAAATTGCGACAGCGCTAGCTTCACTGCGCATGACCGCTAATTAATGACAACTAAAACAAAACAATGTGGTTAACCAAAAAAATAAACTGAAGAGAAACTAAGGAAAAATGAATTTACGTTCGGCTAAAAAGTAAATTCTACTCTGGGGACGGGAATCTAAACAAAGCTAAGTGTCATGAAAATTGATTCGGCAAATATTTAATCCATGATTAAATTTCAGGTATTTAACCAAGAAGAAAAATGAAAAAAATATAGAATTGAAAGAAATAAAACAAAACGTTAAGAGTGGCAAGAATAAATCGTGACAACTGTTTTATTTCCTTATTAACGATTTGTTTTAATTTTAAATATTCATATATGGGATTTATATCGTTGTAAAAATAATGTAGTTGTTCGTTTTCTTTTAGGTAGCACTCCCCAATGGTATGCAATAAAAAGCCGGGATTACTTGTAATATTTTTTTCATCCGCGAATCCATGACAGATTCTGAAACCATTAAATTTTGATTCTATCAATTTTTACTTTTCGCTTTCTTAATTTGTCTTTAACATTTATTGTTTTATATTTATCATTATAATTTTTAATCTTTGTTTTTACATATAATGGTTTTTTAAATTTGGTTATTAAACGAGGGTTCTGTTTTATATAAGCCTCCGTACTTTTTTTAGTTTATCAATTTTATTATTTTCTTTAGGATCTTTATAACGTTTTTGTTTTTCTTTATTAATATTAATTTTTATTTGTTTTTTTTTTTTTTGTCGTTTTCCTACGTTATTTCCTAATTTAGTTTGTGTGTTTTCTCTCGGTCTTAAGTTTGTATAATCTTTACCATAAAGTACTTCGTTTGATGTCATATTGGTAGTGGATTGGATTGAATTATTGTATGCGAAGATGCAGTCATTACCTAATTCTTTTAGGGGTTTCAGTTTGCAATTTTGTGTTTTAATTCTTAAATGTTCGATTAATGTCGAATGAAATCTTTCAATCGCATTCGATTTTGGGTTTTGAGCTGATGTTATGTGTAACTTTATCTGGTTATTATGACAAAATGTTCGTAGGGATACGTTATTAAATTCACAGCCTTGATCGCCTTAATTTTTTGGGGGGAATTTTTATTCTAATAAATGTTTCCAAGATTTTCACTATATTCTTACTTTCTTTTGTTTTAATGGGGTATTCCTGTGCATATTTTGAGAATTGATCATAGATTGTTAGATAATATTGTCCGTCAAGGGTTAATAAGTCAGTATTTATAATTTCAAAAGGTCGTTCAGGTGTTTCAGTGAGATTGTCAGTGAGTTGTATAGGTTTTCTGTCATATTTACATTCTTTGCATGTTTGGCAGTTATTTATAAATGCGGTGATGGTGTCTATCATTTTAGGCCAATAGTACTTTTCTATTAGTTTGTTATAAGTTTCCATGATTCCGCGGTGATTTGTTTTACCTATATAATATAAGTATACGATTTCATTTTGTTTATCTAATTGCTCTATGTCCTCTACTTCTTTGTTAACTTTAATGATATTAATACTATTTGTTTCAAAGTCTTTTTGAATAAGCTGGTTCAAAAATTTAAATATTTTATCATTGCATATGCAATAATATCTAACTTTAGGTATAATATAATTTTTTATGAATTCTCGAAGTTGATTTTCTGCTTTACTCTCTTCGATAGTGACCGTTAGTCGTTGTTTTTTGTTACTAAAAAGTCGTGTAATTTTTACGTCATACTTTTGATCGAAAGAGAATATAATTTGGTTATCCGCTATGTTTATTCTGTTTTCTAGGATTTTTAAACCGTTAACTGGGTGTTCTTGGGCAGAATGTATGGTTTCAGCATCGTCTTGTGTACTGATTATATTTCTTATTGAATCGTCATCTTGTTCTACAATTTTTTCTAACTCAATTCTTGATTCTAATTCGTCGCTTAATACATAATTTTAGGGTAGCGAATAAATGTTAATTTGTATACAAGTATTCTCGAATATTGAAGTTAAAATTTTGTTCAATTATTGCTTAGGTAATCTATCCAATCCGCATGATAGATAAGGGATGTTGATTTCATATATATCGTTTTTAATTAAGTAATCACGTAATTGTGTTAATGATTGTTTTAATAATTTTGTGTTACATCTATCGCGGGATGATTCTTTTGCAAATAAGGGAAAGATTTGTTTATTATATTCATTTTGAATTATAATATTGTTTGGTAATTTATTAATACAAAAACTTTTACTGTTAAATTGATCGTCAACTTGTTTTGCTAATCCCTTGCCGAATTTATAATCTTTTGAAATACAGTGTGCGAAGATAGGGGTTGTTGTTACGTCGCCTATTTTATAATTAATTTTGAATTTATTTCTAATTCTGCTTAAGAAGTCTGCGATTTTATTCGTTTTTCCAGCTATATATTCTACTTCGAAATTATATTCGCTGATTTCGATCTTCCATCGCATCAGCTTCTGGTTCGCGTTCTTCATATTGAAGAGCCAGACCAGTGGTCTGTGGTCGGTGCGTATTATAAATTTCCTTCCGTAAAGATAAGGTTTAAAATTTTGAATAGACCATACAATCGCTTTCAATTCTTTCTCAATCGTAGAGTAATTTTATTCTTGAGAGTTAAAGGTTTTAGATGCATAGGCGAGTGGTTTTTCCTGTAAATTATGATTTTGAGAGAGTACGGCACCCATTGCATAGTCGGAAGCATCGGTGGTTAGTATAAAATTTTTGATAAAATCAGCGAATGCGAGTATTGGTGGGTTTGTAATTAGTTCTTTCATTTTCATAAAACATTTTTTATATTCATCATTATGTATATCTATTATTGAGCCTTTGCGTAGACAGTTTGTAAAAGGTTTGGTTAATTTTTAAAAATTTGGGATGAATCTACGATACCAGGAAAGCTTGCCTAAAAATGATTTTATTTCTTTTATTGTTTTCGGGATTTGAATATTTTGTATCGCTTCTATTTTTTTATATTTGGCTTAAGGCCTTCATTTGAAATTACAAATCCTAAATATTCGACTTCTGTCTTGAAAAATTATGATTTGTCTAATTGTATTTTAAGGTTTGCCTGTTTTAAATATTCAAAAACTGTTTTAATATTTTCTAAATGTTCTTGTTCGGTATTGACAAAAATTATAATGTCATCTAAGTATACAAGGCATATTTTACCAATTAAATCTTGTAATATTTCATTCATGCATCTTTGAAATGTTGCAGGGGCGTTAATTAGGCCGAAGGGCATACCCAGAAATTCGTAATGTCCTGAAGTTGTGCTGAAGGCTGTTTTTTCTCTGTCATTCTTGTCAACGAGTATTTGGTGGAATCCTGAATGTAGATCAAGTGTAGTAAAGTATTTTGGTTTATTTATTTTGTCAAAAAGTGTGTCAATGTTTGGTATGGGGAATTTGTCTTCTTTAGTTTTTTGATTTAGTTTTCGAAAGTCAATTACTAGTCTGGTTTTTTGTTTGCCTGAGGTATCCGCTTTTTTCGGTACGATCCATATGGGCGAGTTATATGGACTGCTTGATTTTTGTATGACTCCTGTTTTTAACATAGTTTGAATATGTTCTTCGATGTCTCGTTCATAAATTTGCGGGAGTCGGTAGTTTTTTGAATATATAGGAATGTCATCTGAAGTGTAAATTTTATGTTGTACTTTATTTGTAAATGTCAATATCTCGTTTTCTTTTGGAAAAAGTGAATCATATTGTTCTAATAAACTATATAATTTGTCTTTTATGTCTAATTGTAAGTGTTCGTCACGTATTTGTACGTAAGTTTCATTATTCTGCTTACTCAGGTTTTGAATATTAAATTTAATCTATTTCATTTGAATCACATCTTCCGAGAAATTTATAATAGTATTTGTTTCGCGTAGTATTTCTGTTCCGAATAATAAGTTGCAATTTACATGGAAATTTAGAATGAAAAATTTATACTTTTTGTTAAATTTTTAATTTCAACATATTTGTTACATTTCACTGTATTTGTTGCGGTTCTAAAGGTTAAAAATTCTTCTAAAATTTTCATATTATTTTGTTTTACAGGTTGTTCTGTTATTAAGTTAATATCTGATCCTGAATCGATAAAGATTTTAAAATTTGGGAATTGAATTATTGGGATTGTTTTTATATTAGACAGCATTACGTATTTTCTTCTGTCTGTTCTAGGTCGTAATCTAAAAAATATTGATTTTTAAAAGTTTCATCTTGGTTGTTTAAGTCTTGTTCGTTCGGGGTTTCGTCGCTATTAGTCTCTATGTCGTTTTGCATTTCTAAAGCGTAATTTCGTTTTATAGTTTGTGTGGACATTGGTATTGTTGATTTTGTCATACCGGACATGGGAATTGGTTTAAAATCGCGTCGTGTTTCTATGCCATTTTGAATATTTTGTCTAGCGAATGTGTGTGGTCCTGAAGGGCGTGAGAATTGAGGGTTAAATGGGTGTGAAGGAAATTGTTGTGATGGAAATTTCTGTGGTGGGGGATTAAAATGTCTTTGTGACTTTTGTTGTGTATTTTGAGGTGATATTCTATTCATCGGTGATCTGTGTAATTGCATTGAATTGTATTCGTTTGTTAAAAGTTGTTCGCAAACATCGAGTGTGTGCGGATTTTTACTTATAAATGAGGCGCTAAAGTTCATAGGTAATAATGAAACTACTGTTTTTTGAGTTTCGACTATTAAACATTGTCTTCCGTATAGTTCGTATGGTAATAATTGAATTTTGGAAGTCATTCTCTGATATAAATCTTTAAATTTCTTTAGAGTATCATTTATGTTATTTTCTATTTGTGTGATTTTAATTGTTATTAATAGCAGTGTATTATAAGTACTTTTGTCTTCAAAGTTAGTTTGAAGGTGCAATTTGATATCGTTCCAAGATGTGAATTCTTGAGTATCTAATATGTCTTTAGCTTTGTCAATGAATTTCTTTTGCAACATAGAAAAACAATATGTTTTTTTGTATT
Source organism: Pterostichus niger (assembly GCA_947425015.1). Taxonomy (NCBI): domain Eukaryota; kingdom Metazoa; phylum Arthropoda; class Insecta; order Coleoptera; family Carabidae; genus Pterostichus; species Pterostichus niger. The sequence goes on along the minus strand of OX380352.1, from coordinate 11,929,595 downwards.
TGGGATAAATTTAGTGTATTCATTATTGCATAGAAGTTGTCAACTTCTTTTATAAATCTAGGGAGAGATTTTATTTCTCCATTATACTCAGGCACTCCATCGATGAAGTTTCTGATATCTGCAATCGTTGCGGTTGCCATGTTTAATTCTAATTGACAGTTATTTAATTCTTGTATTGGATATGTCAAGGGTGTATTTATGTTTCCAGTAACAGGTTGTTTGACTTTGCTACTACTACCTAATTTACTTGGTTTAAGTGTAACCGGAATTGTATACAATTTGTTAGGTATTCTTTCAATATCTTCGTCGGAAGACATATATTAACATTAATGATTATTACAATGTGTAATTGTATGTTTTGCCTTGTGTCGGGGCTCGTTTTGTTTCCTAACAGCGTTAGCCGTTCCACAAAACCCTTGTGTTAATTTGTGTAACAGTATTTAGTCACAGACCGATTGTTACGACCGGCAAAATATATTTATCTACTATGAAAGTGGACTTACAGTAAGAGTATCGTGAAGTAGGCTGCTGTTTTCATAGTAGTGATGGTCTTGATGCGCTTCAAGTGGGCGGAAATTGTGTTTCTGTCACGCAGCTCGAAGATCGATTGGATTGGTGGATCTGATTGCAGAGCTGGATTCACGTTGAGGTGGTGTCTCGTAGCATCGAAATGACGTTCTCGATGTGTAAAGATAGGTCGTGGTTAGACCCTGGTGCGACCACTGCTTAGGTCGTTTGAAGATCGTAGATGATGTTCGGATAGCTCTTGTGAAAATTTTAAAATTTTCGACAAGCGTTTCACAGACTTACGAGGCTTATTTTCACTCACTGGATTCTTGTCAGCTATCCTACCGACTGCGCCAATTATATTTTTGATTTTGCAATTTGTTAAAAAAACAAATTTCAGGTTTCAATATTTTATTCGTGACAATTTACAGGCTAGCGTACTTCCAGCTAGACAAGTTAACACAATCTGTCTTACACATATCTCTACTCCTATTTATTACATTTCTTATCTTATATTCTACGAAACACGAATGACATTGTTTCTAGTGTCGAATAACGAAACTGCAGCGTTTCGAGATTCATAATTTATATATATATATATATATATGCTTACTTTCGTCTTGTTTTTTTACAAGGAATCTGAATCTGCAATGAAAAATAGGGGTTCCCATTTAAAAAAATATAGCTAACCTTGTTATAGCGACAACGTCGCCACCTGTGACAAAACTAATATTACAGAATTATGGTCCCCTTCTGTTTCATTATTTTTTATTTAGGTCATTTTTGCGTAAAATGTTTTGATTTCGCAATATTTGCGGAAAACAGGTTAAAAGGACCAGCCTGTATATATACAGAGTGTTATATTTTAATAGACAAAGCAAATACCTCGCTTATTTATCAACTTAGCAATTTCTTTCATATAACATGATTAATACGGGAACATGTAAGCTAGTTGATGACGGATGTACGTTCGCGATATCATTCCGGTTTATTAGTAATTAATATCAACTTTAAAATTTCAAGTAGAACATAATATATTTTTTTTACAAATTTGAAAAGTGTATCAAATTTTCTTTACAATGATGTAAAATAATCCATATGTTACATTTTTAAAAAGTAAAATGGGCACTTTATTATACGCCTATTCGTATAGTGAGCCATGACGGTGACTAGAAATAAAACAATTAACGTACATCCGTCATCAATGTTGAATATGGGGTAGGTGGCTCAGTGGTATCGAGTCGGCCTGTGGATCTTGAGAACCTTGGTTCGATCCCCACAGCCGACAAACAATTTTCACCAATTTAAAATATCTGATGTGGACACCACATGACTTCCTTGTACACGTATTAAACTATAGATATTTTTTTAATTGCACATATTTGACATTAAATCTTTAATTTTTTGTTCTAATCCATATAAACTTAATTTTAAAAAAATCAAAAAATATATAATATTTAAATTTAGATATCTCGTTTATGCAAAAAGCTAATGTGCTAGACGCAGAATTTAATTCTCTAAAACTTTTATTTGCAGCATTCCTTTCTAAAATTAAAATAATACCATTTTTTTCAAGGAAAACTGTTAGCAACTTCATGTAATGTGCCACTTCCGGTTAGTCTATTTTAACCAAAATCTATTATGTTATTTCCATTGATATAGTAGTCTTATATATTAAATTTGGAAAGTTTTAAATTATATTTGAATATAGTTTTTCATGAAAATCTATTATAGGCTTCAAGTAAAGTACCACTTCCGGTAGTTGTATAATGACCAAAAAGGGAGGTGCACAACTAGATGTTATAACAGTCCTAAATATAAAGTTTCAATTTTCTACGGCTTACCGTTTTTGAGTTATGCGAGATACGTACGTACGTACGTACGTACATACGTACGTACAGACGGCATGACGAAATTAGTCAAAATGGATTCAGGGAGGGCCAAAACACCTATTTCCGTTGAAACCTGAGAACCGAAAATTTTCGCGATTACAATACTTCCTTTACTTCGTACAAGGAAGTAAAAATCTACCCCTGTGGCTCCTCCTCCACTAATATCTTTGGAGGCCGTGATTTGACGGCTGGTAACCGCACTTCACGCGAAAAGATATATCACTTACCGAGATCTGCGTAGGCAGAGTGCCACACCCAGTGATGGGGAAAAGGCGTGATGATATATTTATTTGTTTATTTTAGAATCTTTAATATCTTCTGTGGGAATGACCGGGTGCAGGTTTTTTACTACGACTGTGTATTCTTGTGTCTCCCTTGGTTGATAAGTGTGAAATGCTTATTTAGCCTTAGTGAGCCGATTAGTTTCCAGTATGCGTTTGAAATTTTATGTTTATTTTAACATCTTGTTCTGTTAAAGTTTTGCATATTAATTCGTTTTCGCTGAAGGATATTTTGATGCAGTCAAGCATGTTTGTATAGTTGATCACGTTTGGAATGAATATTGGGGAGTGATTTGTCTTCGGTGTTTTCGTCTTCGAGAATTTGATTTCTGTGTTTGTGACTCCATTTTTACTGGATTAAAGTTATTTAGCTTATTATCGTTATTATCTAAGTATGTTGTGACTGATTTTGGTGTGTTAGTATTTTAAAGTTTTGGGTTAATGTTTTAGGTGATTCTAGTAGTTGTGAGCTCAAGTGTGTAAAGCGAAGCTACGTAACAGGGTGGTGTAGTATTTCTAAGAAATGATGCTTGTGAGATAGCTGTAAGTGTATTTAAGGTGGTTCCTCCACTTTTTTCTGACATCTTGATTTGTTGAAATTGTAGTTGTTATGTTAGATTTATTTCTAATATAGTTGGTAACACTGATTTACTGCGTTAGCGACTTGGCGCGAGGGTGAGCGCGCGCGCTCTTGACCTTGTGTTGTTTAGGCTAACCTGTAGTTTAGTTGTTAGTTATTTATCACTGATATCACTTAAATTTAGTTTAATAAGTAAACCTTCGCTGGCGAATAGATTGGTGGTATTTTTACTATTTATTATTTGAATAAACCTTAGTTTTTTGGTTTTAGTAGGACTTGTCTAATTAAGTCGTATAGTTAGTGTTGCTAACATGTGAAAACTTAAATAAACTAAATATTACCTGCAATATAATATACCAAATATAGTGTGCTATTTGCAGATTTGGTCACAAATTCACAGCTTATAATTACTTCGCCAAACTGAAAGACAGGGATTTGGACGATGAATCCTTCTCGGGGATCATAAGCATAGATCACAGGAATGATCTTCTGAAATTGATACCATCTGCAATAAATGAAATTTTTTAGAAACCATATCAGATAAAAAGTTGGCACACATACACATTGGACCTTTTCCACTGATCTTGTGCGGATGCCATACAGATATATTTAGCTAATTTAATAGTAACTTAATTGAACTTTAGTTCTCATGTTTCAATGTCAAATTAAGAAATTGTCTTTATTTCAATAATTATAATATTATATACTACAAATAAATATTGTTTTAGACAATAATTAAATACATCCTTATTTATGTATTAAAATGTTTCAAATATAGCACGAATCCTTGTAACTTTCACAGGCTTTGTCTAATATTCTCATCTAGACACTCGCAATCTTCCATCACGCAAAAACCTTACATCTGTCCCTTCACTCCTATACACAGAATATTAATTTTGTTATTCAATAAAATCATAATGTAACGCGAACTAAAAAAGGTTATACTGTAAAATTAATGTATAATAAATTAATAATCAACTGAACTGAATCAAGCCTCTGACCTCTAAGAAGAAAAAGAAGAAGAAACAGTTCAACAACCTCCAATTCAAATATCATGTTGAACATTTTTATCTATTCAAGACTTACATTCAAGGATAACAGTGAGCAAAGCAGAAGATTCTATCTTCTGATTTGCTCATTCAGAAAGTTGTGCAGTCTAAAAAAAGCAGGACAATCAGATATATAAAAATTACATCGAAAAAAATGTAAAACTGGCTCCTTAGACTGCCACATCAAGAGATTAACAAGATGTAATTCTCATTCTAGCACTTCCCAAAGCAAACGAACGTATAACAAAAATAGTGTTTTGAAATGCATAATGGTTCAGAATATTCAGATTAAATAAACAAGAAGAACAATTTATACTAAGCCACGACATTATCTGCGTGTCTGAAATCTGGTTAAACTGGTATTTCCATGAAATGTTATCGAATTACAACATATCTTAATACAAACCCGCTAAGGAACATATATCAGGAAGAGCAATTGGAGAACAAATTTTTACGAAAAAATATATCTTACGCCATATTCAAGTAATCTTATCTGAGTATCATTGGTTTTGTCTAAAAATAAAAACGAAAACTGAATATATAAAGTCGTTACTTGTAACATTATTTTTTTTTAAATATTGGTGACCTACATTATTATCCAATATGGTTATAAACATATACAATTTTACTAAAAAATTACATGACGTTCATGTAACGATTTTTTTTTTAACCTAAGGAACCATTAGTTGCTAATGACCCGATTAATAATATCTCGCAACTCAGCGTATATATTATATAAGTATAAAAAAAATTATAACACAATAACGCAAGGGAGGGCATACCCCCATGCCCTCCTTCTTGGATCTGCCACTGGGCGTCACTTATTTTTCGCACAGTTCCAAAGTTCAAATTTTCTTGGATATCTACAAGGTATTATCAGCGGTTACTCTTATTTCAAGCTAATAATAATCGCAGGCGATTTTAGTTCCGACATAGGATATTTAAATCAATCTGAAGATATTCTCTTCCAATACACAAATATAGAATCTTCCACGCAAACTGTGCAGACATAAACTAACAAAAATAGCAGAACTTTAATAGAACTCTTTGAGGTAGAAAATTGATACATTTTACTCGGAAGAACGACTGGAGACTCACCAGCAAACTACACCTTTCTGAATAAAAATTTAAAAAGTTAAATAGAGCTAATATGAGTCTATAGATAATCAATAACAATCAAGCACCAACTCCTATCTAAATGCCACGAATGATATCTGTGATATCAATATTTATGAAACCCCACAAATCACATACGAATTTTCAAGACAATATCCTGAATATATCATTTGAAATAAGTTTATTAAAATTATACACTAACACAAAACCAACAACACTTTATTTCACACTATTATTTAACAAAAAAATATATTTTTCTTAAATCACACAAAAACTGATCAAGAATAAAAATTAAATATCTCGAATTTATTCCCTACATTCTTTTTAAAAAGATATTGTCAACCTAAATGAGAACATCTTTATATTTGGCGAGACTATAAAATATACGTCAAACACAGTGGCGGCGCTAGCGGGGGTCCAGGAGGGCGCCGGCCCCCTAAAATTTACAGTAGCCCCCTGGTTGACCCCCCGACTTTTAGTGTCAATCTAAAAAAAATTGCTAGTAATATTGCTTTTAACATCTAACATTTAAAAAATCTGATGTACCACATGATTTCCATGTATGCGTAAACTATAGATATGTTTTTAATTGCACATATTTGACATTTATTTTTTGTTCTATTCCACAGCAAAGTTAATTTTGAAAAAATAACAAAAAAATTATAATTTTTAAATTTACATATCTCGCTTATACAAAATGCTAATTTAATAATTATTAATGTGCTAGTCGCAGAATTTAATTCTTTAAAACTTTTATTTGCAGCATTTATTTCTAGAATCAGAATAATTCAATTTTTTTTCAAGAAAAGCTGTTAGCAGCTTCATGTAATGTATCATTTCTGGTTAGTCCATTTTAGCCAAAATCTATTATGTTATTTCATTGATATAGTAGTTTTATATACCAAATTTGAAAAGTTTTGGAATATATTTTAATGGGGTAGGTAGCTCAGTGGTATCGAGTCGGCCTGTGGATATTGAGAACCCTGGTTCGATCCCCACAGCCGACAAACAATTTTCACCAATTTAAATCTATCCCTGTGGCTTCCCCTTCAATTTGAGGCCGTGATTTGACGGCTGGTAACCGCATTTCACGTTAAAAAATATATCACTTACCGAGATCTGCTTAGGCAGAGTGCCACACCCAGTAATGGGTAAAAGGCGTGATGATATATTTATAGTTTTTCATTAAAATCTATTATAGGCTTCAAGTAAAGTACCTCTTCCGGTAGTTATATAATGACCAAAAAGGGAGGTACACAAGTAAATGTTATAACAGTCGTAAATACAAAATTTTAACTATCTACGGCTTACCGTTTTTGAGTTATGCGAGATACATACGTACGTACAGACGTCACGACGAAATTAGTCAAAATGGATTCAGGGATAGCCAAAATGCGTATTTCTGCTGAAATCAGAAAACCGAAAAGTTTCGCGATTACAATACTTCCTTTACTTCGTACAAGGAAGTAAAAAGACAGAAACACTGAAAGAGAAAAAAAAACATACATCATAATTTTTTTTGCATCAATGCACATGTGTCTAAAAATCTCTATCTGCATTTAACCATGATTATTATTGGTGTTATAATAAACGCGCTGCCGAACTTGTCCAAACTTGTCAAATTAATTGTGCGAGTCCGATAGCGACGCAATGAACTTGTATTTACTTGTTAAGATTGTTCTATACTTTATTTACTCGTCCACGTGCATAGTTTAGCAAGTTCAAACATACAAATTTTAGTATTTATACGAGTGATGAAAATCTCAGTGCTCATTCGTTATTTTGTGGTCAAAGAGTAAAGTAAAATAAATATGAAGCGCACAAATAATATTAAAAATTATTTTTTAACAGAATCAAATTAAAAAAAAATTAAAACTGATACTCTCCTGCCTTCGACCAGTATCGGCAGTACCAGCGGTAATTTAGAAAATATATTAAAAACGAATGAAATGGTGTAATTTAAGTGCTACTGAAGAAAGTGATAGTGAGTCTACTCTTGTGAAAATAAAACTAGTGAGGATGATATAAGTGATAATAATGAAACTGGCGTACATACCCCAACAGTGAGAGCTGAACCAGAACAAACAATTATTACTGTTTCTGGACCTAGCGACTTGTCACAGACTCCTGAAGAAGGACCAAGTCAGCCTATACCATCGCAGTATCCAAAAGTTAAACAAGGTGAAATAATGAGAAGCTTTAAATCAACGTGGTTTAAAAAATTTACATGGTTGGATTATAAAGTTTTAAAAGACAGTGTTTTTTGTTTATACTGCCGATTTTTCCATGGTGTATGAATGAACCAAACATTTTTGTGAATGAAGGGTTTCGCAACTGGAAGAATGCATTTGATTCAAGTAAAGGACTAGTAAAACATAATAAATCTGAACAACATAAAATGTATGCTATAAAATATGTAAATTATATGAAATTAAAGAAACAGAAAACAAATATTGAACAAATGGTGAATGATCAATACCAAAATGAAATTAAAGAAAACAGACACTACATCAAAACTTTATGTGAGTGTTTATTATTTACATGTATGCAAGATATAGCTCAACATGGTCATGATGAAAGTGTTTTAAGTTTATATAAAGGTAATTTAAGAGAATTAATGTTATTGATAAGTAAACATGACACCATTGTACAAAAAAAGTTACAGGATAGTTCAAAGAATGCTAAATACCTACATCATGATATCCAAAATTTATTAATTTCTATTATGGCGACCATCGTACGTAAAAAAATTGCAGACGATGTAAAAGAATAATTTTTTTTTGCAATAATGTCTGACGAAACAAAAGACTTAAGTAAAGATGAACTAATAACTGTTATAGTCCGGTACTTGCATCAAAATTCAATCCAGGAGAGGTTTTTAGGGTTTAAAAGTGCAAACGGTATGCTAGATGCTGCTAGTTTTGCAAATTATATAAAAACAATATTAGATGAAAAAAGGTTTCATTAGGCAATTGTATAGCACAAGGATACGATGGTGCTGCTGTAATGAGTGGTCATTTAGGTGGCGTGCAAAGATGGGCTGTTCAGTTCAGAGCATGAGAGACTGTTTTAGAAACAATTGAATCTATTTTTGTAACATTAAATAATCTTATTTCTAAAACTGATGTAAAAAAGGATAGAAGATATGATCAAAAGGTTTACTTTTACAAATTGCTAAAGAAATTATTGCTTTACTATTATTATATGTATAAAAAATTTAAAATTAGTTACAACTGTATCTAATTATTTCCAATCCCTTGATATGAATTATGTAAAAGGTTTAAATTTAGTTCAAGACACAATTAATGAATTTCAAAACTTACGAAACAATGATAATGAATGGAATTCTATATGCAAATCTGCAAACAATATTTTTTTGTTTCGTGGTTTAGATAAAACAGACTTTTTTGACAAACCAAAAAGAATGAAATCTATTTCAAGAAGGTTACAAGAGTTTATAGTAGATTGTGAAATGGATGATTCTGTAGACATAGAAGTAAGAAATGAGAAAGATGTCAAACTTAAGTTATACATCCCTATACTAGATAAATTTATAATTGAATTAAAAGAAAGATTTACAAAAAATGATACTATTTTAAAATCATTACAAGCTTTTGACCGCACAGATGATTTATTCCTCAATAAAATTCATTTAACTAAATTAGCAGAACATTATAACATAAGTTGTGATTGTTTAGACTCAGAAATTATGCTGGTTAATAAACTTTTGTGTATGGAGGAAAATAGAAATATTAAATCACTCATGGAGTTTCTGTTATTCGTTGAGCAATATAAGCAAGCATTTGAATACATTTATAATTTGATAAAAAATAGGTATTTGTGTATTAAGAGCGTCAAGTGATTCTTTGTTACTCGAACACGGTAATTGCAGCACGAGCCGAAGGCGAGAGCTGCAATAGTGTAAGAGGAACAAAGACACTTTATGCTCGTGATACACACATAATTTTTTCTACGATTGCATCTTAAAATTATTAAAAAACGTATACGTACTGAAAATAAATTCGGTCTGTCAACTATCAATATGAAAAGTTTCTGTTTTGTTTGTATCCCTGGTAACGCGCATTTATAATCTTTTTCGCGCGTTGCCATCGGAAACGCGCGTATTTAACGTCTTTTTCACGAGTTGCCATTGGTGACGCGCAAAAAGATATTTTTCGATTGTTCCACGGAAAACGTCAACTTTACGATGACAAATGAGAGCGTAATTGTCAACTTTTCATAGCAATCGTAGAAAAAAATTATTTGCCTGCATCAACAGCTTCTCGTGAAAGATCATTTTTCTATTTAAAAAGAATTAAAAGTTATTTAATCACAAGAATGTCAAATGAAAAATTAAACAACGTTAGTATATTAAGTGTAGAAAAAGACATATCAAAATTAATAGATCCTAATGAAGTTGTAAACCAATTTGCAAGTTTAAATAAAAACCGAAGGATTAAATTAGTATAACTAAATTACTGCTGTGTTTTGTATTTATCATATTTTCTTTTAATAATATTAGAGAACATTTTTTGTTTTATTTTTAAAGAATATGCTTGTTTTTGTTTATTATTTATACAGTAGAATCTCCTACAACACGCGCTAACTCGTTTCGTGTTGTAAAAGATTCGTGCAGTAGGAGACGCTAGACTGTATTATAGCACGTTACAGTAAGAAGCGTCGATTTTGTGTTATTTCACATGTTATATGTGAGATTTTTGACGTGTTATAATAGCCTGATGTTAGTTGTAAATTTAGTTGGGGTGTTGTAAGAGAGCATGCTATAAGAGATTCTACTCTATATTATATTTATATTTGTTTGGTACCAAATAAATTTAATATTGACAACATTGTTATATATTATTAAAATGATAAAAAATATATGCCCCCCTAATTTTCTTCCTGGTCCCTACTGGCCCCACTAGATTTCAGGGCCTAGTGCCGCCACTGGTCAAACATCTAACAAAACCAGTCTAATAAAGATATTGTTCTAAAATACTGCAGAAAACAAAAAGCAAGAAAAATCTAGCTGCCTACTTCCAAATCAAGAAAACCTACAAATGCAGTGTCTACCTAGAGAAGAAAATACAAAGAAAAATCTATAAAGAAAACTAGAGAACATAACGGAACAACAATAATTTTGGAAAACTTTTCATTCCTTGCAGAAATTCTCATACAAAGAAAATCCAATTGGAATAAATGAGAGGCAAAAACATTATACAATCTGGTTTGAAACAAGAACTATCTGCAATATTTCATGTATTTATACCTTTGACACCTTTTCTTACACGCTACAATCTTACATCAAGAAGTAAAACACGTAATAAGGGATTTAAAGAAAAGAAAAATCCAGGTCTTGACAACTATAAATTAAAGCATTCCGTAATATTTAAACTATGTTTTAACATTGTTATTTATAAAATTTGTCATCAACTACAACCAATTTGCACAATACTCACCGTACGGTTCTCGAGAAATCATAATTTATTAACAACAATTTTAACATATTAAAAACAACAGTATTCGTTTTCACTCAATATTGATATAATCTGAACAATTTGTTTATATACGTAATATCCAATAGTTCTTGATTCAAATTTTTAAATGTGATAATATTAATGGTATTGGTTGCTTCAATAACTTCATCCTAAACCGATCGAACTACGAGGATCATTTGAAAAGTTCACGGAATGAAGTACAAAATATGAGATCACCTCTTTGAAATTGTTCTTATTTTTCAACATAGTCTCCCTTGACACTATCGCATTTTGTCCACATTCTTTATTCCATAATGAAATTTCGATTCCTCCAGGCCAAAAAAATAAGCCACAACTGATACTGTAACCTCTTCATTTAATGCAAATCGCTATTCACCAAGGATTTTTTCAGTTGTGGGAAGAGTTGGAAGTCGGATGGAGGCCAAATCAGGTGAATAAGGCTAATGAGGCTGTAAATCGTACTCAATTCATTGCTTTTCGCCATTGCAACGACACACGTATGGGGACGAGCATTGTCTTGGGGATAGATTATTTTCTTCTTTGATAATTCTGGCCTTTTCTCAAGTATATTTTTCTATAGTTGGTCCAAAAGGGTAGCATAGTATTCTCCCGCTATATTTGTACCCGTTGGAAGATAGTCAATCAACAGGGTACCTTTAGCATCCCAGAAAACTGACGCCATGATCTTTCCAATCGAATCACAGACATGGCTTCCTTTGGAGGTGAAGAATTGTGATGTTTTCATTGTTTCGACTTGTTTTGTTTCCGGTGTATAGTAATGTACCCATGTTTCATCGTTGGTCTCGAATCGACAAACAAAATGAGCTGAATTTCTTTGAAATCGGGCTAAACCTCGCTGAGACATTTGCATTCTGATTCGTTTTTGATCTGGTGTCAACAGTCGCGGCACCCATTGTGTATAATTCCTCCGTTAAAATGTGAAATACTCGTTTAAAGCTATTGCAATTTCAGATATTTTTAATCGACGATCCTCTAATACCATGTCGTGCATTTTCACAATATTTCAGGTATGGTGACAGAATTTGGTCATCCACTACGCGGGTCATCTTCTAAGTTTTCACGTCCACGTTTAAACTCAGTAGTCCAGTTGCAAACAGTTGAAAATGACGGAGCAGAGTCCCCTAATGTATTTTTCATATTGGTATGAATTTCATATTCTTCTTCACCAAATATTTAATTACCAGACCATATTCGATTTTTGCCATTTTCCAACACACAGTCGTCTACAATACAACAATTTGTTATATCTTCAGTTATTCTTCACTAATCGAAATAATTTTGCACACACGTTTCTACAAAAGATGGCGGATTTTGATAAGATACTCCAAGGATGTTATATATACGCTGGATAGCTAACATGTATACTTTATGCATACGCAGTAGTGAGGCAAGCTGTGCAACGACCGCCATTTGCAGTATAGGCAAATAAGCGCGCGATATTCAAACATTTTAGAGTTAAAAATATACAAATACTTCTATCTAAAAATGGGATCTGTAATTTATAAAGCGAATTTGGTTTGATAAAAGAAAATCAATTAAATATAAAATATTTTATTTTACAAACTATATTTAAACATGTGTATCACCGTACACGAAAATAATATCTGTTTACTTAATTGATGTCTTCTGCTGACAGGATTCATTATAATTTTGGAATTATACATTCCATAAGGAAGAACTTAACTTTTAAATATTTTATCATTATAGCTAGTATTCAAAATAATTTATGTGGCCTTTCATCTACTGAAATATCAGCACGTTGCAAATTTGGAAAAACATGGTCATCTAATGAAAGTTTTCTATAACAATGAATTTTATTTTTTTAAATGAATTGTCATTACGATTTAATTTACTGAAATTATTAGTATAAAATGTAAACATTTTATCAGCTTCTTTAACTATAATGAAAACAGACTTCGACATATTAACAAGACCATCTCTATTAACAATACAGATGGTACAGCATCAGATTCTAACCGTCTAATATATGTTCCAGGCCGTATCAAATAGTCTGCATCCACAAAATTATCACTACAAACTTTTAAAAGTTTTTGTAGGGACAAAGTTTTCTCTTCTGACTGCATTTCCCCATGAAATTAATAAAATATTGCTGTTTATAGAACATCTGTAATATAGTTTATATTAATTTACATTTAAAATTAGTATAAACACAAAAATTAAGTATTATATACGTACTGAAAAAAACTGCCGAGGATTATCTTTACCATGCCAGTTTGTGCAGCCATATACCCTGCAAGACACTGGCATGTTGCTATTTACTACAAACAATATGCCTATAATTGTTTAATAATATAACAGGAAAATAAGTATTTGTAAATTCACGTAAATGAAGTGTAAATTAACATGTAAGCATATGACAAATATACTCTTTTGCCTATACTGCAAATGGCGGCGTACCCCCACCACTTGCCTCACTCAGATCACAGATGTCAGCCATCCAGGTAAATATATAACATCCTTGAGATACTCGAACCGGAACTAGTGCTGCCATCTGTGGACCATTCCGCGAAGTTTTCAAATAACCCCTTTACCAAAAGTTATAAAAAAGTACATTGTGCCACGCCCAGTGTAGAGTAAAAGGCCTGATGATATATTCATTTCTAATATCAAAGTTAGACCACAAATTATAAGAATTTTTATGCAACTTGGATCCTCCCACAATTATGATTCTACAAGTTTTTTTTAGCCCTGTATCTATGAGAAAGTAAATCAGGAAGATTTATTACCCTATTTGCCACGAATACACCTCAGGAGTCCACGGTAGTAGCATCATTGAAATAATATGTTTTATGCATACATCTATTTAGATTCATTATTATAGAAGAATATAACTTTTTGCAAATTGTAGCTGTCAACAACTCTAATCTCGGAATTGACATTTATATGGAGTTCTTTCTCTGCCACTCCTTCATCACACCTACTTGTACCCAATTGTCAAATACGTTTTGATATTCCTGCTATAAACATTTGACATTTATCTTCTTTACTATATTAGCCAATCTTTTTAAGGCCGAAAGCGATGTATGATTTTCAACCCAAGGCAGATGAACTTCATATCATCCTCGTAATTAACTTTAACGGTTTTTAAGAAATGATTTACAACTACTAGGTAAATTTAGTTTGTCTTTTATTTTCTTTCACTGATATTGTCCAACCAAGTATTTCTATAGCTGCGAGGCCAGAACTAAGAATTTTATATCTACCGGTAAGTAACTTTCCAGAGAAATCGGCTCCAATAAATTTTTATACTGTTCGTTCTTGCGCGTCTGTTAGTTTAATGTTATCTACTTTTAATTCCTTTCCCCAAGGATCATGCTTTGCTGGTGGTAGACGTCCACAAATAACATCTTGATCTAACACTTCAAAATTGTGTCTATAAGTATCCTCCGGATTAGAAATGTAATTAGTAAACACATTGACTGGTACCACAAACTTTGTTTTTATGTGTTTGAAAAGCACGGTTTTAACATGTTACAGATAGCTAAAACACCCAAAAACAAAGCTTGCGGTACCAGCCATTGTGAACACAGACTTTAGTAGTTGAACCGCCAAATAGAGAATACTGAATACTTTCTTGTCTATCAGATTAATTTTTTCGAGTATATCTTTTAGAATATACGAGCGTTGTGAGCCCGAATCGATTACAGGCCGTGTATTGTTTGTCACCCAATTTTCTCTAATTTTCACCAAGATATTTTGAAGTAATATTTTTGGCCATTTTAAATCTTTTCAAAACCTTGTCTTACATTTTAATTTCTTTTACTTCTCTTTTTTCCTCTGACGGCTCAGAATTTTCGTGCTTAATTGCGAATGTTTTCGGTAAATTTACTTACAGTAGTACTTCATATGTTTTCCTACATACTATACACTCCTGCTTGATACTACATATTCTAGCTGAATGTCCTTGTCTAAAATAAAGGAAACAGCAATTATTTGCTTCAAACATCCTACGTTTTTGTGTCAGTCATATTCCTTGTGCTTTAAAACAATGAGTAGATTTATGGAAGGTTTTGTAAATAAGCGACTGTGGGTAGGAATTGAAAAATAATAATAATACGCAGGAATCCAGTCAGAAATTATACGGTTTTTTTACTGAGCCAACGTTTCGTTGCCAAGCGCAACTTCATCAGGGCATCTAGAAGTAGATTTATGATCACCATTAAAAAACACAACCGTGTTTCTGTACCTTTGTTGTGGTTACCAGCAAACCAGCCGCAGTAGGTATCTGTTCCATAATAATAGTTGATGCCTTAAAACCTCGTTCTTTATTCTTATTAATTTTGTTAGACGCAACCCCGAAACATTTTCTTAATTTTTTATTTCAGCTCCAATGCACCGCAGTAATTGATCTAAACGATCTTTTGCTATTTTAGTTAGATCTAAATTACATCCCTCTTCTCGCTTCATCGAGGACTGCGAGTGTACCGCAGATATTGCGGTACTATAGTAAAAGTAATTTATCGTATAATGAAACAAGAGGTACTGAATTTTCCGATAGTGTATTTTATAGAATTAGCGCCAACAATTCTCTGATGTAGATGTCAACTTATTCATCTGCTCTGCCATATCTTAATTTAAGAGCTGCTACAACTTTGAGGTAATTGCCTTCAGTTGCAGCTTAGCTTTAATTAACTCTCTAGCCTTTGTTCCTGAAACAGTAGTTTGTGTGAATTATTTGTAACTTGTCACCACTCTTTAATATCCCCGCTGAACTTCTTCAATTTAAATCGTGGCAGTTTCAATGTTCATCTCTGACTATTACTGACATTACTTTGTGTGACGCCTTTGTAACTTACAGCGACTACAGAACAATGATCACTTTCTATTTCGAAAACAGCAGTTTTAATTCTATTGTAATTTAAAGCGTACTTCTTTGATGTTTCTTGCTTATTGTCCAGTTATTACTGTGTTGCATCACTGTCTAACAACAAATTGCATATCTCAGTATAAAATTCCGACGTATCTTCACCTTTCCTCCAGTAATCCAATGTCCCTTTCATCTTTAGTTAGCAATATACAAAGGCTGTTGTTTATACAGTTATCAACTTATCGATTGTTTTTCGATAACTATTATTTTTCTCTTTCGATACATAAGTATGGTAGATGCAAACGTTTTCAATAAGAGTTGCGGATAAATAACTAAGGTCAATATTTCAATCTCCCAACAATGTTTGAAAAAAATGTAGTCGTCAAATAAATAAGAAATAACACGTGGCATTTACTATAATTTTCATAATTTGAAGTATAATTTTGATGCGACGTTTTAGGCGTTTGGAAGATACATTTATTAAGAACTTTTAGGAGATTGTAATATTGGCCCTTATAGACGCAACAGATTCTTCCTAGACTATAAAATCACTACGTTTCCAACATTTGTATAGTTATCAGTATATTAATACGTACTCAAAGGTAATAGGATCTATCGTATAATACCCTATTGACAGTGATACATTCACATCTCGTGATGTAGGTAAACATGGCACTGTCACATTGGCATACGGATGAACATATTTTATTTCTTTCTGTGGTACATAGAGATTCTGTTCATCTGTAAATAAGTATATGGAAATGAATACAAATCAAAACCATATGTGAAATGAAAATAGAAAATCTCACCTTTCACAAATATTTGTATCTTGTCTGATTTAAATGGATGATCTGTCAACGAACCATTCTCATAACAGTGATACAGTCCAGTATCAAAATAACTAACGTTCGTCAAATGTAGCGATGTGTTATACAGCCCATTAAGATTTGAAACATGTTCTATCTAAAATCAGATTTGAACCAATAAAGTGATGTTACATTTCTAGAGCTGACAGTCTCGAATCTAAATTTTGTTGATTGCAGTGGATCAGTATTAAATTTGGGTGAAAAAAACTAAAACAATTTTTAAGAAAGTAACAGTGGCAATTGCAGAAAATTTTTTGTGTTTATTTCGAACGCAAATGTACATTATCGATTTCGAGAGATTGTCGCGCGACGTAGGACAATGTACTATTTTGCACTTTTAATACACAAATAGCTATTGTATATTAAGAGCATAAAGTGATTCTTTGTTAGACGAACATGGTAGTGTAAGAGTAACAAAGACACTATATGCTCGTGGTACACACATATTTTTTTCAACGATTGCATCTGAAATGTTTAAAAAAACGTATTCGTACTGAAAATAAATTCATTCTATCAATCATCGCTTTTGTAGATAAACAAATTTAAATTTAAGATTAATCAAATTAAATTTAAGATTAATCAAATTAAATTGAAATCATTTTAATAAATGATAATGTGTATACAATAATACGTCCCGAATCAATAAAAGTGAAATTTTGACGCCCTTTAAAAAACCGTTTAAACGCTAAAAACTACGAAAAAAACTGATTAATTTTAAAATAGCTATTCTGTGAAACCATACTCGTCACCCCCACCTCCTCCCGCAGGAGCGGAGCGTGAAAACTTCAAAATTTTAAATGAGAACCCCCAATTTTCATTACAGATTTGGCCCCTACGTTAAAAAAATATGACACTTTTGTCTGAAACATTTTTTCGTATCCGCGCAGATGGTGCTATAATCGACGAAGAAATCAATGAAAATACGAGCCTAGAAATTCAAATTATATACTACATTTACTTTTCTTATTCTATAATCTCTGCATGTAGCATTTATAAATGGTATTCGTATAAAAATGTCGTTGGTTATTAAAAGGACATTTAAATTTAATATGTGTCACGTAGTCAAGACATACCTGATAGCGAGCGTTACGGGGCCGTGTCCACGTGACAGGCCGGGAGCCAGCACAGCGAAGTGTTATGTTTGCTCTTGCGTTTATCTGAATTTCGCCTCCAGTTGGAGAGTAGATCCGAGGAGCACTAAGATTGCTTTTCTTGTCTGCAAGGCAAATAAAATATTATTTTTTGATAAGTGTTATTAAACATGTCACATTCCTTCATTTCCACTCGGTATCACTTACCGTTAACATAAACATATCGAATTGCATCATTAAATGCCAGGTGACCATCTATCTGACACTGGTAATCTCTTTCAGCTTCAGTAGAAATATTGTGTATTTTTATAGTACTAATAATATATGCGTAGGTTTTGAATTTAATTACTTGAAGATGTTCCTTATGTGTATATCCCTGTAATAATTTTATAATTAAATTAAATTCTTTATTATCCAATAGGCCAAGGCCCTATTACAGAATAATATTAAGTATACATGTAAAAGTAAAGAAATAAAGTTTGAAAATACAAAGAGAAAATTATTGTTTATAGTAATACGTCAAGCTTACGTCTGAATTCCTTAAAATTAACAGAGAAATCCAAATCATTACAAAAACTGTTGAATAGATGACACATATCAATAATTGGTGAATGATAATGATAATGAGTATGAGAAAAATTACAAAAATACGTGAGGCTACATCTTGTGTTATGAGCATTTACATGAAAGTTTAATTGACTAACTAACTGCATATCATCTACATAATTATTAACAATTTTATACAAATACATAATCTGATGTTTGGCTCTTCTATTTGCCAGTGGTTCAAACTTAAAGACATCTAACAAGTTGGGATATTGATAGTTGGGCCAAAAGTAAGAAACTTCAGATATTACAATTTCGGATATAGATACCACATTACAATCTGAGGAACTGAGACTTATATTAACATCATCTAAGTTAACTATATTTTCATTATAAACACTCTTAAAGAAACTTGCAAATGCTTCAGCAATAGTTGGACCAGTTTCAAAAGATTCATTATTGTGGTATAAAATTGAAGGGATTCTGTTGCTACTTTTTTTCGTATTTACAAAGTTCTAGAAATCATTAGCATCATTTATAATATTATTTTGAATAGAATCAATGTAATTACTGTATGATTTTTTTATTAACAATTTTACAGAGGCACGCAATGATTTAAATTTATTAAAATTATATATGGAACCTAGACTTCTGTAGAGTTTTCTGTGGTGCTCCTTCAGTTTTAGTTCAGATATAATTTCATGCGTGAACCAAATTGGATAGACAGTATTACGTCTTACAATTTTTGGAATACAAATGTCCATAGCTGTGTGCAGTAATGAATAAAATGTTTTGACTGCGACATTAACATCTTTGTATGCTTCTAAACACTGCCAATTAATTTCACTAATTAATTTATATAAGCGGACGTAATAACCCTTTTTAAAATTATAAACTATATTGTGATTTTGTCTTGTGTTTGGTTGAGTGCCACTTAATAATTTTATTTCTACAGACAGAGGAGGATGATGTTTATCCTCAGGTAAAAGATCGCAGTCGCTTTTTTCCACAGTACAATTATACAAAATATTATTGTTAGCATTAGGTATATTGTTAATTTGATCCAAGTTTAATAAATAAATAAAGTTGACAAAAGTATTAATTTGACTATTAGTAACATTATTTATATAAAACTGCTTAAGAGTAGTCAAATTCAGATCACCAATGATCATAGTATTTGAGTTAAATATAAATGGCAACGATGAGACGACGTCATCAAAATTAGAGTATTCTACATAGGTGGTATAAGGTGGAATATACATAGAAATAATATAGAAAACAGGTGATGAGGTTAGCAACGAAATTTTGACGCACAATAAATCGATATTAATTAAATCACAGCTGATATCGCAGTGCTGAGCACTAAGAGTGCTGTTATTAACCGCAATGAGCACCCCTTCGCCGCGGCTTTTACCAGTTCGAGCAGGATTTCTGTCACTTCGAAAAACACTGTAACGCGTGTCCATCAGTTCGTTGTTTGAAATATTCTCAGAAAGCCAAGTCTCTGTGAACACAAGGACATCATAGTTTACAGTCAACACATTTAGATAAAGTTCCGATATCTTCGTAATCAACCCGCGCACATTTTGATAGTATAAGTTCATTGTATGTGAATGTGAATTGTTGCTCAGTTTTTTAAAACAATAGAAGGTACGCCGTTGACATATTTAATAATTAATTTATTTTCACCAATAAAACGAAAACAAAACAAAAATATGAGATCAACAGCTGTACAAGAAGAACCAAAATTCTCCAACACAGGAATGAGCAGTGATATAACCAATCAGCCTCAGAATGAAATAAAAATTACTCCAGATCAAGGCGTAGTCGAAAAAACCCAAAAAAAAAACCAAAATCAAAAAGGAGCTAAACAAACTTATGCTAGAAGTGTAGTCAGCGTAAACCTTGACAGAAATACACAAAATAACATTGAGCATGAAAACGATACGCTTAATATAACATTACAAATGATTCTAGCTAAATTAGAAAACTACGAACAGGTAAATAAATCAATACTCGAAAGACTTATAAACCTGGAAAGCATCAGTAATAGCAAAAAAGGAGCTATCGCAAGGAAATCCAATGGCTAATAATATTAAAATTCTAGCCTGGAATGCAAACGGCCTGCTACAACACAAAGCAGAACTACAGGCAGTCCTAGACACTCAGAAAATCGATATTTGTTTGATATCTGAAACTCATTTTTCTGACCAATCTCATATTAAATTTAAAGGGTATAAAGTATACCATGCCAGACACCCACATAATACAGCTAGAGGAGGTAGCGCTATAATAATTAAACAAACTATATGGCACTTCGAAGAAGCAAAACTTGAAACTGAACAAATACAAACAACAGCGGTAACTCTCAAATCTAAAAAATATCAATTTACAGTGGTGGCAATATACTGCCCGCCAAGACACAATTTGAAGAAAATTGATTACTTAGAATGCTTACGATACCAAGAAACAGATTTATAATTGGGGGAGACTTTAACTCGAAAAATACCTTCTGGGGCTCTAGGCTCACAACCACCAAAGGAAAAGAACTGTACGATGCAGCCTCAGAATATAGTTGCGAATTCTACTCAACAGGTAAACCAACATATTGGCCTACTGATATCAGCAAAATTCCGGACTTAATAGACTTCTTTATAGTAAAGAATATAGCTGCTAACTTCATTCGCATAGAAGAAAGTCACGACCTGATCTCAGATCATACACCATTAATATTAACACTAAGTGAAAATATTATCAAAAAGGAAAACAGCCCAAAACTTACTAACAAATGGACAAATTGGGATGCTTATAAAGAAGAACTTGACAGCAGAATAAATCTAAGAGTTCCAATAAAAACATCAGAGCACTTAGATATTGAAACCGAAAAACTAATCACAGACATACAACAGGCAGCCTGGAAGTGTACACCCGAAATTAAGACAAAAATAGCAGGTAATAATTATCCAAATGAGATAAGACAACTAATTGCAGTAAAACGTAAAGCAAGGAGCAAATGGCAAAGATCAAGACTACCCCAAGATAAAAACATACTAAACAATATTACCAAGCAGTTAAAACGAGAAATACAGGAACTAAAGAACGAATCAATCAATACTTATCTGAGAGAGTTATCGTATGATAAAAATACCGACTATTCTCTTTGGAAAGCTACCAAAAGATTAAAACAACCTATCTCACAAATTCCTCCAATAAGAAAGCAAAATGGGGAATGGGCTAGAAACAATAATGAAAAAGCGGAAGTTTTTGCAGAATATTTGGAAAAAATATTTGAACCCAACGATAACCAGGGTACTCAAAAATTCTATGAAATTTACTGTGAGGAAAAAAATATTACACATGTAACACCGAAGGAGGTAATCAATGAAATTAAAATGAATATTAATTCGAAAAAAGCTCCAGGATTTGATCTTATTACTGGTCAATTGTTAAAACAACTACCTAGGAAAGCTGTAATCAAACTCACGAACTTAATAAATGCAGCGTTTCGTCTGAGGTACGTACCGAAACTGTGGAAAACAGCAGATGTAATTATGATACATAAACCTGGTAAACCACCACATGATCTAACATCGTACAGGCCCATATCATTACTGCCAGTAATTTCAAAACTGTTTGAAAAGCTTCTGCTCAAAAGACTTAAACCAATAATAGAGCAAAACCACATAATACCAAACCACCAATTTGGCTTTAGAAATCATCATAGCACAATTGATCAGGTACATAGGATTACAAACGTAATTGAAAAAGCTCTAGAGAAAAAAAACATTTGTTCAGCTGTCCTTTTAGATGTCTCACAGGCATTTGACAAAGTCTGGCACGAACGCCTCATTCACAAACTCCAAACGCTACTACCGAAACAATACTGCCAGATCCTAAAATCTTACCTCACCGAAAGATATTTTAGAATCAAGCAAGAAGATGAGTTTTCCACACTAAAGGAAATTAAAGCAGGAGTGCCACAAGGCAGCGTACTGGGTCCAGTTCTATATTTACTATATACTTACGACCTTCCAATTAGTGAAGGGACTACAGTAGCTACATTTGCTGATGATACTGCCATACTCTCTGTAGACGAATGTGAGGAAAAAGCAACAAAAAAACTACAAAAAGCTATCAAAAGCATTAACAATTGGACTAAACAATGGCGGATAAAACTAAATGAATCCAAGTCAGTACACATAAATTTTACTAATAAAAAGATAAAATATCTACCCGTGGAAATCAACAATAACTTGATCCCATATTCTAATATGGCAAAATACCTAGGTATGAACCTAGATACTAAATTACGCTGGAAAACACATGTGAAAAAGAAAAAAGTAGAACTCGAGCTAAGATATAAAAAAATGCACTGGCTAATTGGCAAAAAATCAACCTTATCAGTGCATAATAAACTAATAATATATAAACAAATCCTAAAACCCATTTGGTCCTATGGAATACAGCTATGGGGCTGCACTAAAAAATCCAACGTAGACATCATTCAACGATTCCAGAATAAAGTACTAAGAAACATCATAGCTGCGCCATGGTACGTTAGAAACAAGGATATTCATAGAGATCTAGCAGTTAAA
Source organism: Pterostichus niger (assembly GCA_947425015.1). NCBI lineage: Eukaryota > Metazoa > Arthropoda > Insecta > Coleoptera > Carabidae > Pterostichus > Pterostichus niger. The sequence goes on along the minus strand of OX380352.1, from coordinate 11,906,725 downwards.
TACGTAGCAGAAGAGATCAAGTGCTCCGCAAATAAGCACAAGGAGAGACTCCACAGACACGTCAATGTCGAGGCAATACAGCTACTTGACAACAGCGAACTAGTGAGAAGACTCAAGCGCACTAAACCGTTTGAGCTAGTGTAGTGTGATAGTGTAAAAGCAGAGCAAAGTGAATGCCATATTTATTCATTAATGTTAGAACCTAAGAAAAGCCAATGGGTTAATTATCTTAGATAAAATATAAGTAGAAGATTAAGTTAAAATAAAATTGCTTGTTAGTCTGTAAGACTAGTTGTAATAATATTTAATAATAAAAAAAAAAAAAAATTTTTCACCATTATTTGTGCGAGTGAGTAGTTCATTTTTTAATTCAGCTAAGTAAGCCCGCTGTTTGATAGTTTTATCACTTACAATATTAATTTTGTTGAATCGGCTGCTTTTTAGTTTATTTGAGTTTTTTAAAATGTAGAGAACATCAGTTGTATTTTTAAATATAACTTTAATTGGTCTAGGTCTGTTGTTAGAAGGATTAAGTTTACCTAACCGAAATTGTTTGGACACCGTGTTGGTTTTGGTACAAACAACGGACAAGATGTCGTTAATACTATTAGTATCAGCATCGGCACTATCTCCATTCACTGAGGAATTGTTGTCTGGAACATTAAAGATGATGAGATTGTTCTTCAAGATTAGTTTTCTTAGTGGAATTTATATTAGACTTTATTTCTTTTATTTCTGATTGAAGGCTTAGCAGGAGTTGTTTCAGTTCGTTAAATTCGGTTGTTTTCAATTCAGCTGTGGGTTCGCAAGAATTGCAAAACCATTTCAAGTTCTTTTTGGAGCGAAGTGCTCTGGAGTCGGATTGAGAAATTTGTACACATTCTGCATGGAAGGAAGCAGAACAACACGTGCATTTAACTGATGAAGAGATATCAAATTTCTTCGAGCAGATTGTACAGAGAACGGATATGACCTCTTATTCGTTGTAACGGTAGGAATATAGAATGTTTCAATGATAAGTAAAGGTGATGCGCGCACGCACAAATATGTTTAATTAAGTAATTTCTAAAAAAACACTGACGTTGACTTAAATAAACGAAATTATTGTTTATAACTAGAACACAATTTACTCACTGACCAAAATGGAACCAAATAATCATTCAAAACACTTTTATACAGCCTCAATGCGAAATTGAAGAAGAAAATGTCCAATAAATTCCCAACAAAAAAAAAACAATTAAACTGGAGGTTATAAAAAAACGTGTATATCTCTAACTCTCTTTACAACTTAATGAAGTATATTCTAATGATTAAGACAAATAAATTGTTAGATACTTAATCAAAAGATGTATAGTTATTTATTTGTTTTGTAGCATACCGAATGGTGACTTTTTTATGTTACATAAGACATTCAATGCAATTTATTTATAGTAGCTACAGGTTTAGCCCTATAAATTTTAGACTAAAAGTGTAAATGAAACAGTTGTTTAGAATAAATGTTTGTGTGAAGTTAGTTTAATTATATTTACTTAATCTTATTTTGAAACGAAAAAAAAAGAAGAAATTTAACTTCTTCAAGAAAATTTAATTTTTCAAATTAACTACGAAATTATTAATAAATTATTTTCATTTAATTTTTTTCAGATATATATGGATTATAGCAAAATGAGTTTAATTGTTATATATTCATTCACAAGATATGAATGAAACTAATAATAAATTTGACAAACGTTAAGTTTTATATTTGTTTGTTTTCAGTTTTCACTGATTATGGACCTTGATAATCGTATCTGGTGTAAAATGTTATGATTGGAGGACACGTCGAGCTCAACCCAGCGACAGTCAGTCGACATGGCAAAGTTTAAGAGACTGCAGCTTGAAAAGTAATACTTTCTCGGGCTAATCTTTAAACTTTGATTGCTAAAATTTTGTATAATAATAACAATAATAATTATAGAAACAAACGAATAAATGAAATAATCCAACTATAAAATTCTGATTATGGTAAAGATGCTTCTGATACTTCTGAAAATATTCCAGAAATATTTGAGAGATGAAGAAAAATCTTAATGATCTTTCAATATCATTAGAGAAAATAATCGAAATTGAAATGAATTTCAAAAGAAGGGTTACTACTTATAGATAAACTAATATACCTTTGACGACGTGGAGCATATTTCCCTGGTCAAAAAATGTAAAATTAAGACCTATAATGATCGAAATGACGAAAAAATATGAAATCTTGCACCCACAAATGCATCAAAAGGCATCGTCGTCATAGTTACAAAATTATAATTGCGATTTTTATTCAACAAACTAAAATCATTCCTAACGTCAAAAATTTTATTTCAATTGTAATTTTCATGTAATTTCGTTAATTTTTTCATTCGTTATATAATCATAACGAATACAACACGGGTGTTTAAAATTATCAGAATATATTGTATTGATCAATTCAACATATTATTATTATTATGTTAATAATACGCTCCGTGGCAACACAATATATTCAATAGTTTTAAACACATGTGTTGTATTGTATATGAATATCTAACTATTGTTATTATTATTTGAAATTTGTGATTTTAATATCATTGTCACTTTACCCAGCCATTTGTCCACTACAAATAGCTCAGTGGTATCGAGTCGACTTGTGGATTTGGGAACCCCGGTTTCGATTACCACTGTCTACAAACAATTTTCACCACGTTAACTACCCTTGTGGCTCCCTCACCATTAACATCTTACGGGGGTCGTGATTTGAAGACCGGTAACCGCACTTTACACGAAGAAATATATCATTTACCGAGATTGATTGGGATTGAGAATGATTAAAAGGTGTGATGATGTTTTCATTGTTATTATTATTATTATATTATATTTAAATAAGTCAGACAACGTTTTTGCCAACGTTTGGGACTATTTTCAAGTCAAGTAAAATAATATAACCCTAGAGTCTTACTTGACTATTAAAAGTAAGTGTTCTAATAGTTTACGAGTATATATGTATATTAATGTGACATATAATTCAACTTCGTTTCGTTTTTTAATATATCAAATACTTTTTCATCTTGAAACACGTCCATTAATAAGAATGCTTGATATAAAATTATAAAAATAAAATATAAATATATCATCACGCCTTTTATCCATTGCTGGGTTTGGCACTCTGCCGCAGCAGATCTTCGCGTGAAATTCAGTTCCCAGCCGTCAAATCACGGCCCCCAAAGATGTTAGTGGAGGGAGAGCCACAGGGGTAGATTAAATTTTGGTGAAAATTGTTTGTCGGCTGTGGGGATCGAACCAGGGTTCTCAAGATATACATTATTTCCGCTTATCTACTTTACAAATTATAAAAAATATTATAAGAAATACTTAATTTAGGTTCTCTTTTTAACTGTTTTTAATATATCATGACATTCAAAATATCTTCTTAATTCAAACAGAGAATGTACTTCAATATTTTGATGTTTGAATTTAGCACATCTTCGTTTCAAATAATTTGTCTTTAATTATTATATCATCAGGGTTAATGAAACTTCTAACTATTTGTCCATATAGTGCAAACTATCGCTATTTTTTGTTGTGATACTATCGTAAAGCGTTGGCAGCAAATTGTCTCTTTACTGAAAATATCAAATAAATATTCAAATAAAAATCTTAATTCTGCGTTCTAGTGGAAAGTATAATCGTAATAATAATAATAATACTAATAATAATGTAATAAATATTTATGTGTCAGTACACAATGCAAAACTGTACGTTCGACTGCCTTGGGGCGATGAATTTTCATAAAATATGTGCAAATCTTAGTTGTAATATCAAAGTCTGTTTTGCTGTAAATTAACCATAAGAAAATAATTGAATCTTTAAATATGACTTTTTTTTGAAATTTTAAACGTATTATGGATATTTCGACAGCTAGATTATTAATATCCCGGTACAGTAGGTATATACAAGTATAAGATACACATTATTATATTTTGTGGAGTAAATTGATTGATTTCAAGTATGTAATTATGTTTTCTTCTATTTTCGTGTTGTTCTTGAGGGCTTCGTTGAGTGTTGGAGGTATGTTGTGCGTTCTTCTTTCGGCTGTGTATTGGGGGCAGTCTACTATAATGTGTTTAATTGTTAAGTGTGTAGTACATTGGTTACATATAGGGGGATCTGTTTTTGTAAAAATGTGATTGTGTGTAAGTCTCGTGTGTCCTATTCTCAGTCTCGTTAGTATGGTTTGTTCTTTTCTGGTGCCATGAAGTTTCCATGTACAGGTTTTTCTTCTCGTAGTTTATTATTTGTTATATCGTTCCATATTCGTGCCCATTGTTCGTTAATTTTGTTCTTCATTGTAGCTCTCAGATCGTACGGTTGTATTTGGTATTCAATAATCGGGTGTCTGGTAGATATTTTGGCTGCTGCGTCGGCTTTCTCGTTGCCCTTAATACCCACATGGGATGGTATCCAAATAAAGGTTATGTTGATATTCTTTCTTTGTAATGAGAGTAGAAGGTTTTGAATATTTTGAATTATGACATTTTTTGGGTATATTTTGTGTATGCTCTGGATAACGCCATAGGAGTCTGAGCAGATGGCGAAATTTTTGTCTGAGTGGTCTTGCTGGTGGATTATTTGCAGGCTTCTTTTTATTGTTTCCGCTTCTGCTGTGAATATGCTGGTTGTTGGTGGAAGGTGGTAGTGAAACGTGTTATTTTCCATGACAACTGCTGCTCCCGTTTGGTTTTCGTTTTTAGTGTCATCAGTCATATATTTGTAGTTTCTCATTTCGGCTTGTATTTGGTTGAAGGCTCGTCGGAAGTATTCTGGGGGTATATCTTCCTTGTGAAATGATGTCATGAGTTCAAGGATGCAATGGTGTTTTTGGATGGTCCATGGTGGAATATTGTTTTTGTAATTGTCTTCTAGGTTTGATAAATTGAGGTTTAGGGCAATTAGGTTGTTTTTGATGTCAGAGAGGAAGGGGGTGTTTTGTTTTATTTCTATGGAGTTGGGGGTTGTGTGGAAGAATTTGACGAAGTTTGGGTGGTTGGGATTGCTTGCTAGTTTTATGATATATATTGTTAAGTAGTTTCTTCGGAGGTGTAGGGGGTGTTGGTTTACTTCTACTAGAATTGAGTTTATTGGGCTCGTTCTTAGTGCACCTGTAATTGTTCTCAATGCTGAGTTGTGGACTGGGTCGATAATTTTTAAGTGTTGGTGTTTGGCCTGAGCGTATACTATGCGTCCATAGTCAATTTTGGAGAGAATTAGAGCTTTGTAGGTGTTCATTAAGATGTCTCTTTCCGCTCCCCAATGGTGGTTTGATAATATTTTTAAGATGTTAAGTCTTTTGTTTACATCGCTTTTTAACTATTGTAGATGAGGTTTCCATGAGAGATTTTTGTCTAGTGTTAGTCCCAGAAATTTAAAGGTGGTTGTATATGTTATGTTTATATTGTTATAATTTAATACAGGTGGTGTGCGGAGTCTTTTTTTTCTTTGTGAAGTGCATAGCTTTCGTTTTTGATGTAGATATTTTAAATCCAGTTTTTATAGTCCATGCTTTTATATTATTTAATGCTGTGTTTAAATGTTCTTTTATTGTGTTTAAGTTTACTCCTCTGCAGAATATGCACAGATCGTCTGCAAATATGTGGAATGCCGTTTTCTAATATTTTTTTATCGGAGAAATAACCTTTAAAATATACTCTAAATGATCGCTGAGATAGGAATCTATTTATGAAGTGTACTATATGCCCGTCAATTTTATATTCTTGTAATGTATTTTTTATGTTGTGTCGCCATGTAGTGTCATAGGCTTTTTCTAGATCAAAGAAAATTGTTATTATATCTTGTTTGTTAGAGAAAGCTTTTTGTATGTCTATGGTAATAGCTATTAATTGATCTATGGTTGATCTGCCTTTTCGGAAACCGCATTGCACATTGCTTACAATTTATTTTTTCTCTAAGTGCCACATGAGTTTATTGTTGAAAATTTTTTCCATGATTTTGCGTAGGGTGTTTGTAAGGGTTATTGGTCGGTAGTTTTGTGCGTTTGTTTTGTTCTTATTGGGATTCAAAATGGGGATAATGATGCTTTCTGTCCATTGTGTCGGAAAAGAATTTGTTTGCCATATTTGATTGTATATGTTCAGAGAAGGTATTCTAGGGTTTCGTTTGGTAGTTGTTTTATGATCTCGTATGGTATGTTGTCCGGTCCGGGAGAGCTATTTAGTTTAGACTCGTCGATGGCTGAGGTCAGTTCATCCATGGTGATCAGGATATTTAGTGCATTGTTGTTGTCTTCGCATATATTTATAGGTGATTTTTCTTCTTCATTTTTATATTGTAAAAATTCGTCACAATAGTTTCTGTTGCTGGAATTTGATTCTATAGTGTTAGCTAATATATTTGATATTTCTTCCGGGTCTGTTATTTTTGTGTTGTTGTCTATAATGACATTTGTGGGGTGTGAGTAGTTTTGATTTTTTATTTTTCTAATTTTGTTCCATACTTCTGATATTGGTGTTGGTCGATACGTAGTTTCTCCAAGAGTTTGTTTTACTAGTTCTTATGATTTGTCGTGCGTTTGCTCTGGCTTTTTTGTAGGTTATTAGGTTTTCTATGTTTTTGTTCGTCTTGTATTTGTTTAGTGCTTTCTTGCTATCTTTGATGACTGTTTCGCATTGTTTGTTCCACCATGGTACGCATTTTTTGTTATTGTATTTTTTATATCCGATTTCTTCTTCGGCAGCTTTATTTATGTTTTGTATAAGTTCTTCAATAAGTTCGTTTATATTTGATGAGTTTGATGTTTTCATATTTTTCATTTTCTCTTGAAATTTATCCCAGTTTGCTTTTTTCAAATTCCACTTTGGATTTGGTTTTTTTTGTGGTTTTGAGGTTTGATAAGTGATGAGATTTTGAGGGGATAGTGATCGCTTCCGTACGAACTTAGGAGGAATTGAGTAGGATATGTTTGTCAAAAGCATCTTCAATGATTTTTCCTCGCCTATTTGTAGTAGTTGAACCCCATAGCGCGTTGTGTGCGTTAAAGTCTCCCTGGAAGTGTTGCGGGTTGGGGATTTGTTGTATTAATGATTGAATTTCTGTTTATGTGGGGTTTACATCTGGAGGAATGTATATATTGCAGATAGTCATTTCTCTAGGATAGTTGATTTGAACTGTTATGGCTTCAAGGTTTGTTTGTAGTTGTATTTCTTTTGATGGGATGGAATTTTTAATTAGTATAGCTACTCCGCCGCTACCATGAGTTGCATTGATTCTATCTTTTCTGTAAATGTCGTAGCCTTTTTGGTTAATGGTTATGTTATCTTTGAGTTTGGTTTCTTGAATGCATATGATGTCAGATGAGTGTTCTGTGATTAATAGTTTGATTTCATCGTATTGGCTCTGAAGACCATTACAGTTCCAGGAGATTATATCTGTCATTGTTGTGTATTTTCTGCCGGTTTTAGAGAACTTATCAGTTTTGTGAAACGGCATTTCATTGCTCTGTATTTTAGGTGGGAGTGATTGGATGTTAGCATGTCGGCTAGGGAGGCTGGGTCTGAAGTATATTCCTATATACTAAAAGAGAATCCGACTATATATATTTGGATTCGTCACGGTCAGTTGCCCATTTCTACAGCCTAGACGGATTATCCGAAAAATTTGAAATATTTTTTATTTGATAAAGGTCAATTGTGGGGAGTGCCTTTTGATAGTTTAAAATTTTTCGTACACATGATGTGCGAGTAATTTTGAAAAAACATGCGTTTTTGGCGCAAAATCAACTTAGAGCAAGGTAGCTTTGAATTTTTTAAGAAGAACATCTATCGTTGATTTGACATTTCTCAGTTGACATGTTATCATGACAACAAACAATAGTTTTATTTACATTGGTGAAAATCTGTGTAATTTGTATCAATATCACTGAATTATTTGATAATTATTAGTTATTTTGTGTATTCAAGATATTAATTGAGGTAAGCAAGTATCTTTTACTAAATTTTACATGATTAATTGAATTATTTTTCGTTTTTAGGCATGAAATCAAATAGGAAAGAAACAACAATAAAATATTCTGGCGATTGGTAAAAATAATAAAATTCTACAATAAATATCATTCCATTTGAAACATGGCTGAACCATGCATTTGATAATGCTAAATAAAAAATAAATACGAAAACTTTTGACAAGGTAATAAGAAACAAAAATTATACATGTTCTATATTTCTGTTTTTTTGCAAAATGATTCATTATTAATTGTAATTTGTATATTTTTAGATAAAATCTGAAAGAATCGTTGGGAAAAATTTAGTCAATTTTAAGGTTGGTAAAATATAGTAAATTTGAAAAGTCACTAAACACAAATAAATCAAAAACAAATGTAACGAAAATGACAAGCAAATGAAATAAATGGAAAAATATATGAAAGCTGATCCTGACCAAATCTGAATGACAAAAACAGTACAAGCAAAAAGAAATTACATTTTTATTCTAGAAATGATTTCTTATGATGTAGGTAAAATACTAATCTGTCCAATAATTTCTCATTTTTTAAGTTTTTCTGATTTTTAGATTGCTCTAATTTTTTAGATAGATTACCAATCAAAATTTCGGTTGATGAAAAGGAGAAACCAAGATGCATGAAGGACATAATGAAATACATATTTCCCTACATTTAAACCGTCAAATTTAACCTATACGCAATTATATTTCTATCTGTCATAACATCGTAACACCCCCTACTTTCACGAGTTGGACTTGACCGGAGGAAATTTAGTCTCTGCACAAATTTTCATTGTTGTAATCAAATCTACATAATTGAAGCAGATTGTATTACTCTATATTGTTAGTCCTAAAAGATCTATTAGTTCTTTAGTAATATTATTGTACCTAAGTTTATTCTAAATAAGAAAATATACTGGAAATTATTTTAGCATTGTACCAGATGTATTAGTTTTCATGTAAATAAATTTATTCATGCTGATTTAAATTCATAATTTTATTATATAATTTGTTGTTATAAATATAATAATATTGTAATTAATTAATATATTGATGATTTACATTAAAAAGGTTTTATTGTTGTTTATGTGATAAGTTAGGTTAAATAATTGGCAAACGTTTTCAGATCTAATATTTACAAATCTAAATAATTTTTGGTTTAAATTTAAATTTCTAGACAACTGAGAGAAATTTTATAAATTGATTTAGGTATTAGTGGAATGAGTATACATATTTCAAACTGTTACAAATTTATTTCAAGTTGTTTTAAACGTTTTATGAGAAAATGTGTATATAAATAGAACCAAATAAAAATATGTCCTCGGTTTTGATTCCGGGCATTCATACATACATAGTATCCAAACACGGTTTTTTACAACTAGATTTATTACCATGGATTTCAAACTGTAGTAAGTCCAACATAATTTTAAACTTACAATTACTTAAAAACCAAATGGAAATATTAAAAGATAGTACATATTATAGGAACTATAGATATGAGACGACGTTTTTATTATAATTATATATTTTTTAAATGTTTATTTAAAAAATAAATGTTTTAACATAACAGTAATAAATTAAGTTGTGTACTCAAATATTTTTAACCAAATAAAAATATGTCCTCGGTGATAGTACCATACAGTAAAACGAAGTAAAATATGATGAAAAGATAACTTGAATAAAACATCAGGTTAATAGTTGTTAAATATGTATTTTCACAAATTATTCAATGTTCGCATTACAATCCATTCTAATACCGGCAAACGACTCTATAGGTTACGCATTAAAAAATTTAAAATTTGCGAACTTTTTGCATAACATTTTTATAAAACAGTGACAGTTTGTAAGAAATTACGATTGTAATAAAATATTTATATCAATATTAAGTACGTAAAAAGCATAGATTTATTTATGATTTTCCATATTTACCGCCTATAGCTCGATTTGTCATTTTTTTATTTGTTATCCTTTCTTTAAACGCATACACTCTACATGTCTGTTAAAATCATAAACTCTCATTGTTGTAATAAAATCTAAATAATTTGATTTTAATGAAACTTCACTATATTGTATGTACTTTGATCTAAGTACCTTAAAAACTACATTGTTGAAGCAGATTACAACAATGAATTATATTACTCTGTACTGTTATTCCTAAAAGATCTATTAGTTCTTTAGTAATATTATTGTACCTAGTGCATGTTATTTATAATGAGTATACTAATTCAAATAAAAATTAAAACTAATTTTATTATTAGGTCTTTTATCCATTACTAAGTTTGAAACTACACCGTAGCAGATATCAATAAGTGATATATTTATTGTTGCGATAGAAGAGTTACAAAGTTTATTTTTAATATTATAATATGGTAATTAGAAAACTATGTTCATAAATATACAGAATTTTTTATGCAAAATCGTACTCGGCATTTTTGAGAAATTAAGACTCGAAATTTTGATATCTTGACCTGCTGAATTTCAATTCAAATTTGTTTGTTTTATAGAAATTTCACATTCTTTTGTACATATCAAAAAGTAAAATGTTGTGAGATTATTCTGCACTATTTGTTCCTTCATTTAGAAGAGAATAAGTTTATAAATTATTTTTTTTAAATTTGAATTTGTTGCAGCAACTTTACGAAATACTCATTTTACACACTTGATGTGTGCTTTGTCGTACACTCAGCGCAAAAATGAACATCTAGATTGACAGCTGTCATTCATAATGATATATTTCACATGTTTTAGAATGAGTATTTCAGAATTTGTGGTTTGACATATATCTATTTTATTTTTATACTAGGTTAAGCATGGTTAGGGGTGTTTTTTTCACAGTTTATCTCTTTTACTTTACGTTTAATACTTTTTAGCATAAAAATGCGGTCTGTACTAGAATAGGCATGGTTAGGGGTGTTTTTTTTTCACAGTTTATCTCTGTTACTTTACGGTTAATACTTTTTATCATAAAAATATGGTCTGTACTAGGTTAGGCATGGTTAGGGGTGGGTTTTCACAGTTTATCTCTTACTTTACGTTTATTACTTTTCATCATAAAAATGCGTTCTATACTAGGTTAGGCATGGTTAGGGGTGTTTTTTTTTTCACAATTTATCTCTTTTACTTTACGTTTAATACTTTTTAGCATAAAAATGCGGTCTGTACTAGATTAGGCATGCTTAGGGGTGTTTTTTTTCACAGTTTATCTCTTTTACTTTACGTTTAATACTTTTTAGCATAAAAATGCGGTCTGTACTAGGTTAGGCATGGTTAGGGGTGTTTTTTTTTCACAGTTTATCTCTTACTTTACGTTTATTACTTTTCATAATAAAAATGCGTACTATACTAGGTTAGGCATGGTTAGGGGTGTTTTTTTTTTCACAATTTATCTCTTTAACTTTACGTTTAATACTTTTAAGCATAAAAATGCGGTCTGTACTAGGTTAGGCATGGTTAGGGGTGTTTTTTTTTCACAGTTTATCTCTGTTACTTTACGGTTAATACTTTTAATCATAAAAATACGGTCTGTACTAGGTTAGGCATGGTTAGGGGTGGGTTTTCACAATTTATCTCTTACTTTACGTTTATTACTTTTAATCATAAAAATGCGTTCTATACTAGGTTAGGCATGGTTAGGGGTGTTTTTTTTTCACAATTTATCTCTTTTACTTTACGTTTAATACTTTTTAGCATAAAAATGCGGTCTGTACTAGATTAGGCATGCTTAGGGGTGTTTTTTTTCACAGTTTATCTCTTTTACTTTACGTTTAATACTTTTTAGCATAAAAATGCGGTCTGTACTAGGTTAGGCATGGTTAGGGGTGTTTTTTTTTCACAGATTATCTCTTTTACTTTACGTTTAATACTTTTTAGCATAAAAATGCGGTCTGTACTAGAATAGGCATGGTTAGGGGTGTTTTTTTTCACAGTTTATCTCTGTTACTTTACGGTTAATACTTTTTATCATAAAAATACGGTCTGTAATAGGTTAGGCATGGTTAGGGGTGGGTTTTCACAGTTTATCTCTTACTTTACGTTTATTACTTTTCATCATAAAAATGCGTTGTCCCAAAAGAAGACCTCAAATCAGAATTTAAAATGGCAATAAAAAAACATTGGGACAAGCAGTGGCAAGACAAAACAGCAACAGAAAATAAAATGAGGGAAATCAAACACACAACTGCCAGATGGTGGACGCCAGAAGAGAGAAGAAAACAAGTAGTTATCACGCGATTGAGAATCGGCCACACCACCACCACTCACAAATTCATTCTAGATCGTGAAAATCCACCAATGTGCGATCTATGCAACCTACAAATAACAGTGAAACACATCATAGTGGAATGCCCAAAATACGCCAACGAACGCCGTCAGATGAACATCCCAAACTCCCTCAAAGAAGCCCTAGGTAACGACCCCGACACGCTAGACAAGACCCTAAAATTCCTCCAAACAATTAATGTTTACAATAATATCTAGCATCAATCAAATAAAATGTAACCATATATAGTAACAAATGTAAAAAAACCAATGTACCTGGGTGTTAATGGTCATAGTTACCGAAACACCCATTATAATATCCTCAATAAAAAAAAAAAAAAAAAAAAAAAAAAAAAAAAAAAAAAAAAAAAAAAAAAAAATGCGTTCTATACTAGGTTAGGCATGGTTAGGGGTGGGTTTTCACAGTTTATCTCTTACTTTACGTTTATTACTTTTCATAGTAAAAATGCGTACTATACTAGGTTAGGCATGGTTAGGGGTGTTTTTTTTTTCACAATTTATCTCTTTAACTCTACGTTTAATACTTTTAAGCATAAAAATTCGGTCTGTACTAGGTTAGGCATGGTTAGGGGTGTTTTTTTTCACAGTTTATCTCTGTTACTTTACGGTTAATACTTTTTATCATAAAAATACGGTCTGTAATAGGTTAGGCATGGTTAGGGGTGGGTTTTCACAGTTTATCTCTTACTTTACGTTTATTACTTTTCATCATAAAAATGCGTTCTATACTAGGTTACGCATGGTGGGTGTTTTTTTTCACAATTTATCTCTTTTACTTTACGTTTAATACTTTTTAGCATAAAAATGCGGTCTGTACTAGGTTAGGCATGGTTAGGGGTGTTTTTTTTCACAGTTTATCTCTTTTACTTTACGTTTAATACTTTTTAGCATCAAAATGCGGTCTGTACTAGGTTAGGCATGGTTAGGGGTGTTTTTTTTCCACAGTTTATCTCTTTTACTCTACGTTTAATACTTTTTAGCATAAAAATGCGGCCTGCACTAGGTTAGGCATGGTTAGGGGTGTTTTTTTTTCACAGTTTATCTCTTTTACTTTACGTTTAATTGTTTTTAGCATAAAAATGCGGCCTGTACTAGGTTAGGCATGGTTAGGGGTGTTTTTACTTCCTTGTACGAAGTAAAGGAAGTATTGTAATCGCGAAAATTTTCGGTTCTCAGATTTCAACGGAAATAGGTGTTTTGGCCCTCCCTGAATCCATTTTGACTAATTTCGTCATTCCGTCTGTACGTACGTACTTTTTATCTCTTTTACTTTACGTTTAATACTTTTTAGCATAAAACTGCGGTCTGTACTAGGTTAGGCATGGTTAGGGGTGTTTTTTTTTCACAGTTTATCTCTTTTACTTTACGTTTACTACTTTTTAGCATAAAAATGCGGTCTGTACTAGGTTAGGCATGGTTAGGGGTGTTTTTTTTTCACAGTTTATCTCTTTTACTCTACGTTTAATACTTTTTATCATAAAAATACGGTCTGTACTAGGTTAGGCATGGTTAGGGGTGGGTTTTCACAGTTTATCTCTTACTTTACGTTTATTACTTTTCATCATCAAAATGCGTTCTATACTAGGTTAGGCATGGTTAGGGGTGTTTTTTTTTTCACAATTTATCTCTTTTACTTTACGTTTAATTCTTTTTAGCACAAAAATGCGGCCTGTACTAGGTTAGGCATGGTTAGGGGTGCTTTTTTTTCACAGTTTATCTCTTTTACTTTACGTTTAATACTTTTTAGCATAAAAATGCGGTCTGTACTAGGTTAGGCATGGTTAGGGGTGTTTTTTTTTCACAGTTTATCTCTTTTACTTTACGTTTAATAATTTTTAGCATAAAAATGCGGTCTGTACTAGGTTAGGCATGGTTAGGGGTGTATTTTTCACAGTTTATCTCTTTTACTTTACGTTTAATACTTTTTAGCATAAAAATGCGGTCTGTACTAGAATAGGCATGGTTAGGGGTGTTTTTTTTTCACAGTTTATCTCTGTTACTTTACGGTTAATACTTTTTATCATAAAAATACGGTCTGTAATAGGTTAGGCATGGTTAGGGGTGGGTTTTCACAGTTTATCTCTTACTTTACGTTTATTACTTTTCATCATCAAAATGCGTTCTATACTAGGTTAGGCATGGTTAGGGGTGTTTTTTTTTTCACAATTTATCTCTTTTACTTTACGTTTAATTCTTTTTAGCATAAAAATGCGGTCTGTACTAGGTTAGGCATGGTTAGGGGTGTTTTTTTTTTCACAGTTTATCTCTTTTACTTTACGTTTAATACTTTTTAGCATAAAAATGCGGTCTGTACTAGGTTAGGCATGGTTAGGGGTGTTTTTTTCACAGTTTATCTCTTTTACTTTACGTTTAATACTTTTTAGCATAAAAATGCGGTCTGTACTAGGTTAGGCATGGTTAGGGGTGTTTTTTTTTCACAGTTTATCTCTTTTACTTTACGTTTAATAATTTTTAGCATAAAAATGCGGTCTGTACTAGGTTAGGCATGGTTAGGGGTGTTTTTTTTCCACAGTTTATCTCTTTTACTCTACGTTTAATACTTTTTAGCATAAAAATGCGGCCTGCACTAGGTTAGGCATGGTTAGGGGTGTTTTTTTTCACAGTTTATCTCTTTTACTTTACGTTTAATTGTTTTTAGCATAAAAATGCGGCCTGTACTAGGTTAGGCATGGTTAGGGGTGTTTTTTTTTCACAGTTTATCTCTGTTACTTTACGATAATACTTTTTACTGAGAGAAAATGTGAAAATAAATCAGCAACGAGTTGATAACAAACCATTTTCGAAAAAAAATTTAATTTGTAATTTTTTAACAAGTTTAAAAAATAATTTTCTTCAAGGGCTGCGGAGCCTAGCTGAGGGTCGGCGAAGCCGACCTGATCGCTAGTCTTTTGCTAATTCTTTTAGATTACTAGTTTTTGCTGCATTTTCATTGTAATCTTTTAGTAGATTGTAGGGTAGTGTATACTTTTGTGGATCTTCATTTATTAATTCTTTTGTTGGTGCTAATAATTCGTCTGTTGTGATGTTTGTTGGGGTTCGATTTCGATTCATTCTTTTCTGTTTTTTTGTTTTTGTATTGGTGTTTGTTGGGTTCTCTGTGTCCGTCAATGAATTTGTAGTGCTTATTTGGGATAGAGTGTCGTCGTTTATTGATTGTGTATCGCTGTAATTTTCTATGGAGTTTGCTGGTCTTTTTCCTTTTGGTTCTGTGTTTTCCGGTGTATTTATGATTTCGTTTTTCTGTGCTTCGACATTTTCTGATGTTGATGGTAGGTTTTGGCTAGTTATTTGTTGAGGTTCCTGGCATTTACTTGCTATATGTCCTTTTTGTTTGCATATGGCACAGGTTGGTTTATCGTTCGAGAGGATTATTCTGTATGACGTATCATCGTGGTCTATTAGTAGTGAAGTAGGTATTTCTTGATTATCTGTAGGTTTTATATACACTTGTCTTCTGAAGCTAAGTTTGTGAGAATAGTCACTATTTTTTTTTAACATATGACTTCGACTGAACGTACAGTAATGAAGATAATTTTTTTAAAGTTAAATTTTTATGAAAGAAAAACTACGTTAGACACTATGAAAGAGGAATTCGGTTGAAGCCATACGTCGGACACAGGTGACGTGGTGTAGCGGTTAGCATCTCTGCCCGGCAAGCGGAGGGTCCCTGGTTCGAATCCAGGCGTCATCCGAATTTTTTTTTCATAAAAATTTAACTTTAAAAAATAGTCACTATCTTGAATAATGCCTTGTCGTAAAAAGGTTATGGGTGATATTGTATTTATTCCGATTTCGTTTAGTAATTGTTGTAGGAGTCCGTTTGGTATTGTTGGGCATACATTTGAGATAATGAGTCTTTGCGCTGGGTTAATCAATCTACGTATTGTTACTTCTTGGTCATTGATTTGTACTGTGGGATAAATATGACTTAGTGATAGCAAATATTAAAAGAATTTACGTGACACCTTCTTAACTTATACCGAGTGTCTACTTGTTTATGGATCATGGGACATACAATGGTAAATTGTTTATATGCTGGTAATTTCTGACCTATTAATTTTATAACAAAAGTGTAAAAAATGCTCAGAATGGAAAACTGTGTGTAATGAGTTCAAAATTATTAATAATTTACTTATTAAAAATAAAATTTACAATTCAAATAATGTCATTCAAACTGTCATTGTTGTTATTTCCTAAAAACTAAAGAATATTTAATTATGAATTAGTTGTTTATAATTTATTAAGGAATTTAATATTATCATAGTTTCAATTGTATGAAAAGAAAAATTGTCTATAATGTCGAATTCTACATAATAATAATTTATAATCATCTTTATTCAGTTCTGTAAAATTGTTCATGAAAATTACGAATATTTTATCACCAAAGTGGTGCACTTAGGTGCTATAGGCTCTACAAGAAGATGGCATTTGATGATTTTACATTTGACAAATACAAGAAAAGCGCTACAGTATACAATAGAGCAATACATGTTTTGCCTTTCTCGAAAATGGCGGCATACACTCCAATGTTCATTTAAAATTCTTGGTTATTTCCGTCTAACTACACAGCCTGCATGTTTTATGTTTATAAATAATTCGTGTGTCTTTCAGTTCTTTTATTTTACTTTTTACTTACAGATTAGATATAAAAAATTACTTATACTTACGGTTATAGAGACCTTCCAAGAAGGTAAATATTTGTACAAATCGTGATCAAGTAAAAATAAACATTGCAGTTGTAGATCGCCCCCCACATCGACTGTGTCTGGACTTTCAATAATCATTTTGTCTTGTTGAAAATAGTAATCTAAAATAAAATGAGTGAATAATTAAAATTTGCATTGAAGTCAAAATAAATAGATGTAGATGTGTAATAATTAAACAGGGCAATACCTAAAATTGCTGCCCTATTGAGCACGTTTCTACATTACAAGATATCGGCTATCGACTCTACTATGAAATATTTGATAAATGTAAAAAACAATCGCAGGCCAACACGTCCTTCCTGTCATATCTTTTCGATTCGTAGCGGTAGGTTAAATAAAATAAAAGTTGTCACATTAGTAGGATAGTTTGACTATGTATTTGTTTTTCCAAATAAATTCATAGGTCACTAGATACATGCCGAAATATAAATTTAGCAACACCACACAGAAAAAGTAACTAATAAAAGAATAAACATATATAGGAAAATATTGTTACAGAGTTGCCTTTGTGTCCGTGACGTAGAACATTTTAATGCAAAATATTGTTGATTTGTTCATTTTAACCTAAATTCAATCAATAAAATATTAGATTGTTTATGCTGACTAACATTTTAATATTATTTTGTAATACATCTATGTAGTGGCGGCTCGCCCATACGGGCTGCAGGGCTGCAGCCCTCCCACCAAAATGAAAACATATTAAAATTATTATAGGTTATTACATTACTATACAATTATTTTATAAAAACATATATTTTCCGGTCGTAGTATATTTATTTTTAAATTGTAGGTACTAGGCATGAGTCAGTGTGATTGCTTCCTCTTCAGGGCTGCAGTCAGTGCAGACCAAGTCACATCGCATAGTCAGTGTATTGAGCAGGTGGGGGTAACCCGTGATATGTATTTATATCGTGGGCTGCAAACATTGCAGTCCGCACTACGTATTTTAGCGTGTATATACTTGTGTTTTATTACTATATGTATAATATTTATGATGATAAATATGTTTAAATAAGGTTTTTTCAACTCCTAGTGATTTTTTATTATAATGTTTTTCAGTCCTCCCACTAAAATTATTTGCGAGGCGCCAGTGTACCTATGTATTATAAAATTAATTAATAGTTCCTGATCAGTATATGTATTTGGCAATATGATGTTATTTTAATGTTTACATCACAATAGTTGTAAGAAACATACGAGTATTACACAAGAACTGCATTGTGGCGAGTGCGTGATGTTGCGAGTACATAATTGCTTTCCAATCCAATTTTTGTACTATACTTTTTTACGATCATATTTATAACCACTCAATAACAATAAATGTTTTATTATTTATAAAATTGGATTATCATAAATACTGTGTAAGTTTCTTCTAACGGACAGTCATGTGTATGATCATAGGGACAAGTTTACATAGTATGTGGATTGTATAATAATGCTCATTTACAGCAGTGATCGTAGAAACAATAAATCAAATTGTTAGGAAAATCTCTTAAAACTGCGTAATTTAAAATGACTGATAAGCTTGTTTTCGTTTCATTTTTGCGTTCAGAGTTCTATTTTTACTTCATACTTTCTTCTTCATGTACTTGATTAGATTTTATATTTCCCTCAAAATTACGTCCAAGGAGAATGATTTCCGTCTAGAATAATACAAATACGCTATTAATAATTATACGAAAATATAATTATGTATCAACATACATACTATTTTCAATGCATATAAAACTCATATTATTTGGATTTTACATAAGTGTTTCATGATAATATTAATAATTAATTAATGAATTACACGTAAAATAAGAATTACTTGAACTGTCAAAATCAAATTCTACAAAACAAAATTTAAAACTTTACCTAAGATATCTATGACTAATTTTAAATTGATTTCGTTCATTTAGGGTAGCAAGAGATAGCATTTCAAACCCGGTACCAGAGTAACCAATGCAACTGTCCAGGGCTTAGTCGACATTATAGTGTCTTCTAAAACCGAGCCACGGTTGCCACGGTTACCTTTTTAGTTTATACCCACACTGACATGTTCCGTTTATGTACCATGGTAATGGTAAAACTGTAACCGTTATAAAATGGTGACCACATCGCAGTTTTTATTGGAATATACTATAAATTGTACAACAAACGTGGAATGGTACTCATTTCGCACGAGTGTGAAAGTTTGTAGCACGAGCTGAAGAACAAATGCTACAATTCCTACAAGTGAAAAATGGGTGTTCTATGTAAGTTGTACCCTATGCTTATTCTACGACTACGAAATTGTTGCTCTATTAATTTATATATTAATCATAAGTTTGTGCTTATTTCACAATTCCACTGATAACTCTAAATTAGCATCTCACGTTACCAATGATAACCGTAAGATATTCAAATATGTGTGCAATATACTATACTTGCGTTGTAATGACAACTACATAATGAGCAAATATCTTTGTGCTTGTAAAAAAAAACCTAAGAGATTTTTTGTTTCATTTATAAATCAGTTTGAATTCTTACGAAATTAAGATTTGTGCCTCTAACGACTTGACTACTGTTTACGACTTCAGCCTTGTAATGAACTGAAAAAAGAAATTTTGTTTTTCAATTAATATCAACTAAATAAATTTATAAAATTTTATATTCACCTGACTTTTAACGTTTCTGTAGCTCGCACAAATAACCATGAACTACTTTAATATTGTATCTACATTACTGATTTAATTAATTTAATTCATATATTTACTACTCGATGTCGACCCTAGTTATATTAAATGACTAAAGAAAATCTTAGCAGGTACAATTTAGTTGAGCAGTACGCATTAAGAGGAAAGTGCAAGTAAATGAAATAAGACAAAGTACACCTAAATAAATAATAAAAGTTCGAATACGAGTTATTACTTACCCCTAACATGAGGTAACAGCCACATGGTAGACATTTTATTGTTTCTTCTAAAGGTACATGAACAATCTTGGTAAAACCATCTTCTAGTGGATTGATTATCGAGTGTGAATCCATAGTATGGGTGAAAACTTACCTGTACATACGTTCAGAAAAATATGATATACAATCATTTAAAAATATTATTCGAACATATGGAAAAAGTTTTCAGTACTCATAATTAATCATTAAAACAGTCTTCTAGACTATATAGTACTCCTTGCCGAATGTGGTGAAGTTTATATTGGACAAACAGGAAGAACAATTTTAAAAAGAGTTAGCAAACATAAGCGCCCCATTAGAATAAATTACCCTGTTAAATTTTTGATTGCTCAGCATGCAATACAATTTCAACACAAAATTTAAATTTGAAGATACAAAAATCGTTACCAGACTTAAATATATGAATGGGCAATTAATTAGAGAAGCTATTGAAATTTGCAAGAACAAGAATAACATGAACAAATGTGATGGCTGTGAATTGAAAGAAATTTGGCTCCCGCAAATCAACACATTATAATTGCTTGTTTACTCGTTTCTTAGTTACTTGTATATAGGTACGATTTGTTATTTATTATTTTTTTCCTGACGAAGGTACACATTTATTGTACCTATCCGACGAAATAATTAAATTGACAAAACTTGAACCAAAAACTGTTTTAATAATATTATTCTAATACAAATGTTCATCTTTTAATATCATTAACTTTAATAGCATTACTTTTTTGAATTAGATACTGATAATAATAATATCAGATATGTTCAGTACAATTCCCAAGAGGTTTTTGATATTATGTCATGTATATGTATATACCGGGTGTAACATGAAAACCTGGCCATAGGCGTTTAACATGGGAAATCAGTTTTTCCTTGCGCAAAAGTGGCCAATTGATTTTAGACAAAAATGCTTCAAATTATGGATCTAAATCAGTTTTCAGATTTTATTTTTCACGTTTTGTAAGCGAAATAATTGCATTAATATTTTTTATGAATTTCTACTTTATAGTGATAGCCATGGAATTGAGACAAAATGATAAACAAATGTATAACGTTTTAACTGTCAGAAAAGTTTAGTTTTAAATAGATTTGTGATTTATTTAACTGACAATAAAGATGATTGTTGTAATATCATTATTGAAAATGCATAATTTTATTTTATATTTTTTTTAATATTTATTATAATAAATAATAGAACTTTTACGCAAATAATTATTTTATTTATTTAGAAATAACATTAAATTACAAAAGATGTTCGAAAAGTCCTCCGTTTTGTGCTAAGCAGTAGCCTAATCTATTGTAGAAACTATTTCTAACATTGCACAACTGTCTAATATTTATTTTGTTGGATTCGCCTACAACAGCGTTTTTAAGTTCTTGGATGGCATTGTATCTTTTTTTATAAACGCAAGACTTTAAGTGTCCCCATAAAAAAAAAGTCACAGGGATTTATATCTGGAGACCGTGCTGGCCAGTTTACTGGCCCTCCACGCTCTATCCAACTTTCTGGAAACGTATCATTCAGATAATTTACAAATTCTCTTGTATTATGTGCAGGACAGCCGTCGTGCTGGAACCACACATACTCATTATTTGCGTGGGCTATTTCCGGTCCCACTATTTCTCGTAACAATTCTAAATAAGTGTTTCCATTTAGTCGTTTAATAAAAAAAGGACCAATAATTTTGTTGCCTAAAATTCCTGGCCATACATTTACTGATTGTCGATATTGTTCTGTATTCAATAACAATGTGCGGATTTCTCTGAGACCAGTGTCGAAAATTATTTTTATTTGGTGCACCATTCAGCGTAAATGTACACTCATCTGTAAATAATATGTTTTTAAAAAAATCCTATCATTGTTGGCCTTTTCCATAATTATTTCGCAAAATGTTGCGCGTCTTTCGCAATCGTGTCCAAAAATTTCTTGGTGGTTTTGTATTTTATAAGAATAGTATTTGTATTTTTTTAATATTCTATAAACTAATATTTAGTTCTTTTGAAATTTCTCGGACACTGAGATTTGGTTCTATTTCTATTAATGCTAGTACATTTTCTTCATTATTATTATTTCTATCTCCATGCACACGTCCCTGTTCCTGTTCCACTTGATTATTAAATGTACCGGTCTTCTCAAATTTGGTAATAAAGTTCTGAATTGTTGTTTTACTTGGAATGTTATGGTGCGGCCAAATAATACTGATTAAATCACGTATTCTTCGAAAACTTTCACCAGAATAATTCCACTTAATAATTTGTAACTTTTCCTGATGTGAATAGTTATCCATTTTCAATAATGATATAACAACACTTAAATAAATCACAAATCTATTTAAAACTTAACTTTTCTGACAGTTAAAACGTTATAGATTTGTTTATCATTTAGTCTCAATTCCATGGCTATCACTATAAAGTAGAAATTCTTAAAAAATATTAATGCGATTATTTCGCTTACAAAACGTGTAAAATGAAATCTGAAAACTGATTTAGATCCATAATTTCAAGCTCTACAACTTTTATTTAAAGCATTTTTGCCTAAAATCAATTGGCCACTTTTGCGCAAGGAAAAACTGATATCCCATGTTAAACGCCTATGGCCAGGTTTTCATGTTACACCCTGTATATGTATATATATATATATATATATATATATATATATATATATATATATATATATATATATATATATATATATATATATATATATATATTAACAAAAGCGCAGAGTATGTTGAAACTCTATCTGTTTTGATACGAAATTGTTTTGAGTACGTTAAATTATCCGTTAACATGCATATTTAATCAATCATTAAGAGAATGAACATTGTCCCCCTATTTGGAAACAAGTACATGTTATACCGGTATTCGAAAGCAGTGTAAAAAGTTTAATAGAAAATTATAAGCCCATATTAAAGCTTGTTCTATTTATTAAAATCTTATAGTTGAGCAATTTGTTTTTATGCCGGGTAGAAGAGATGACAGATATTAAGAGTTTAAGTGAATCGGTAAAAAGATTGAAACATAATTGAATGAGTAACTCTATATATTTGTATCATCAGCTAAAATCAAAACGCACAAAAAAAAATCAAAGGTTAATTAATTTCCATACAATAAATCAATCATCTCACATATTAGAATATTTGAATTAACAATAAATAGATAAATAAATATAAAGCACCACGATGCTATACAAAACAACAGAATAAATAATTCAAATAATTTCATCTCAAAACATATATCACTATCATCCATCAAATTGAAATAATGGCTGACAGACCGGAAGTCACGTGATAACCTGCTTCCAGTTCGATATGGTGTCCAGTACCGGACCTGTGAATTTCAAGTTTCATTGAAATCTGTTTGATCATTCATGTTGTTGTTTTTATAGCTGTTGATGTGTAGAATTTCTAAAGCCAGTCTCTTAAGTTTGTTTGGTTCTTCGTCTAAGATGATTACATCAGTATAATTGATTTTATGCCCAGGCTCTTGCACATGTCTAGTGATACCACTGTGCTAAGGATTTAACATTTTCGCATAGTTATTGTGTTGGTATATCCCTTTGTTTAGTGGTTGACTGGTTTCACCTATGTATATCTTCTGGCAGGTGTCACAATTTACCTTGTATATCACATTTTGTCTTTAATTATTTGGAATTTATCTTTCAACTTAAAAAACAAATGATAAGTACAGTGATTGTTGGAGTTTGCTACCGCTATTTTGGATTCCTGAAATATTTTCTTGAGCCCAGCATTGATGGTTCCATGGTATGGTATTTTGCTGTAGTATATCTTTTGGTTTGGGCCGATGATTGTAAGGAAAATAATTAATCTTTTAAATTTTTTTATGTATATGTTTTGATTTTAGCTGATGATGGCAGGTTCGTCTGCCGAAACGTCCGTAATAAAAATATATTCAATTATATTCGGATCTTTTTACCGATGCACTTAAACACATATTTAAACATAGAATCCTAACATTGATTTTTAAAACTAATATGTTAACATACTCAATTGACATCCTACGTGCAATGGATGTTAGATGCCAAGTGGATTTTATTTATACTAACTTTAGCAAAGCTTTTTATAAAATATATTACAACATAAATTAGCTAAAGTCGGTATTCATGGTAATTTACTGAATTATCGAGTAGAACCCAGTTTTTTGTAATCAATGGATTCAAATCAGTTACTGTCACCATCTCTTCTGACGTCCTCAATGATGTGGGAAATTGCGTTTTGACCTATTATATGCAGAGGATAAAAAAAATTAAAATAACATCTAATGAAGATACTATTGCTCTTCAATTTGACTTTAGTTTTGATGCACCTACAAAAGTTATTAGCTTAAGCATTAATAACGCAAAATGTTATATCAGTTTCAAAAGAAACAGAAATATATTAGAAAATACTTATAAACTACTGGCACGAATATCACTACAGTCGACTTTGTTAAAAAACTTGGTGTTACATTTGGCAAAAAATCTCATGAGGATCGTACAAAATTTTAAAATTCTTACACTTTGTTGACTATATTTTTTACTTGCAAGAATTCAACTTGCATTTTCGATTATCTCTTGGTCTCCACAATATTCAATTTATACTGATCGTATTGAGAATATTCAGAGAAAATTTTACTGACACTTGAATTATAGGTTTCTTGGTTTTGATCTTCATATAATGTCGTTCTATTGTAATAGAATGTTCAAACTTTTTTTGTGTTCCTTATCATACTATTAGCTTAAATAAATTATTTATTGTTAATTTCCAGAGAACGAATTCTGCAATGAATATTTTTCCAGTATTATATGGAAAATTAGTCTATAATATATTACTTCCTGATTGATTTTTTCATGTACTTCACAAAAATTTACGACATGTATTACTGGTATTATTGAAATAAATTTTATTATGATTACGAGTATTATTATTACTTGAGACATTAATTGTATTTTATTCTAATTACATGTATTTATTTAATGTTATTCTTATACTACTGTTACTATACTTGTAATGTATATTGTGCTTCTCTGTTAATGGGAACTAGGTACTATTGAGAATACCGATTTTCGTTAAAAAAAACCTAATTCAATTAGGTAACAGTCGTATATTAGAAATTTTATTGTTCCTTCTGAAAACACAATCACTATAATTGGGCAACTATAGTTTTACAATTCCAGTATAAATCCATAGTATGGATAACAACCCTGTACACACGTTTATAAAACTATGACGATATCTAATAATTTCAAAATATTGTTCTAATTCACATGTATGTATTACTTACCACATAATTCCCGAACTCATGTTTTAAAGTGTAGTTGCCTGGATTTACTGACATTCTGCTGTGTTCCTCTACGGAATAAAGACAAGCGAGAGTGATGTTTATATCTGGAGTAGTAGGTCTGCATGGAAGAAGAGTGCGCCATACGTTTATCGCATATGTATTTATTTTAGAAGTCTTTATAGCTAAATAATTGTCATCTAAAAAAAACATATTTTAATCATTTTCAAATTCCATGGAATTCATTTAATATTTTAACATATAATTCGTCAATCTATACACAACTTGGTGGTAGTGACGGCACTAACAGGCTGGCCGAGAGGAATCCGTGGCCCTCCCCGCAGAATATCCCCGGTCTTTTATTTGCCCCCTTTCCTTGATGTTTCGGGAAAAATGTTTTTTTAATTTCATAGATTTTAATTTAAATTTGATTATTTTGTTATCAAAGTTTTATTTATATTTTATATTATTTGTAGAATTATTTTTCTTGAAGGTGAAAGAAATATCACAAATGTCGAGGCTTCCAGTTACAAGCATTCGTCGAATCATTCACGATCATTTAGGGAAGAATTAAGGTACTGCAATGTGGGTCCACAAACATCTTTCAGCAGTATAGCGCCTGCAGCGTGTTGAATGTGTTCGATCCTTTTTGAAGCTTGGTGGAGATAATCTCACGGACGTGTTGAAGATAATGGTAACAGGGGATGAAACTATACAGGGTGTGGCAAAAGTTTGGAAACGGTCAAATATCTCGAAAACTAATCAACCAATTGGCAAACAAAAAATACGTCCAAAAAGTTTTCAAAAACACTACTAAAAAATACCAAAAAATGTCCCCCGCCCTCCCCACTGGGAGCCCGAGGGAGGGGCAACTCGAAAATTTTAAATGGAAACGTACACTTTTCATTGCAGATTCGGATTCTGCATAAAATTAAGTGTTTATTTTGTCTGACGCGTTTTTTTTTAATTCGCGATAAATGGCGCTGTAATCGCAAAAATAACATTTAAAATCTTAAATGACAACCTACATTTTTATTTGCAGACTCGGATTCTACGCTGAAAATGTGTTTATTTCGTGTGAGTCATTTTTTAAATTCGAGGTAGATGGCGCTGTAATCGCAAAAACGGAATTATTCGATATCTTTGACGGTAACCTACATTTTTATTGCAGATTCAGATACTACACCAAATATGTGTTGGTTTTGACTGAGATATTTTTTGAAAATTGCAACAGATGTCGTTGCAATAACAAAAACAATGATTAATGATACCTGAAAAATGTAGGTTGTCATTTAAGATTTTCAATGTTATTTTTGCGATTACAGCGCCATCTATCGCGAATTTAAAAAAAATGACCCAGACAAAATGAACACATAATTTTATGCAGAATCCGAATCTGCAATGAAAAGTGTACGTTTCCATTTAAAATTTTCGAGTTTCACCCCTCCGGCCCCCAGGGGGTGGGCGGGGGACTTTTTTGGTATTTTTGAGTAGGGTTTTTGAAAACTTTTTGGACGTATTGTTTTGTTTGGCAATTGGTTGATTAGTTTTCGAGATATTTGACCGTTTCCAAACTTTTGCCACAGCCTGTAGTTCTCTACTATGGTCTCTTAGCCAAAAGAGAGTCGATGAAATGGAGGAGAAAAAGAGAAACGCAATCAAGAAAGTTCAGGGTCTGTTAGTTGACAAAAAAGGTTATGGCAATGATCTTTTGGAATTTTGACGAAATTCTTCTTATAGACTTTAAAGAACGCAAAACCACAGACAACGGGGCATATTATGCATCACTCCTGCACAAATTACGACCAAATATTCGAAAGAAAAGACATAGGAAACTGAACAGAGACGTGCGTTTGCTGGACGACAATGCAGCCGTGCACACTGCTTGAATTACGCAAGCGGCAATTCGTAACAAATCGATCACCCTCCTCAAAGTCCAGATATGGCTCCCAGTGTCTATTATCTGTTTGGAAATTTCAAAAATGACCCTCGTGGGCGCCATGACGACGATAAGGTGAAGACTGTACTTTAGCCACTTTTTGATGACAAACCGAAGGAATATTTTTTAGAGGTATTGAATTGAATATATATATATATATATATATATATATATATATTTCACTTATCAAAATAGTATAATAGGATATTTTTGTGTCGTATATGAGTACTTCCGGTCGTAGAAAAAATAATTATACATTTCATGGGCATAAAGTACATTTGCCACTTTCGTGAATTCGTAGACCTCGACAAGCCTCAGTATTCAGTGTCTTCACTATTGCAACACACTGTCACTTGCGCACTAGCTAAACAATAATTATATTTACGTCACCATTTTCACTATTCAATAATTTCACTGTGATATGACTGGCTCTATCCAGTAAAATATGTCTATATAATACATCATAATGCAATATTGTCATTAAAATTTGTTATATTTTACGTTGTGAGATTAAATAATATATAGAATAGAGTAAATGCTTGGTTTATTTCTAAATTTATAATAGTCACTAAATTATGAGCATCTAGCTACAGTTCTAATTGTAATGTTTCTCTTATTAAACCGATAGGGAGAATACCTTTAGAAAAAAATTATTTCTTAGTTTGAGATCATAAATTTACATTAAAAGTGTTTCTGTTTCAACCAGGAATAGGACATACAATCGTACATGAAGAATGTTTAATATAAGTTAGGTACGAACCATGAACGAAGACGTATATCCTGGTGGATCTCCTGGAGGTGTCGAAGTTCACCTTTGTTCCGTGGCAGTAGTAGAAGCCTACATTCTCTCCAGAAACGTTATACACAGTCAATATAGTCTCGTATTTATAATCTATTTCTGTGTCATTGTAGATATCAATTATTTGTATCTTAGAAGTGTTGAAATACTGTACATAAAATAGACATTTATTAAGTACACTTATATATTATGAAATAAGGCAACCTATAAATAAATGTGTTAGTTGCTAACTAAACATGTTAAAACTGTGTTGTGTAAAAAAGATTAGATTTACGGACACGCAATAATTTGTATACTTAAATAAACTGTCAGTTTCAGCTTATGCGGTAATAATATCAACTTCATATTTGCTGCCAAATAAAGTCAAAATAAATTAAACAAATATAAATACATTTTTTAATAAAAAAAAATATATAGAATCTTCTAAAATTCTACTTCATCTTTAGTAATTGTTGTCATTATTTTGTATCGATATAGAACAATTCCAATTAAATTAGTGAGTTCATTAACAAAATAACTTATGTTTTCCTTTTCTCCGTACATGAAAACTCTTTATGACAGTCTTTAATTTAATACTGGAAGTTGATGCACTTTCCAGTTTGAAATCTTGAATCAAGCCTTGGTGTTCCACGAGAAAAACAGATTTTTAAACGGGAATAAAGAAAACTTTAAGAACCGCTGCCTGATATAAAGTGCTGCTCTATACATGGTAAGAGCAGACCAGACCATGCAAATATTTTACCCAAAAGTAACGCATGTGACTTGTATTGCATAGAAAATTTATTTACCATGTGAACACATTTAAAACATGTATATTCACGTCGACTGCCTTATAGTCAATATTAAAAAAATTTAAAGCCCCGTTAAAAAATAGCGATTTTTAGAGATTTGGTGCCTGTTTCCGCTGTTCTTGTTTAGAATAAGAATGACTTTGAACTATTATATACATAAATGGGATTCAACAGTTTTTCATTTATTTTATTTAGCACTGTTATTAACTTTTCCTATAAACTTTAGAGTATATTGTCATTTTTATAGAGCATATATTTATAATTATAGACCATTTCTCAAGCTCTTGAAACAGTATTTTTAGAGCATATTTTTCATTGCCTTTCCTTATGATCCATATTTGCCAACAAAAGAAAATCTAATTTGTGTGCACCTACAGATATTAATTTCTAGTAAAAATAAACCAACAAAGCAATAAAAAAACTTTACTGAATGCTCAAATACTCTGCTGGCAAACAAATACTAATCAAAATTGTCCGGTAGTACGGTGGCGTGGATAGCGTTACGGAATTAGAATTCGATGACCCCGAGTTCAAATCGCACTCAAGCTAAAAATTATATGAACTACCACACTGCGTCTCAATGAATCCGGAGCATGTACTGTAATTGGGTTTAAGTTCCTGTTGTGCAGCGTAACATAAATTTATAACAAAATAGTTCAACAGTATAGAAAAATGACAGACACATTACTTCAAATCGAGAAATAGAAAGCCCTTAGGTATATGACAGCTACGTTAAGGGTTGTTTTTACAGCAAACTGTGCACATGATATTTCGACAAGAAAACAGTTCTTACAAATATAAGTGGATAAGAACACAGTAGAAACTGTAGTTACATAAAGAAACTTGAATTGGAACCAGAAGTGAACAATATAATAAAATCTTATAATAATCATCATGGTTTTGTAGATACAAATTATAATTTTTCTAAGACAATACATAATACTCGTACATAAAGACTGGCGCCTATCAATAGGACATAATAGAAAGTGAAATAAAATTTGGAAAAGTATTTCAAATATTTGCCAGTAAGTAGGAGCTGTAAAAGCAAAATGTTAGCAAGTCTGCTCTGAATTTAATTGAAAAAGATTTGTTATTTATGGGTGCTCAACAAACAAAATTTAAATTTTAAACTTAGTTTATATAAATAAAATCAAATCGAATGTTTAATCGCAATGTCAATTATTGCATATAACATTTAACTTCCATTTGTATAGTTCTGTGTTGTGTTTCTTTTAGAACTTCAACTGCGGTATCGTTGCTTCATCAGTAAATGAGCAGACCGAGGGCTATGTTCATTGATATCGCTGTTCTTAACGAGATTAGATCTATGTATTGACCATGAAACAAAATAGTATCGGCACCTTGAAAAACCAATAGACTTAAATATTAAACATTGTAGGAACTGTTACAAAATTTCAATTAAATTAAATTAATTTTATTGTTTATAAATTTTTATTTTATTACTGAAATCTATCAATCCAGTGGCAAGAAAAATGTTCAATGCTTCAATTATTATTGCGAATTTCAGAAGAAAACAATTAAAACACCCTCTATAACTTATATTCATCACCATCATCTGTGGCGCTACAGCCCAAATCGGGCCTGGGCCTGCCAGGCACACCGAGCCGCAGTTTTTACACTGCCGTACTGCCGGTTTCCGTAGTCGAAAGCTACATTATTTAAGGCGTATAAGTGACTAGCTTATAGCGCCCAAGTATGATAAATAAATGTAACTGTATTTTATATTTTACGACAGGCGGATTCGAACTGTCGAATCTTGGTTCGAGTGACGTCACAGTATGTTAAGAGATGTGCCTTAACACGCTCGGCCACCGCGCCTGTCTTACATTAATGAATATAATTTTTATGCAATTAAAGAATTTATGCATTCATAAAATTCTAAATAAAAATAATAAATACTATTCCATGTAATATTTAATTATACATCGTATTTTAAAAAAATAGCATGTAAGTACTTAAAACATTATGTATTATATTTCATTGACAATACTTATTTATCAACTAGTATTAAAAACAATGTTTTTTTATGATTTTGACAGTAAAGCCGAAATGTATCAATCAAAAGAGTGAAAAAAAGCTTTTATTACATGTGCACGTTATTATTTTGCAACTTGATTTTATATTGATTTTACGAAGGTAAAAATCTGATGTGGACACCACATGACTTCCTTGTACGCGTATTAAACTATAGATATTTTTTTAATTGCACATATTTGACATAAAATCTTTTATTTTTTATTTTTTGTTCTAATCCATAGCAAACTTAATTAAAAAAAAAACACAAAATATATACTATTTAAATTTAGATATCCTGCTTATGCAAAAGGCTAATTTAAAAATTCTTAATGTGCTAGACGCAGAATTTAATTCTCTAAAACTTTTATTTGCAGCATTCCTTTCTAAAATTAAAATAATACCATTATTTTCAAGGAAAACTGTTAGCAGCTTCATGTAATGTGTCACTTCCGGTTAGTGTATTTTAACCAAAATCTATTATATTATTTCCATTGATATAGTAGTCTTATATACCAAATTTGGAAAGTTTTAAATTATATTTGAATATAGTTTTTCATAAAAATCTATTATAGGCTTCAAGTAAAGTACCACTTCCGGTAGTTGTATAATGACCAAAAAGGGAGGTGCACAACTAGATGTTATAACAGTCCTAAATATAAAATTTCAATTTTCTACGGCTTACCGTTTTTGAGTTATGCGAGATACATACGTACGTACGTACGTACAGACGTCACGACGAAATTAGTCAAAATGGACTCAGGGAGGGCCAAAATGCGTATTTCCACTGAAATCTGAGAACCGAAAATTTTCGCGATAACAATACTTCCTTTACTTCGTACAAGGAAGTAAAAATTTAAAATTATTTTAACAGATGTTACGATTTTCGATAGTATTTTAAGTGATCACCAAGGAGATCAATAAATAAAAATATTAAAAACAAGTAAAATGAAACCAATGGAAATGTACTATTCACTTTTTTCCATTAGTCTTTACTGTTATATCATGATTTTTAAAATAGTTATAAAATAAGACGACTTTAAATATTAATATTATATATATATATATATATATATATATATATATATATATATATATATATATATATATATATATATTGAGCCTTTTTTTTCATTACTGTACTATTCCAAAAAATATCAGACCATTTATATTAAATATAAGAATTAGGTTTAATTACATATTTTGTTAATAGTTGTAGTGTCAAAATATAGTATATCATTTTCAACTAATTATTAATAATAGAGTAGTCTTTGCATTTTGTATTTTTCTGGAGCATTGAAAAATAACGGGACTGGCTCAAATATTTACTTGTCGTGCTGAGAAACACAGATGACGCAATATTTTATGGAGACCTGAAACATGTGTTATACTTTACCATTCAAAATTTTAAAAAATCTTACTTCCTCTTCAATAAGAAGTTAGATACATTTTACATTTCTATACAAACATTAACGTGTTACTGAGGCTAATGAAATCTAATACTTATTATTACGTTTAATCACTAAAAACATGTTATATGGGTGCACAAATCAATTTGTGAACTCTATTGGGGGTATGTGTATGTGTATGATGAGTCCCATCATTCCGTTTCGGAACATAGGGGCCGGGCACACCGAGCCGCAGTTTTTACACTGCCGTACTGCCGGTTTCTTTAGTCAGATTATTTAAGGCATATAAGTGACTAGCTTATAGCGCCCGAGTGTGATAAATACATGTAACTGTATTTTTATATTTTACGACAAATCACACATTGTCGGTAGGCGGATTCGAACTGACGAACCTTGGTTCGGGTGACGTCACAGTATGCTAAGAAATGTGCCTTAACACGCTCGGTCACCGCGCCTACGTTGTGTATGTGTAGTCTAATTTAAAAAGTTTTCATTGTATAAGAAATGACAAGTTATTATACAAAAAATACAAGAGTATTGTGTCTGTAAATGGAAATAGTAGGTGAAACTCACTGGGCCGTTGTCTGCGTCGCTAAACGTCCAGCTCATCGGCTCGGCGCCGCGGCAGCCCAGCGTCAAGTCCGTGGCCGCGTCCACCGTTATCTTGGAGCGCCGCGGGTAGATCAGCGCCACGCTCGTATACTGCAGCGCCACCAAACCTGGAACAAACACGAACATTGTCAATATCAACGTTAAATATGGTTGTATATATCAAGGCATATTAATTAGCATCTTGATTAGACTAATCGTGAATAACGTGTGCCTTGCTGAATTTCCTCCCGTTTTTAACATAAGAGTTACCTAAGTTCTACTTTTATAGTTTAAAGTCAGATATATTGTTCATAACTCTCTAACGATAAATACATATCCGATTAGCTTATTCATTGTGAAGCGACATAATTGCTACTAATAAAGAAATACAAATTAATTAAATACTTATTGTAAGCAAATTGCTTTAAATAAATGTTGTAGAGAATTAAACGTTATAAGAATAGGTATGGAATATAAACTTATTTAGAAACAATTATCTGATATTGTAACTATACAAAACGTTTTTGTTTTCCGAATTTGTGCAAAGTTGAACCATTTTATGATTTAAATAGTTTCTTAATGAGAAAATTATTTTTAACTTAAAAAAAATTCGATTATTGATCGAATATTATAAAACACAATTTTTGTTACAGTTACAATGTCATACAATTGTGGCAATTTCAATGAAGGATCTGTTTAAAAAACACTTTAAACTTGATTTTTTCGAGTTCAATTATTATAAATTAAAACTGATTTGCTAATTTATATTTAAAATTGAGCTGCCCACAACATTTAAGTGAAGTATTCTACTGTACAATAATTTGTAAAATTTTGTGCAAAGAAACTCTGATTTTCCATATTAAACGTTTATGACTAGTTTTTTAATGGCACCCAATACATTTATTAACTTGATGGTATGTAAATAATATTAATTTATAATTTAATGTATTTAAAAAATACCAGAATTAATAGTGTAATTTCAAAAAAAATATTTATTCAAAATTTAACTCTAGAATTCATTCAAACACGCGCCATAATAAAACGACTGTTAGCCGCAGTCATTCGTGACTGGAAATTTAGGAGGATGTGTAAATACCTCAGGAAAAATAAATAAATGACAGATACTAAATGATATGCTGATCTCGAATATAAAAAATATATGTTTATATCGCAAAATTATTCGCATTTCACGTGAAGTACACTGGTTAAATATGATTTCTAAAATTATCGATAAGTTTCTGCTTAAATAATAAAATATTATTTGTTCATAATTGAAACGCGACATAATATATTTTCTAAATTGTGGTCAAATTATTAATATATGACGTTAAATTGAAACAAGTGGTACTAAAAATGTGTACTTCATGAGAAATACAAATAATTTAGTAAATTTTAGAAAATTATTTTGATCCTAGATCAATATATGCTGTATTGGGCATTTATAAATTTTTCTAAAGAATGAAGCGCTGTTAAAAAAGTCACAAATAGTTCACGTTTTAATTACCTACCTAATATACCATTAATTTTATTGTTCTTGTTATTAAATTAGATTTTAAATTAATTATATATACAAAGCATAACGTAAATAATTTATTTAATATTTTCCTGATGTATTAAAACCCCTAGATTTTAAATCGTAATTCGATAATTTTTAGTCGCTAACGCTGGTGTATCAGTAGGGTTAGAGTTATTAATATTTGTTAAATAGTAGAACTTGCAAAATTAAATAAATTTAAGTGACCTTGTTTCACTAAATTTTGCGACTGCGAAACACTTCATGTGATGCGAAATTGATATATCATTCACGTACAAGTCTCAATTTTCTAGCGAATTTGTACAATTTCTTAAAAATAATTTAATTCTGGAATTGTAAATAATTTCATTGCCAATTGTCAAAATCTCAATGGAGCGTGGATAAGTGATAACTACCATGATTTGAGTTCACTACTTCGTAACCATGAAATAGCGCAATTTCGTTAAATTTTTAAAGTTTGATTTCAACTACAATTTCGTTTGTAACTTCATTTCCACTATTTGGGGGCATAGATCTTATAATATGACGAGTAACTACATGTAAAGACTGTTGAATGCTTAGGATTGAGAGAGAAGCCTTTATTTGAATAAAATTTCCAATTTGAATCATACTTCGATATCATTAATTGATAGCTAATGGTAACGAGAAGGAAAGTTATGTACGCATAATGTGTTATTAAATATTTTACTAATTTTGAAATTTTTTTTAAATTTTGTATTATTATTATTTTGTCTTATTTCTTACTACTATTTTTTTTTAAAGACTATCGATTATTATTATATTTCATTATTTGTAATAAAAGATAATAATTTTGTAAATTGTCATAAAGTTACTATAGACTGAGTATTCGGCTTTAAAATTATCATTTTGTCGGTAGATAAAAATATTTCACATTTACAGAGAATTTATACATAAAATATCTGATGTGGACACCACATGACTTCCTTGTACACGTATTAAACTATAGATATTTTTTTAATTGCACATATTTGACATTAAATCTTTTATTTTTTGTTCTAATCCATAGCAAACTTAAATTTTAAAAAAATCAAAAAATATATAATATTTAAATTTAGATATCTCGTTTATGCAAAAAGCTAATTTAAAAATTCTTAATGTTCTAGACGCAGAATTTAATTCTCTAAAACTTTTATTTGCAGCATTCCTTTCTAAAATTAAAATAATACCATTTTTTTCAAGGAAAACTGTTAGCAGCTTCATGTAATGTGCCACTTCCGGTTAGTCTATTTTAACCAAAATCTATTATGTTATTTCGATTGAAATAGTAGTCTTATATACCAAATTTGGAAAGTTTTAAATTATATTTGAATATAGTTTTTCATGAAAATCTATTATAGGCTTCAAGTAAAGTACCACTTCCGGTAGTTGTATAATGACCAAAAAGGGAGGTGCACAACTAGATGTTATAACAGTCGTAAATATAAAGTTTCAATTTTCTACGGCTTACCGTTTTTGAGTTATGCGAGATACGTACGTACAGACGGCATGACGAAATTAGTCAAAATTGATTCAGGGAGGGCCAAAACACCTATTTCCGTTGAAATCTGAGAACCGAAAATTTTCGCGATTACAATACTTCCTTTACTTCGTACAAGGAAGTAAAAATTGTTTGACTTTGTAGATATAATCAAAGATTTTTGTCGTTTCTTTTGCAAACTGGCGGACTCCCATCACATTTACCCTATCTGTCTTACAAATTATTATTTATGGTGTACCCAACGTCAATGATTAGTAAAATGATTCTGGCTGGAGACTGCTGTTATTCTTTGTTAATTATCGTTATCTTCGTTCCTCTTATGGCACAGTATAGGGGGCATTATTATACGAAAATAAATATTCCTGCTTATAGGATGATGATTATGAACACTTCAATATACAAGTTGAGTCTTAAAAAACCACATGTATATTAAATCAGTTTACAATAAGCTAATTTATAAAGTACGTTTTATGAAACCCATTTCCGACATTGAACTGCCCTGTTTTCAAAATATATTAGGAATTAGAATTATATAAAATTTGTTTTTAATGTACGAATTTATTTTATTAATAACTTGACGATGAAAAATAACTAAACAAAATATCATTCAAATTAATCAATAATTTTTTAGAATATATATATAATTAACTAATTACAAGTAGAAACAAACTAGTACGATTTTAGGAATTCTATAGTGGTACGGTTTAAGAAAATTTGTAAATTTGTTAAAATGTCGACATAACATTGACAGTAGTTATAAAATATACACAAAATAAATTTAAACAAATAACACAATAAATCTAGTGTCCAAAAATATAAAAATGTAAAGAAAAATTTAACTTTTCAATTAATATAAACTAAATAAATGCATCAGAATTTTTTATCGAACTCACTTGATTGCTGATACTTCTGTAACTCGTAACCATGTAATACTTCAATTTGTTTACCTACATGAGTAACTTACAATTGAATTAATATATTTGCTTCTCAATGCAGCTCACGTTAAATAACTAAAGAAAACATTAACAGGTACGATTTAGTTAATTAGTACGCTTATATCTTTCTCACTTCCAGGGCCGAATTTGGACGTGGCCCTAAGCTATTTGAGATATGGGACCCTTTATAATTTCAGATATTCTATGTCAATGACAAATATGCCACTTGCTCACTCGGACATTTTTTTTGGGCGGCCCCCATGAAAGTGGGGACCCTAAGCTATAACTTGTGTAGCTTATACGTAAATTCTGCACTGCGTCAGTTCCTTTCAGTTATAGGTGCTTGTATCTAAATAGCAACAGTAATTAGTAATGCTAAATGGAAATACGGACCCTGCATCTGAATCTGTTCAAACATTTTGAAAATGGAGTTTAAAAGATTCCACATAAATGTAATTAATATATTTCGACATCGTGGCATCGACATTGAATTCAAGAAAAACTTTATTGTCAAATAAATAAAATTTAAAAAAATTGCAATTATTCTGGACGAAATGGTGCAAATATTAAACTATATTATATTTCAAATAAGATGAATATGTTTGAGAAAAAATAAAAAAATTGACAATTACGTCGTTGCATACAATATTCGCGTGTCGATCCTCTGCCATGGTTAACTACGATAGGAATATACTTATTTGAAACAATTTTAAATCCAGGTTTTATAGTCACTAATCAGTAATCAAGTTCAGCAAGATATATCAAACGCAGAAGTTTATTCTCTATCATTCTTATTTGTGGCCTGTGGATTTGAGAACCCGGGTTCGACAGCCAACAAACAATTTTAACCATACTAAAACTACTCCTGTAAGCCTCCCTCCAGTAACATCTTTGAGAGCCATGATTTAAATATACCATTTACCGATATATGGCACGGCAGAGTACCATACCCAGTAATGGGTAAAAAGCGTGATAATATATTTATTCTTATTTGAAATAATATGGGAAGCAAGCACTATGTTCAACCTGCTTTTCCACGTAAAACAGTTATGGTCCGCTGTTCACTTGAGAGACTCTATAATCTTCATTATTTCTTCTCACTTCTCATCATGTTTTTGTGTTTAATTTTAAAAACATTTATTTTTGTTATTGTAATTCATTATCACTATTATCACTAACCGAACTCAGCCACGGAAGAGTGTCACAGTTATCTACCTATATAAGTAAAATGACGTGATGTCATTATATTTATTTTCGCTTTTCAAATCGCAAAAAAAGTTAAATTTTACTAAAGTCCGATTTTAACAGTAATAATTTAAATAAAATATTATAAACTTACCTTGAATGATCACTAAAAATATTGCAATAATGTTTAACATTTTTATCGATAATAAATTGAGCGATACAGTCCGCGAAACACGAAATTAAACTGATTGAAATGTTACCAGTTTCTGAGTTAGTTTATCTTCCTCAAAACTTTTCCTTACATTATTCCTTGTTTAGTTATAAATGATTATCAAATAGTGGTTAACCTCGCACAACAACATTAGCCGGATATTGAAAATTTATCAATGTTAATGTTTGGATACGCCACTGAACTGTATTATAGGATTTTGTGAGAATAATTATGTAGATACTAACATCCAAACAGACGATTTAGTTTTATTTGTTTAAGTTTTGTCAACTCATGTGATTGCGGGATATTTAAAGTCCGTAATAATTACATACATTAAAGATACAACAAAAAGTTAAATGAAAGATATCTCTAATAGAACCTGGTCAATAAAATAGCGCAAACTAGTTATTCCATGACCTATTTAATTTGCCGCCCTATATATGTATATACATGTATTTTTAAAGGTTCTAAATCAATTTCTCTTCACTTTAATGTATAATAAATAAGGGATTGCCGTTAAATTACGCCAAATAATGTTCCATTTAAATATCTAAAGTGAAAT
Organism: Pterostichus niger; assembly: GCA_947425015.1. Lineage (NCBI taxonomy): Eukaryota > Metazoa > Arthropoda > Insecta > Coleoptera > Carabidae > Pterostichus > Pterostichus niger. The sequence goes on along the minus strand of OX380352.1, from coordinate 11,868,010 downwards.
AATGTTCCGAATAATTAAAAGGCCTGTGAAAAAAAAAATAGTTTGAGATCGTTAATACAAGATTGTGTTTGACAAGTCTTACATTTAACTTTTTCTTGTATGTTTAATATTTCAACTGATAAGCTGGACAATGAAAAATCAACCAACCTGTATACATATATATTGAGAATTTACCACGTATATTTAGGAACCAATAGTCACGAATATGTTTGAAAATGAACGAATGAAATGAAAGCTATTTTAACCATTTTATACTAGTGAAATTAATAAGTAGTGATTTTTCACTGTAATTAAATCTCCTTGGTGGCCAATAAAATACATGCTAGTTTCATAAACGTTATTTGATAAAAATATATCGAAATGGGAAATAATCGATGGAAATCTTCTACAGAAGAAATTTTTATTTGTTAAATTCTCACGCATAAAATAACTCGTAATATGATAATTGTCAGATAATATTTTGACATGAATTTAATTTCGTTGTTACGGAAAAAAGGAAAAACAGCTCGTGCTGTGCACTCGCTTTATTACCATTTTAATAACAACTTAAAAGTCATGTAATAATATTATCGGCAATTATCATATCACTTATTATTTTAGTTATTTTATGATATATTTCAAGCCAAACACTATTTTCAAGAACGGTAGGTATATAATGTTATTTTCATAAGAATAATTTTAACTAAATATCTAGTTACCTTAAAGTGTTTACACTTTATATCCGACGTTGGCAGTATATTTGAGTTGCATGTAATTTTTTTCCTGCATTATACTGGATGTTCGAAAAAACTGACTCACCGCCATTCATATTACAGATTAAGAAAATACATAAAAAAACGTTTAAATTTATATTAAAAAAAATTTTACTTCCGGTGAAACAAGAAATGATCCTAACTTTCTTATTTTAAATAGAACAACCTGTATATTTTTTATAATTAAAAAATAAACACTGGAAAAATAATATTTTAACTTTTACTGTAGTTTGACATGTTTTTTGATGTAGTTTCTAAATCTGTCATATGTATGAAATTGCTTTAAAAATATTTTTTTAGGGGTGAACATGTATTTTGGAAAACCCAGTAAGAAGGAAATGATTTATTTTTATATAGAAAAGAATTTAGAAAGAAAATTTTTATTTGTTTAAAAATATATTATTTTTAATAAATATTTATGAAACGGGATTTTTGTCATGAGCCGAATTTTTCGTACATCATTGAATGACTTTTGCTTTAGCCATGTGTGTCGCCGACTGATGGAAGCATGTGTCAACAGACATAGCGTTACTCGATATTTAAAAAAAATCTCTTACTATACAGGCGAAAACAACGAAAGGGAGCACCGCCAATGTTTCCTTTATTATTATAGTTGTAGATAAATACTAGAGAACAAAGTTGTAGGAGACAAAGGGAGACCAGGGATGTGCGTGTAGTCTACTGCAAGTAATCTACGCCATTCTCTACGTGTAAACAATCATGTAGTCTACGTCTTCATTTTTCATGTAAACAATGTAAGCTATGTAGACAATAAAAACACCAGTGTTCACTTAAGTCAGATTATAAATTTTATGCCTAGAACTAGTGAATTTTAAATGTTGTTAGAGATTTTTATTTTTATTCTAGGGATTACATGAAAAAAAAAATTGTTGTGCAGGGCAAAACGTTCAAAATTTGTCAACTGGTTACTGTTAAAAATAGCGCCAAAGAAAACTCCGTCTGGTGAGATGGCGCGTTGATCGATTTTAAAAATATGACAGTTCGCCCAAGACCCAAGACAGACATTCGTCTAGTAATGTATGAGCACTTGCTTTATTAGTTTTATTATATAAAGACCGATAATGACCCGAGCTCACGAATACGAATACATGTAATAGGTACAAAGGAATAAATTTAGGTTATGTTGAATTTTACAACAGTCAAATGCATTATCTACATTGTATACATTGTCTACGTCGCTAGAATTGTCGACGTATTGTCTACGTGTAGATGTAGACAATTAAAGATTACACGTAGATGCACATCTCTGAGGGAGACATCTGTAGTTCTCAAGATATATTTTTTTCAAATGAGATTATATACACTTTTTAAGCCTATTCCATAGAAATGTGATTGAATTTTTGTTTATTTATGATATTAATGTACAGTAAGCTATAGATTAAAAATAAGAGTGATAAATTAAAGTTAAAAAAATCATAACTGGTAAATACTCTTTATTAATAATGTCCCATTTTATTTCTATTATTTTCTAAACATAATTTTATTAGACTTAAACGTTACGCGCTATTAAAAAAATGCTATACTTATCGTCGGGCCAACATTTTCTTTATTATTATTTCACTTATTTCTAGGTTTTTATCATGAGTAAAAGAAAATACTGTGTTGTTAGATAATTAATGTTGCGGTGCTGTTACATATATTATTTTGTTAAAATTTGTAAGCAAAAATTAATAAACACATAGAGACTACATTCAAAAAATAAATTTTCAAACCTTGCAAAAAATCCCCCTCCAAAAATGCATCGCTGATTATTTTGAATAACTCGTATATCTAGCTTATTCTCATAGGACTAGAGGTTCCTTTTAGATAGTAAAACTCGTTACACACGTAGTCCGCTGGCCGTGGCCAACAAAAATATAATATTACGTAATGCGGTCCCTAGCAAAGTTCAGTAGCGGCCCTTACGGACCGTCAAGGCGATAAAGTGTTAAAACAGTAGAAGTAGCTTTTATTATTGTTTCTGGTGTCACAGAAGCGCAAGCTTTTATAATTCTGTCTAATAAATTTTGTTTCGTTGTCACTGATTTTGAATACACTCTATCTTTAAGATACCACTTAAAATCAAAATAAGTTAATCAAATCTTCAATTGTATAAATATCAGCTCTACTGTCACAAAAAAATCTCAAAACACAAATAATAACAATTTACAATAATTATTACTCGATCATACCTTACGGCACATATTATTTAAATTTCAATTGCATTTTTTATATATTCTTATTATATATATATGGTACAAAAATATGTATAATCCCAAAAAATTTAATTTTGTACTCTAACTTGAGAACCACTAGTTTAAAAACTGAGTTTCTTCTTTAAGTAGATATCACTCTTGATCTTCTACAATTTTATTCTATAGTTTTCGTTTGTTACTATAATAATAAAGAAAATATTGGCGATGGTCGGATTCGCTGATATATCCTACAACGAACGATGTCTCGGTTCGTAAGATTGTGGTATATATTGTTCTGTTTCGTGAAATTATGGTTAATACAGGTGAGAGATAAAAATTAAATAAGATCCTACATCAAAGTGAAAAACCTAATGTTATGGTAAAAGAAATAAAATTATAAAGGTCGGTGGGGTGGTATGGTAGAGGTTAAATAAAGTTATATTTTTCAAATGGGAAAGAGTACTTTCTTACTGAAATGGATAGCCCTAAATAATCCATTTTCAATGTTATACCAAGTTCAAAAATTTATCATGTTTAATATGAAAAATGAATATAGCGGTAGGCTGAAATATAAAACTAACTGCAAAAATAAATTATTATTATTATTCGAATTCTCGTGTATAATATTATACATAATTCAATTTATTTGCCTACATATGTAAGAACAGCCTACCTGAAGATTTAGTTTTCATATTAAACAAGTTAATATTTTTTAAACTTTTTAAGTGGAATTCTAGTCACCTTTATGTTTAAATGTGGTCTCAATTCAATTTAGAGGTGACTGTTAAGATAATTTTTTTCTGCAGTCTAATTTTACCGTCGCTAGCGCTATTGTTACGCTATAAACATAGATGTTGGTAGGCAGTGGCTTTACTAGGGTATATGTCGCCCGTGTGCGAGAATAATTTTGCGACCACTTGTCACTGTCATAGAATAATATAAAGCAAATACATAAACTAAAAACATAAATAAGTATAAATATACAGAAAGTTTAAAAACCTTTCGCCCCATTGTAGATCTTAAATAATTTTTGATTATTTTAAGTTTTGAAAAGCTTCTCTCGTCGCTAGCAACTGTCACAGGTAATGTTTAAAAAATTCTTACGGCAATCGCTAAATTTGGGAACAGATAGGAAAGGATATTTGTAAATATGTATTGAGTCACATCTAATGCGTTCATTTCAGGAAAAATATAGGCTGTGATATTTTCAATGTCTTCGCATAATTCTTCAGCTATAAGATCTTTTTCATATTTATATAAAAATACTATCAGATTTCTATTCGCTTTGATTTATTATTTAATAGAACAACTTTAACTACAACGGTAATTTGATCTTAGTGACTTATATCAGGGGTAAAATCTAAAATAATAGAAAAATATTTACTGACTTTTAGCAGGTTTATTATTTCATGTCTTATTTTCTCTCCAAAAAGGGAAATAAGTTCATTCTGAATATGAACACCTAAATAGCGAGGCATAATTGATGGATTCTTGTTAATACTAGTGATGTGGTCGGACAAAATATCATTAAATTCTGCAATATTTGAGTTAGTTTTAAAAAGTTTACATTTTGTTGCTCGTACAATTATTGCCTTTGATACTTAAATTTTGACCGGCCAAGAATTTAACGGTATAAATTATTATTTTTAATCTTTCTCCAGATTTATCAATTTCTCAATTAGTTGCTTTAAAATAAATAGATTTTTTTAAATCATTCCAAGATTATGTACTACAAATGTGATCTTTTGATTCTTATGTCGTCTATAGCTTGAGATAAATGTCTCCAATCGATATATCCTTCAACAAAGACACTAGACAAAGTTTTAAATATTTTGCAAGGAAAACAAAATACACAATCTTTTAATTTTGTATATATCAGTCAAATTCTTGGAATTATTTTCCCGAGACTTAATCTTCTTTTTCAAGTTTTCTTTTTTTGTATTGTGCTACAGAAAGCTGTTTCGATTATCAGACATCTGTAAAAAAACAGCACCTAACATAAAGTGTTAAGTGTCTTATTTTTTGTAATGTAAGAGTTAAAGTGCTCGATAAAGATTGACTTTTTCTCTCATAACATAATGATTATAGTATGTTGATTGCAAATTTTCAGTTGCTTAAAAAATAATCACAAAAAGCAAGGATCAAAAGACAGTTTTTAAAGTTTGTTAGAAACTTAAAATAACGCATCATCTTGCCCGTTGCAAATTTTTAAGATCTGGCTTAGTTAAACATTTCCTGCAAAATCTTGTGCGTGTAGTCCGGCGACTACGGCAAGACGCGACCTGTCGACAAAACAAAATCATATTTCCCAACAGGTTGCGTCGCAATAAGACGCGCGGCCGGCGTTGTGTCGTTAAATTCCAGTACCAGATACATAGAATACTTTTTAAATGAAGTATAAATATAGTATAATCAGAATAATTTTATATTAATTATTTTACTAGTAAATTAGTATTGACAGTAGTTAGGAGCCAATAGTTATTTATAACGCTCTTTAAAATTTTCTGAATTAAACTAAATGTATGACGGACGGCCCAGCACGCCTTGCGGCTCTGTAAGCGTTTAATATAAAAAATATTTTTTTAATGTCCAAAAAATTCTAAATTTTTTAGATGAAAATACTTGAGATAAATAATGTTGTTAAAGTTTTTTGACAACAGATACGTTAAAAGAATAGACATAGAATTTAAACAAATTTACAATTGCATGTCAATGTAACTGCCAAAAAAACTTGAAACTTGAATTATTGCAGTTATGAAATGTTAAAAACTAATCTGACTGCTAATTTACGTGCAGAATTTAATTCGCCTCAACATTAATTTGAAGTCTACAAAAAACTGATTTTAATCTTTTATGACCAATTTTTTTCATTAACAACCTGTATATCTTTTTATTAACTATATAACTAACTTATAATTGAATGTATTCAAAAAGTATCAGAATTAATTGATTACTAAGTAATTTCAAGTCTCGCCTAACTGTGACTGTGTTGATTTGAGTGAATTTGAGAGTGAACTTTTTGAACTTATAGTTAATTCTAGTGTTTTTTTTTAAATAAATGAGATTATATGCTAATCGTATTTACAAAACATAACAGTAATAATTTGTTTAATATTTTCCCTGTAGTATTCAAATGTATTTTTAGTCGCGATTCGCTATTCTTCAGTCGCGAGCGCTGGTGTCGTCTCACTATGTTCAGCATCAAAACAAAGAGTTATTAATTTGTAATGTAGGAGGAAGTGTAGTAGAACTTGCAAAATAAAATAATTCTACGTTATCTTGTATCACTAAGTTTTACGACTAACAATATTTTCTACGAAATACTTCATGTGATAAATCTTGGAAAAGGTTATATTTTCACGTATATGTCTCAAATTTCTAAAACGAATTTGTGCAATTTCTGAAAAATCATTTAATTCAGGAATAGAATAATTACATGCCCCATTTTTGAACAGATAAATTTTAAAACGTGCATGGAAATATGATAGCTATCATGATTTGAGTCCATTACTTCGTAACCTTGAAATGCCGCTATTTCATGCAATATTTTTGTTTGAATTTAACTACTATTTCGTTTGCAACTTCAGTTCCACTATTTGCGACTATAGACTTTATAGAATGACTAACTAGATGAAAAACTCGGACACGCTTAGGATTGAGAGAGAAGCTACTGTCATTTGAATATAATTTCCAATTTTAAACATATTTTCATCTCATTGAGTAATAGCTAATAGTAAGGAGAAAGAAAATTAAATATGCAAACTGTGTTATTAAATATTTAAGTAATTTTGATCTTTTTTTTCACTTACCTGGCCCTATAAACAGTTTGTCATATTTTTTCATACCATTTTTGTAAAAAAGCTTGTTGTTTATTATTATATTTCATTATTTTCAATAAAAGACAATGATTTTTTGAATTGTCATATAATTTCATTAGACAGACTATTAAATACAAAAATACTTATTTATGAATTATCATGACACTTAGTTTAGTTATGAAAAATATTTATTTCTTAATAAACGCAATATTTAATTAGTATTTTTCTAAGTAAATAGAGAGAAAAATTGGAAAAAAAACAGATTTTAATCTCAAGCAGCCGTGACTGCATATGACTCAAGGTCCCAAGTTCAAGTCCTAGAGGTATCCCAATTTTTCTGTTTATAATTAAATTTAATAATGAATTTATTAAGATTTGTATATTTAAAAAATTCTATTTAAAAAAACAGATATTACAAATTATTAGCTAAAGACAGAATGATATTTATATTTACATTCTTATTAATATATGGGGTATTCTAACGTCAATGTTCAGTAAAATGACTTCATTATTATAATTATCGTTTTCTCCGTTCCTCTTACTGCGCAGTATAGAGGGGAGTTACCAAAATCGTATTTAAGAGAATTGTTGTATTCATTAATCAGCCCGAATTTATTCGAATATTATTGTTTGTGCCTGTAGGCAGAGCCGTTCCTAGCGGCCGTGCAGTGCGAATTTCACCTATTGCGGAACATTTTACTTCTATTGAATTTCGCATTCCAGACTAGGAATTAATATAATATAAATAATACATAGTTTAGAAATACACAATGTTCAAATTACGAGAAACTTTTAAATAATACTTATGGGATAACGGATGTTCCTCAAACGAGCAGATGTAGTTAGAGGTTTATTATATTATTGATATTGTTCAGTTAGAGACTAAGGCTATCATTAGACTCTAATCAAGAAGAACAAGCTGTTCATCTTCAATTTGCAGTGTCTACCTGTGTTACTTTGTGTTTTCTGTATCTACAATATTATTATTATTCTTTAACGAAAATGAAATCGCAAAAGGTAAGCAATTTAACTAAAATAGGTAACAAAAAATAAAATAAAATAATTAAATTTAATAGATGTCAGGATCCTAAAAAATAAAAAACACTATAATATATTATGTGACGCATATTTATTAGTTCTAATTTGTTTAGTATTATTATCGGTACTACTATTTTGTATGTTATCGTTGATTATTTACATAAAAAATGATTTGTCTATTAATCAAAATAATTGTATATAAATTAAAAATTGTTTCCTTAAATTAAATGATTGCACGCAGGCGGTAGTACCCCCTAGGACCGGCTCTGCCTGTAGGTTAATGATTTATGAACATTTCTCCTTACAAGTTTACCTTTATAAATAACCACATGCGTTTTATGTCACTTTATAATAAGATAATGTAAAAAGTACGTTTTAGGAAACGTATCTCCCAAATCGTACTACCGTTTCCAAAATATATTAGGAATGAGAAAATTTGTTATTAGTACGAATTTATTTTAATTATACTTTGACAATGAAACATAATTAAATAAAATATCATTCAAATTAATGTAGCTATACACAAGATTTTTTTTCAGTTGCTACAACAAATGTTTCCATTTTAAGAATTTAATTTTACAAGTTTTCAGCGTTACAGTACATCATAACTGAAAATTATATATTTGCTACCTGTCACTGGTTGTTTTTGTAACGTTAAAGCTAGTTTTTGCTTTTTATATATATAAACGACATAAATAACATATTATGAACTTACCTTGAATTAACAAAAGTATTGCAATGATATATGTTAAATCTAACATTTTTATCGCTGAAACTGATACAAAGACAAACACTATGAAACTTGTGAGTTCTATCGCGAGACCGAACAGATTCACTGATTCAAAGTTTATGACTAAATTTATCTTCCTCAAAACTTTTCCTTGCATTTTTTCCTGTTCAGTTCTAAATAATTATCAAATAGTGGTCAGCCGTGTATAATAACAACAGCCAGATATTGAAATATTATCAATAAGTTAGTTGACATGCACTTTTTTTGTGGTTTCACGAAAAATGTGTTATCGTCATCCATTTGTTTTATCGTGATTAGTTTTTGCGTTGCAAAATAACTACTGTTTGTATTGTTTTTGAGGAAATCAGAAATTCTATTTTTCTAATATTAGCTTTTTGTCACTAACAGAACAGACCTGATTTTATTAATAAATTTCTGTTATGAATAAAATATTGTGAGACGATACACATCTGTATTAGATATATTCAATTTATCTAAGATTATACAATGCTTAAGCCCATACCTGTATTGGTTTTTATGCGAATTGTTCTGTAGAAACCAATATCTAAATAGACGATGCATTTGTTTCAGGGTTGTCAACTCGTGGGGATGAGGAATATTTAAAGCCCGGAGCGAAAATTTATTCTTTTGTAAAACTTCTTGGATATTGAGGGATTTTTACAGTTTCTAACAATTACATATATTTATATACTCGTACATATTTTATTGAAAATACTAATAGTTTGCTGCTATATTTCATGTTAAGCACTGTTTTCAAGAACGGTAGATTAATAATGTTATTTTCACATGCGCAGCGGAATTGCGGATGAATAAGCATAATTATAAGTGCATAGTTAGTTAAAAGTATTGACAACATTGCCAGCATAATTTTTTTGTTTACATTATATCGGATTTTTCCGAAAAAATGGTCATCCCCTCAATTATTTTTAACGTAATTATATTTATATTACAGATTTAAAACCTATTTTAAAATGCACGTCAAACGACATAAATAGTGAAAATATTCTACTTTCGGTGTGACTCACTCTTTCTTATTTTAAATAGAACAGCCTGTATATCTTTCAAAATAAAATGAAAGCTAAATTCATTAGACTATTTATTTAAATACTTGTCTAAGTTAACCAGTTACCTAGATAAAAAAAAAACATGAAATAAAATATTAATAAACACCAAATTTTAAAAATATCCGCCATTTTCTTAACTCTTGATATAAAAACTAAATTAACACTAGAATAGTGGAATTTGGTTTATTTTGTGCATTGTTTCCAGAAGCAAATAGGCATTTGAATTAAGTCTATTGAATTGAGGTTTTTTTACGCTGATTTATAATGAAAAATGCACTTATACGTGGTTGAATTCAGAATGTCATGTAGAACTCAAATTTTGAAAAAAAATTCTTTCAAAATAGGAAAGTTGGAATCAGTATCTCGATGTATCCTTTTGTTAATTTATGTAACCCTAGCTTAAGTGTTTGTGTTTTTCAAACATTTTTGAAAACTGTAATAATAAAGCTTATCCACAAAAAGGGATTAACAACAGAAGCAAGTACCTAACTATAGACTTATTTCTATTCTGTCAATTTTCTCAAACATTTTGGAAAAACTAAGGTCTAGACGAATTATTCAATTATTAACTAAGAATAATTTATTAACTAATAGAAAATTTGGATTTAAGGAATGTCGTTTAACTGAAATGGAAGCTTTTAAATTATTAAAACATCGATTTGACGGATCTCAGCATACCAATAGGATTTTTATCGACCTCTCTAAAGCATTTGATTGTGTTAATTTCGACATGTTACTAAACAAATTAGAGACACTTGACAAACGAGGCGTGGTTTTAAATTAGATAGAAATATAACTTTAAAATCGCAGTCAAATGTCAGATCTAATAAAGTTATCATTAAGTCAGTCCTCTCCGCAAGTAACATGGGTTCTGTACTAATATCATTTTCAATGGGTATTTTTATAGGTTCTCGAGATTGTTTTTGAAAGTGTAAATATCTTTGCAAAATATCCTGATACATATTCCATATTTATGCAAATTTGAGTTTAAAATATTTTTCATATCGCTATCAAGCTGGATAGATATGTCTTGTTTGTCACTGTTACGTAAACGATTGAATTTATTTTTTTAATATTATCCATTTTCTTAATTTCATCCATTTTTAATTAAACTACTTAAAACTCCTCTTATAAGTGCTACTAATAACAATGGTAAAAATTCTTCCCCGAATTGTACTAATATGTCTCCTTTGCTTCCAGTTTTCACCGCGTTTCGTAAGTTTTCTTAAAACGTTTTTATGTCTTATAAGTTCAGATCGTTGTTTTCTATTAAGACAAATTTGACCATGTAAAATATTATATACAAATTCGCAGATATATTTAATTGAAACAGTCAGTATTTTTTAATAATGCTAACCTATATTTAGGTTTCAACTTATATAGAGCCCGCAATAGTTCAATATTGCTGGTTATACTTGTACTCATTCTTATGATATAATCTCGGGAATATTTGTACTACGGTCAGGGGCGGATCCAGGGAGGGTCATGGGAGCCAAGACCCCCCTCCAAGCATGGACTTTTTTTAAATGTTGGCCCTAATACATAATAATGATGTCATTATTTACGATAACTCAATTTGTTAAACAAATTAAATAGAAAATATTATCTAAGAACTTCAAATTCTAAGATAATTAAGAACTATTGTTCGATTTATTACTCTAATAAATAGCCAAAAACCAATATTTTGTGTGGATATTATTTCGACCCGCAGATGGGAGAGGTATTCTATTTGAGACCTAGTCAAGTACACTGCTCGACAAAAAAAAACCGGACACTTACATTTTTGAAAATATTCCTCTCGTTTCTGTCGAATAAATTATTATGTATTTTTGAATTATTATATATATTCTAATGTTTACGTAGCAAAAATTTCAGATTTATTAGATTATTTTTTTACTTTCATAATTTATTGAAGAAATCGAAATAACTTTATCTTGTTAAATTTGTTTAAAATTCATTTGATTTTGTTTTGGTGAAGTTGAAAAGTTTCAACTGCCTGTTATAAATGCTTTTATGCATAATTTTATACACAAATTTTAAAATGAGACCTGAAGATGTTGCCAGAGCCGTTGAATTAACTGAAGATGGACGAAGTATTCGATATATTTCCGCAACTTTAAATTTGGCACGAAGTACAGTGAATGACGCTATTAGGCGATACCATGGAACTGGACAGTATATAAGAAGACCAGGATCGAGTCGTAACCGAGTAACTACAGAACGGGATAATCGATTTATTGTATCCATGATTCTCCGTGATCGTCGTGAAACTGCTAGTACCGTCTCTCGACGATTAGCTGACGTTCGAGGAGTGACAATTTCGGCAAGAACGGTATCTCGGAGGTTAAACGAAGCTGGACTTCGATCCACGAGGCCAGCTACCGGGCCAGAATTGCTCCCAGCTCATCCAACAGCACGCCTTCCATTTGCCCAAAATCATGACAATTGGGATATCAAGAATTGGCGTTCAGTTTTATTTACAGATGAGTCCCGGTTTAGTTTACGATCACCAGATGGCCGTGAACGTGTTTGGCGAAGACCTGGAGAATGATATGCGGATTGTAATATCACCAAGAAGTCCGTTTCATGGACGCTCTATTATGGTATGGGCTGGTGTATCTTTGGAAGGACGTATGGCCCTTATCGTCATGAATAGTGGGATTATAAATGCACACAGTTACATAACGGACTGTCTAGACTGTCACGTTGTTCCATATGCTCCTTTTATAGGGGATCAATTTATTCTTATGTATGATAATGCAAGGCCACATATTGTCAACAGATATTTGGATGAAGTGAATATTAACACAATGTATTGGCCAGCTCGCAGTCCTGATCTCAATCCAATAGAGCATGTATGGGACATGTTAGGACGTCGTATTCGAGATCGAGGAAACACTTTAGAGACCTTAGATGAACTTTTTGCTTCTCTAGAAGATGCATGAGGCAGATTGGACCAAGCTGACATTGCATGCCTTATAAGTTATTAGAGCTAGGGGTAGAAATACTCGATATTACTGTTGATATTTTTTATCATTGGATAACAATAATATCGAGTATATCTTGGCATTGGTCATGTAAAAAAAAACATTGTTCCCTAATTTATTACATTGCTAATAAATTATAAGATAATTCGATTTTTTTGCTACATAAACATTTGAATACATGTAAAAATTTAAAAATACATCAAACTTTACTCGACAGAAACGAGACGAAAGTCAATTTTTTTTAAATGTAAGTGTCCGGTTTTTTTTGTCGAACAGTAAATATGACTGCCAACATTTGCACTTAGAAAATCAACTTCTAATTCAATAATTTTTGTATTCTATCGAAGAGCCGTTTAGATATTGAAACTTTATGATTTAAAAAGTGTTGGCGTTCTTAGGGGAAATTTTTGAGGTGAAAACCCCCGAGACAAAATTCACTCCATGACCCCTACCCCCCTAATTCGAAGTCTGGATCCGCCCCTGACTACGGTATTTATACTTGTTAGCGTAACTTTTTCACATAAAGTCTTTATTTCTTAATTGATTATGTTTTCTACTTCAATTTAGCGTTTAGGTGGATTACGAGTGCCGTTGGATAAGAACTTCATTTAAATAGCTAATTAACTATGCATTTTATGCCAGTTTGTGTTGAGATTTGTTAGTGATAAGTTGTATATCGTGTTGTGTTAGGTTGAGAGATTACTTGAGAACGAATTGGTGAGTTGAATCAAGTGGTGTATGTGTATGTGATCCTTTACTTGTGTATGCTGCGGTCACTCCAGGGAAGTCCCCTACGGGGTTGACGGGGAGTGACAGCCAAGTATGCAGCCAACGAAGCACGACCCGCTAGCCCTCGTGCCAACGGTGCACTGGCATGCCATCTTTAGTGTTAACTCAGGAGGTGCCCAACGTTTCGTTAACACCCCGCGATTGCGGTTGGAGTGTGGGTTTCTACTTGGCTTTCAATCCACACTCCCTGTACCCAGGTTAGGCAATCCGGTGGGTGGGTGTTGAGCACTGGTTCTGGTCACTCTGGTTGGCGCTGTCCTTGAGACGACTCTCAGAGTGACGTGTTGTTGTATGTGTTATTTCGAGGGATCACCTGCTGAGTGATTGTGTGTGTGGTGTATGTGTGGTGGCAGTTGATTCCTCACTGAGTAACTTCTTATGTTATTTCTCTTTCCAGCTGGATACCGCGCACCAGAGTACCGCTGAGGCAGCATCCGCTCCGTCATCATTACTTTTACTAATTTGTCATTTGTTAATTCATTCAAATTCATCTTTTAATATACTTTTCTCGGGGTAGATAAACATATGTTAATCCGTCATGTGATGTACAAAACCGCAACAATCGAGTTTGTTTTGTTTTAGATTGAAAACTAAATAACCACGAGGTTCAGATGTTGCGTCACAGTACGCTTCTTGCACAAATTTGACATCTTCTGGAAAAACTTGACGCGATAGATGCATGATTAGCGCTTTGTCTGTAGAACTTTAAAAATAAATTATGTAATTTGCATTAAGAAATATATCTCTTTGGTCTTTTCCTTGATGAAATAAGTTTGATGTAAAAAAAAAACAGATAAATTGTTATGATGAGATCATTTTATAAATATGTCTTGTACATGATCATCTGCCTCTCTCATTAAATCATCTATTATAATTAACACGGGATTTTATCCTTCTACATTAGGAATTGTGTTATATAAATTCTGCCCAGTTCAATAATACCAAAACAAAATTTAAATACGGTATAAGTCATGTTGTTAATATTGGATATAAAATTGTTAACAAAGTATGATTTTCCACTGCTTCAGGGGCCAGCAATTATAGCAGAAAAAGGATGTTTAACTTTTGTACACATGTTGTCAACAAGATTCATTATACAATACTGTTAAAATGAAAGTATGTAACCAGTTATTTAAATATAATTATAGTTTCAATTTATTATATTGAAAGGTAGGTACTATATTGTTTATTTAAAACTATATATTTACAATGTACAAACAGTACACAACACATTCATAATAACTGCATTTTATTACAATTGAACAAATTCTACCAGCTGGGCTTTTTTACCCGCAGTACAATAATCTTTCAATCCAGTATACTTTATTCCTCACTTTGTAACTGATTTCTTTAAATCAGCTATGTCCGCATCAGATAAGCCATCGAACCGTCCAGGAAGATAGGTAACAAATTCTTCGCAATCTGCAATTATTTTTCTTCCAACTCCAGTATTAACAGCTTTGATATCTACTAGTTTATATACTTTATTAATTTCTAAATCGACTATACTTCGTCGAGGTTTTATGTTGATTAATTGACCTGTTTTATTCAAAGTGCTGAAGTCCATCTCTAGAATAATGCAAATTAATTAATAAAGGGAATCAGAATTCGTCGGAAAAATATTCTCACCTTCGGTTTTCAAATTTCGATACGCTTCGTTTAAATCGTTTTATGACGCTTGGAGTCAACTAGCCTGTTGTCACTTCTAACCACCTTCTGTCAAAAGAATAGCTAATAATAATGTTCTTCTTGAACCAAAGCTCCTCCTTTATACCTGCCCCCTGCCTACTACTCAATATTTCACTTTCAAAACAGTGAAAGGAGGAATAATTGTAAATATATGTTTAAAAGGACCAAATGGAGTATAAAATTTAATATACAGTATGTTCATTTTAAGTGGTACACAATTGCTATTTCGAGAACTATAAGAGATACGAAATTGGATAAATTAGCAAACAGTTTCTATATTATAAGACTATTAAAACGAGCAAAACATGATTTTTTTTAGATCAGTGGTTCTCAAATACGGGGTGCAATTTTCTTATTTTAAATGGCAATCTATTTTTTTATTTATCGATTCAGTATTTTTTTCTGAATTCAACGATATCCATATATAATACCCTACTATTACAAAATATTTGAGAAAAATTCAAAATTAAGATTGTAGCATTTTTATTTAAATATGCCTACGCAAGGAGTGCCATGAAAAAAAAAACAAATGAATAAAATGCAGAAATAATTGCAAAAACTGTAATAATTTTCTTTAATTTATGAATAATTATTACTTAATAAACAAGATAGAATATAAAGACAAATAATTTATAAAAATTGTTCAAAATTGCCTCCATTGACATGAAAACAAATGTCTAATCTTTTTAGTAAACAATTTCTCACTAATCGCAGTGTTCTTCCGTTAACATTATTAAGAACAAATTCAATATTATATTTTAATTTGTTTAAAGTATTGTAAACGGAGTCATAAATTTTATCCTTTAAATACTTCCATAAATAAAAATGTAAAGGGCTTAAATCAGGAGATCTGGCAGGCCACGGAATAGGACCCAGTTGGGATTAAGTTTCTGTTATAGGATAAATACATAAATATTAATTTTAAGGAAAAGGTATCGGAATAACTTGTTTTTGTTAATAAATACATGATATTGTGACTTACTGAGTTACTCATTTTAAAATGGTACTTTTTACAAGAAATTGCTCAATTTTGCAATTTTCCTGATCTGCTTGCATTAAGAAATTATAACATTATTCGCAATTCATATAAATTTTTCTACTATCGTGCAAAAACTAAGTCATAATGTACTCGTATTTAGTGCAAAACGTGACTGTTTATTGCACAGCGTGCAATAAAATAGTTACTATAAAACAAAGTTAACTCCGTAAACCACAAAATAAATATTTTTCAAGTTTGAAATGTAATAAGAAAAATTTGTACAAAGAACACAACAATAGAAATGACAAATAGATATACTCAATTATTTCAAAACGAAGAAAATAGTAAAATTATAGAACAAAAATATAATACACTATAGAAAGAAATTAATACCGATAACGATCTACAATACCTAGATCTTAAAATTAATATCAACGTTACGAAAGTCATCAGCCAAATCCAAGTAGCCACTACCCGAAATTCGCCCAGATATGTATCAAAAGTTTGGCCAGTAAATTTAACTTCAACTTAGAGTTTTTGCTATAAACATCATAATCGGGATATCCCTGCAATAAATATTCTGAACAATAACATATTACTACTCTCACAATAAACCATCATTATTATTATCATGAAGTACGCGTAGCTTATATTCAATCTGAAGAATTTTCAAATTAGACCCGTATTTTTATTTATTTTGCTGAAAAGTGCCCAATATTGGAGAACAAAATTATTTTCTAAATCTTATGACGTACATAGACGAAAAGTGAATACTTTCATCAAAGAGACACAGTAATAGCGACAAACATCGCTAGCATGCGGATATTTGGTCCCGGTCTTTTTTAGGACCGGTATTTTGGTTTATAAAAGACCGAAAAGACTGATCTTTTTAACCGGTATTTTAATCGTTCTTTTAATTGGTATTTTGGCTCGTCGTTTGATCAGTCTTTCGACCGTTCTTTAACCAGTTTTTTAACCAGTCTTTAACCGGTCGTTCAGGCGGTGCAACTGGCCATTAATTGATTTTTAAAACACTAGTTTTTCATCTAACTTCAATTCTGAAACATACATCAGGACATGTCGAATAAGGTAGAGTAGGCAGGTAGGTACAAAATTGAATTTTTAATGCTGTACCATAACATTTAGCGGTATTTGCAAAATAGTAGATTTCATCTTATTGAAATTCTTAGATATTTATTACGTAGTAAAAATACCGACACCGACAACCTTCTGATTCTGTCGCTATAGATTTGAATAGGATTATATTCTACTTAATTGGTTTGCGCAGCTGGGTGTCATAAAACATAAAAAATTAGCAACATGCTTTGTAGAATATCTGTTATTAATTTTCGATACTACATAAGTTATGAAATCACAAATATATGTCCAGTTCATTCCTTATCTTCAAACGAGTGAGGTGAGTTTTATTTTATATATTTATAGTTTTCAATTAGTTCTAGTTTAAGAATTAACTTTATTCATTCATAGTCATATTGACTTAGAATTTACTAGTGCTGTCAACTGGTCTCGGCCCTTTTCAGGACCGGTCTTTTGGTTTATAAAAAACCGAAAAGACCGATATTTTTAACCGGCATTTGGTTTTTTAGGACCAGTCATTTCCTACTAAGACCCGACTTTTTTAAAATCTTCAATTTTTGCCAGCGCTAATACGTATTTGACTACTTACATTTATTTGACGACCGTTTTGAAACATAATTTATATTTTTCACTTATAATAGTTATACAAGCAAACAAATTTCATCACATTAAAATTACATCTGTGGCTCTCCCTCCATTAACGTCTTTGGAGACCGTGATTTGACGGCTGATAACAGCACTTCACACGCATATATATATATATATATATATATATTGTGACGATGTTTGGTCGAGCACAAGGAGTTTGGCGTGGATTGCTCGGGCGCAAAACGGTAATGGATAGCGGTGTCGGGGTTGTGTCCAAGATATAGAAATAAAACAGCGGATGGCTTCAGATTTCAGATTTATTTTGCGGATCTTGGTGTACACTGATTGTCTCGGGTTGATCGCGGTAGCGGCCACTGACTTGGTCTCCGGAACACCCCTTGAGGGCGTCCTGACGTCAAACGGTGGTTTTCGGAAAACCGACGCCCGGGCGTCGGTTGGGCGGCGGTGTGTCGGATGGGTCCTTGGCGGGTCCCTGAATCGACCCTGCGAAGCGCGGCGCGTTCTGGCGACTCGTGCTGAAACGACACTTGGTGTGGGAATGTTACGGGGTCTCTCGGTCCTCCCGAGGATGGCGGAGCCGATTCCCACGTAGTGGAAATTAAAAACGGCCGTAACTCGGAAACGACGCCCGGCGTCGCGGCGGCGTTGGTCTCTATCCACTGCTGACAGTGGTTAGGATGGGTTCCTGGTGCAAACTCAAAGTCGACGCCCGGCGTCGCGACGACTGACTTCGAGTATGTTCGTCGGGAGAGTGTCCCGATGTCAGTGGCGGTCGCGATTTCGGTGTGCGGCGCGTTGTTCGGACGGAACGTCGTAAAACGCGAAACTGACGTCACAGCGGGTGACGTCACGGTGGGCGGTTCGGTGTTGTACGACCTGGTGCTCTCGAGTTCACTACCTCGAGGATGGTGGCAGAGATACGGAACGGATGAAGACGGGTTGTTCTCTCCAGTCGTCAGACTCGAGGAGGAAGGGTGCGGAGGGCGGGGAGGTTGGGGACCTGGTGCTGGTGTTTTACGGCGGACCCGCGTTGTGACCTGGATTAACCCTACCGAGGATACTCTCCACTCTTGCGAGTCGAGGATTCTCTCCAGCCCGGGGGCTCGAGGATGTCGGCGCTCTCGGAGGGTACCTCTAGGTCTCAAAGCAGACGGTATCGTGCTCCCAACTGTGGAGCCGCGGGTGCTGAAGGCGTACAGTGAAATAGCCGACGTTGTGACTTGGGACCCCCTGAACAAGGTGACTCTCCACTCTTGCGAGTCGAGGATACTCTCCACTCTTGCGAGTCGAGGATGCTCTCCAGCCCGTGGGCTCGAGGATGATGGCGTTCTCAGTCAGGGACTCCAAGTCGCAATGTTGGTTTGAAACAGGTAGCCTGAGGGGCTCGGAACGGACGGGGAACGGTAAAAACGGTAAACTAGAATGTATCTCTTACCCTGGTGAATCTCTCTGGATGGCTTCTTCTTGGTTTGTCACGGTGGCACTCTCTCATTCAGAATGAGGATATGACTGTGTCTTTCGCTTCGCGGATCCCGGCTTATATACAAAAACGTTATTAAATCGGGTTCGGACGGGTTGTCAGTGGTCGCTACCATGTATTTACATAAGGGTAACTTACATGCTGTGGTTGAAGGGCTTCTCGTGCCCTTAAGACGTTCATACTAGCGCCAATCGCTAGCCCTGGAATTATGCTGCCAGGAAAGTATAACTTTATTCGGATCGGGTGTTTACAGCCGGAGTTATTCGCAAAAACCCGGGGTTGCTCTTATATCCGGAGAAATGAGAGCAGTTTAGGAATCACCGATGTTTCGGACGTCTCCGGACATCGGTGAGCCTAAACTGCGAGTGACGAAAAAACATTTCGTCACAATATATATATACCGGGTGTAACACGAAAAGTGAAACATGGCAAATCAGTTTTTCCGTGCGCATTGCTTCCCTAATTATTTTAGGAAAAAATGTTTCAAATAAATGTTGTAAAGCATAAAATTCTACATCCGAATCAATAAACAAAATTCATTTTGACTACTTCATAACTGCAGAAATTAAATTTGAAAATTCACGTAATTTCAATTTAATAGTAATAGCCATGGAATTAAAAACAAGAGATGAACAATTGCGTAACGTTTTATACGTCAATGTCAGAATAAATTGTCAAAATCATTTTTACGTACTAAATATTTATTTTCTAAATAAAAATTTAATAACAATAAGGCAAAATATTTTTTAGATTTATTATTTAAGAATAATAAAATAATAAACTCGATAAAATATTTAAGGTAGGTTGTTATTTAACAAATTAATTAATGTAACATAAATTTTATTCAATAAAAACATCAACAAACTAAATATTCTTAAATTGTTAAATTAGATGTTCAAATAGTCCACAGTTTTGAGCTAAACAATAACCTAATCTTTCTTTCTCGAGGATTCTTTAATTGTCGATTATTTATTTTCTGGCATTCTTGTAATATAGCATTTTAAGTTCTTCTTAATTCTGGTATCTTTTTTTATAAACATAAGATTTTAAATGGCCCCATAAAAAAATCGCGCGGATTTAAATCTGGCGACCGTGCTGTCCAGTTAACTGGTCCATTTCGTCCTATCCAGCTTTCAGGAAATACATGGTTTAGATATTCCACAACTTCTCTAGTGCTATGTGCAGGGCAGCCATCATGCTGGAACCACACATTTTCTTTGTTTGTTTCAACAATTTGTGGTCCAACAGCATTAATTAATAAATTCAAATATGATGCTGAATTTATTCGTTGGATGAAGAATGGGCCAATGATTTTATCACCAAAAATTCCTGCCCACACATTGACAGAATGACGATATTGTGTCCTCGATTCTACAATATTATGTGGATTATTTTGTGACCAGTACCGATAATTATGACAGTTTGGTTCGCCATTCATGGTAAATGTGCATTCATCTGTGAATAAAATACTACTTAAAAATTATCTATTACAATTTGATTTCTCCATCATTATTTCACAGAATGAGGCACGCAGTTCAAAATCTCGTTCCAAAATATTTTGGTGGTTTTGAAATTTAAAAGGAATGTATTTATGTTTTTTGAGAATTCTATGCACTGTCATATATATATATATATATATATATATATATATATATATATATATATATATATATATATATATATATATATATATATATATTGCCGAGAATTGCAACGTCAGAATGCTATATCGAGTAATGAGTAAAAGGCATGATGATATATTTATTTATTTTTATTTTTAAATACATACATAACATCACGCTATATCCCATTAAATGGGGTAGCACGAACCCGTCAATATTCTCATCCTGACACACGATACTCGTTACGACCATATTAACACTTCCTCCATACGAACTCATTCTTTCCTCACAACCAAAATCCATCATCACGCAACAAACATCCATCCATTCGCTCCTGTACACCTGTTTCCTAAATCTTCGCTTACGCCCACCACTCGAACAACGAATCTATAGCGTAGCTTCAGAGCTAATGAGTGTTCCACTTTTCATTTACAATATTTAAAGAATTTCTGCGCCGATTTTCTCTTATTTCACAAGTTTTATTGAAAATCTTTATCGAATTTTCTTAAGCCATCTTCAGAAGACTGATTACAAGATAGTATCAGGTGTTCTAATATACTAATATTTATATTAGTTGGTTGAACTTTCCGATTAAATGGATTAAGTAGAAAAGCTAAATTAGCTGCATTATACCGAAGACTTTTTTTAAGGTTCATTTCACGAATAATCATCTATGTTTTAATCAACAATGCAAGAACCTAAATGATTTTCCGAAAATTATACATAATAAGTGCAAAAACATTATCTAACCAAGCAAAAGAAGCAGTTCTCAGTGCAAAACATCAGTGGTTAAACAGAGAAGTAATAGTGTTATCTTATTAGATCTGTTATTACAGAGATAAATTAAAACTCTACCTTTATTTTGAGAACAATAAGAACTTCAAACGTACTACACACCAATTACATAAATTTCACTCCAGAATGATCAATTGTCATCAGCTACATTCACCGAAACAGAAAATAATTTTTTCAAACAAGGTTTGCTGCCAGATTTGAACCATGGAAAATAGATTTTTATATTTTTATCACGTTTTTAAATATATTTATTCTTACCGTTAAATCAGAGAACACATCGCCGCCGATAAAAACATTGGAATGTACGCCGGCGTTGCATCGCCGCCAGCATTTTTTTCGGACGACACACACAAACTCGCGTCTAGTCTAGAACAAAGCTATTTTAAATTTAATGTGAGCAATTATAAAAAATATGAAGGTCTGCCATGAAAACAAACATTAAATTCTAATAATAACTTAATTATAATAGTTACAATTTGAAAAATTTATTAGTATATAATAAATGAAACTGCACCCACAAAAATGATAAATGTGGTATATATCAAACGGGATGTAATAACTGGAGAGCTCCTTAGGTCTTAGGTCAAACTGGCAGGACCTTTAATATTAGGTTTAACGATCACATGAGATCATATAAACATAAAAAATTAGATACAAACTTAGCTGAACATCTGATTGAGATAAATCACATCTGCAATATTGATCAACTCAAAATTTTACACGACGAAATAAAGGTTACAAGATGAATTTCTTGGAAGCTTATGAAATACGAAAAGCCATTAAGAAAGGTTCGAACATCTTAAATGAGCAGGTCGATTTGTTTCGTTCGGAGAATTTACAATTGCTATTTGGCGGATTTTCTACTTAATCCATTTCATCGAAAAGTTTAACCATCTAGTATAAATATTAGTATACAAAAACACCCGACACTATTCTGTTGTAACAAGTCTAAGTCAGCACAATTAAGACATACATATTAAGTAACTTCAATAACTGGGTCATGGTGTGACATGTGTAATATATAAACAGTATAGCAAAGTGTAATACTTATTTTGCTGACTTAGCATTGTTCCAATATTATATAAGGAATGAATATGATACTCGGGGGAGAGTTAGTGCCAAAGGGCTGACCGGTTGGGCCAGCAGAGTAGAGTGTAAACCCGTTAGAGTCAACACATCAAGGCTGTATCGAGTAGTGCTGTGTAAATGTATGTATACTATTTATTAAATATATTTATACTTTTATACTTAAATACTTGCGTCCTTCAATCTGACAAGAACCCGTATATTATTTGCTAACTCTCGTCATAACGAGGAGGGTTACAAATTGGTGGCAGCGGTTTGGGATATCGTGTCAGATCAGGGTGGACAAAAAGAAAAAAATAATAATTTTTTATTTTTTTTTACATTCGCGGAGGCCAAGTATTATAAGTTTTCGTTGTTTATTTTCTGTGTCTGGTATTTTCCGTCTTTATTACTTATTATAACATGGGTAAACCCGGGGATATATCGGGAAGTAGCAGCGCGTCGGACCGAACAACAATACAGACGGCGATTAAAACAGAACTAGAGACATTGTTCGCTGCAAACAGGTTTCAATACAGTGTGGCGGCGAACGTATTAGATAACTTTACAGGGCAAAATCCTTCAGAATATTTCGCTAAACTTAAAATTCGGGCGGAAATTGAAAATTGGTCGGACACAAACACAGTAGACTTGGTAAGACTAAAACTGACAGACGACGCATTTGACTTTTACATGTTGACTCCAGAATTACACAGTAAAACGATAACATTGAAACAATTTAGTAAAATATTGACTGAGCGATTCTCGAAAAAACGACAACCAGGCCAGATCTTTCGCGACTTGACGAATTGCGAACAGAAGATCGGTGAAAACGTCCAAAATTTTGCACAAAGGCTAAGAAAACTCAAGAAAGAACTAATATCGGAAGAAAATATAGAAGAAGAAGTGGTGGCGAAGATATGTTTAGAACAATTCAAAATAGGGCTACGTCAAGAAATCCGTAGATACATTAAAATCATGATGGACTCCCGAGATGACCTCACATTCGAGCGAGCGGTAACAATGGCTGAACGAGAAGAAATGGAAATAACTCGAGTAAAAATGGAAAATGTAGAAATCGGAGCTGTAGACAGAAGAACAACCAACGGCAAGGAAGTGAAAAAATGTTATAATTGCGGAGCTACAGGCCATTTCAAAAGAGACTGCAAACAAATGGAAACGTGTAACTATTGCGGAAAGCCAGGCCACGGCATTGCTGACTGTTGGAAAAGAACAAACAAGAACAGTTATAACAGGAGCTACAACAATACACATAGATACCGAGATCCACCACCGGAAAGAAGCAATAGATATAACTGGAATAATGGATATCGAGGAGAAGAAAACACAAACAGGTTCACAGAGAGTTCACGCTATCAGTCTAATACGTCACATTTAAACGGGCAATCCCTCTCGCATGCGCCCCGTCGCGGGAGGTATTAGTATATTCGGGTCAAAATTTTAAACAAACAGTAATTACTCAAATTAGTCCAAATTCAGATTTCAAATTAAAAGATATTCCAAATTTTGTATTAGCATTGGTAAACAATAAAATTTTAAAACTGTTAGTAGACACAGGGTCAGCTGTTTCATTAATTAAAAGAAAATTCACAAAGGGGCAAATAGAAGCGGAAAATGTGGGAGCGTTAACATCAATATCAGGTTGCGAGATAGTATATTACGGAACAACAAATGTAAATTTCTGTTTTGAAAATTCAAATATTGCATTTAATTGTGTGGTTTGTTCAGACAACATAAAGTTAGAAGCAGACGGTCTTTTGGGTCGTGATTTTTTTAAATGTTTTAAAGCCAGCATAGACTACGGCACGGATGAAATCACGTTAGGTAATATGCGTATAAAATTGTTAGCGGACAACTCGAACCAAGAAGTGCTGACAGCAGCAAAAGTGGAAACAATGCACGATAACGTCACGGAGCCAAGTAGCGCAGTTGAGAAAGGTCAGGAAGTGCAAGCTAGCAACATTCCGATACCTTTAAAAATGGGAGAACTTAATAGTAAAATGCCGAAGATAAACGCAAAAATTCAGAAGTCGGAAATCAGTACCCTAAAACAAGGAAAAAATGGCACAAAAACCAGTGAAGTGGTTAGGTTAAAGGATACAGTTACGATTCGACCAAACTGCGAAATAATGTGTACAGCCGTTCAGAATCTGGGTAATACGGAACACGATATTTTAATGGAACCAGTAGAGATCCAAATACATGGCGTTATGGCAGCAAGGGTGCTAGCTAAAGCACAAAAAGAAATACCTATCAAGCTTGTGAATATAACCAACAAGGAAATGGTTATTCAGAAAAATACGATTGTGGGAAAAGCAGAATTATTCAATGAAAAGAAGTTAAAAGAAGAATATAGAGATGCAGAATGCAAGTTAAGGAAAATAGATGTATACGGAATACACAAAAATAAGGGTCCGCGCGATATTGAGAAACAATTACAGTTAGAGTATCTGCCAGAAGATATAAAACAAGAGTTACTGGTCTTATTGAGAGAATACGAGGATGTATTTCTATGGGAAGACAGCAAACTAGGATGTACACATAATATAAAACACAAGATAAGCACGGGAGATGCACAGCCTATAGCAAAAGCACCATATAGAGTACCGTTTAGTCAAAAAGAGAAGTTGAAAACGGAGCTGGACAAGATGCTTGAAGCAGGGGTTATTTAGCAGTCGAACTCACCGTGGTCAGCGCCTGTGGTTATGGTACCAAAAAAATCAGAAAATGGCGAAAGCAAAATCAGGGTCTGCATAGACTTTAGAGGTCTAAATAAAGTGACAAAAAGGGACTATTTTCCTGTTGCTAATATGCAAGAGACCTTGGACCAGTTAGGGGATGCAAAACTGTTTACAACACTGGATTTGGCATCAGGATACTGGCAAGTTGAGGTAGAGGACCAAGATAAAGAGAAAACAGCGTTCACAACTGATGGTGGACATTATCAATTCACAAAAATGGCGTTCGGATTAGCGAATGCACCCAGTACATTCCAGAGACTTATGAATAGCGTTTTAGCAGGACTAACAGGCGAAAGATGCTTAGTATATCTGGATGATGTAGTTGTTTTTAATAATGGCGGAATTAAGGATCATTTGAAACGACTAAAGGAAGTCTTTGACAGGTTGAGACAAGCAAACTTGAAACTACAACCGAGTAAATGTAAATTTTTGAAACCAGAAACCAAATATTTAGGTCACGTTATTAATGGCGAAGGTGTAAAACCAGATCCCGACAAAATTTCAATTATTCAAAATTATCCAAGACCGAAAAATGTAAAAGAAATCAGGGCTTTTACTGGTCTTGTAGGATTTTATAGACGCTTTATTTTAAATTTCGCAACAATAGCAAAACCACTTACAGAATTAACAAAGAAAGATATAGCATTCAACTGGACAGATGATTGTGAAAAAGCATTCGAGGAATTGAAAAATGCCCTGTGTTCAGATTCAGTACTAACTCATCCAGACTTTTCTAAAGAATTTATACTATCAACGGATGCCAGCGGAAAAGCGATCAGCGCTATTCTAAGTCAGAAAATTGGAGGGTATGAAAAACCTATAGCTTTCGCTAGCCGACAACTAAACAAGGCCGAGAAGAATTATACCACATCAGAATGGGAATGTTTAGCTGTATGTTGGGGTGTGAAATACTATCGCTGTTATTTATATGGCCGCAAATTCACAGTCATCACGGATCATGAACCACTAAAATGGCTGATGAAGTTCAAGGACAACAATTCAAGATTATCCAGGTGGGCACTAACATTGAGTGAACACGACTTCGAAGTAATTCACAGACCAGGCAAAAAACACATTAATGCTGACGTGTTATCACGAATTCCAGTGCAAGCAATCGAAGCGGAAGAAAATGCGTACA
Organism: Pterostichus niger; assembly: GCA_947425015.1. Taxonomy (NCBI): domain Eukaryota; kingdom Metazoa; phylum Arthropoda; class Insecta; order Coleoptera; family Carabidae; genus Pterostichus; species Pterostichus niger. Next base: position 11,841,379 of record OX380352.1, on the reverse strand, counting down.
TGCCAGTATGGGACAGACATACTATAATCCAGAAACAACTAGCAGATGCAGAGATAACACAATGCAAAAAGAAGGAAGGATTCTTCATAGATGTCGAAGGTCTTGTGTTTAAAGAAAAATCAGATAACGAAAGACATCATAAATTAGTTGTGCCAGCATCAATGAAATTTCGGGTGATGCACGATTACCACAACTTGCCGTATGCCGGACACCAAGGTTTCGAAAAAACAAACAAACGAATAAGGGAAAAATTCTTCTGGAAACATATGAGCAAAGATATTGAAGAATTCTGCAGTAAATGCCATTCATGCAATGAAAGAAAAACGTCACCACATCACAAACCAGCACCGCTACAGAGATTCCAAGAAGTTACTGCGCCATTACAAAGAGTATCTATGGATGTTGTCGGATCACTGACGACGAGTACAAAGGGTAACAAATATATTCTGACGTTCCAGGATCACTTCACAAAATACCCTGAAGCATTTGCGATATCAGACCAGAAAGCGAGCACAATTGCAAAAATTTTAGCACAAGAAATCATCACCAGACATGGAGCGCCAAGGCAGCTACTAACAGATCTGGGTGCAAACTTCACTGCAGAAATATTTAAAAACGTGTGAATTATAATTTTCGATTTGTATTTAAGGAAAAAAAATACAAATTCTTTCGTTTTGAAAATTATATTTTATTTATTTAGAATCTAATTACAACTGACGTGAATACGTTCAGCAACAGTACAAGAGTGTTCTAATCTAGTTTTTTCAAGCTTATATATCATTCTCTTATCATAACATAGTTCAAAGAAGTATGAGTCAGACAATGGAACCATTGTCTAATATAATAAAACACTTCGTCATCAAAATACAGATATCATAATCAAAATACAGATATCATAATTAAAATACAGATATCATAATTCCTCCCCTTCAAGTTTTTTATTATATTACTCGAGAGGGTGAGTCTTTATTAATTCTAAATCTTTTAAAGCAATTAATTTCAGTTTTCTTTCTTTTTATACTTATAAATCTTAAAACATATATAACTAATTATCATTATACTTATAAAGGAATATATAATAAAAAGATGATGATCGTTATTCTTTAAATTTAAATTTTGTATTTCTTCCAAATGATATTCAGTATTATTTACTTTATGCAATTCGATTAATTGTCTGCTTTTAACGTTTAACCCATTTATTTTATCAATTTTTCCTTCATAGATTAATTCTTTATAATTTTGTTCTATCTTTTCAAAATGATAATTATTTAATGTGCATTGTTGATCGTTATTAAATTTGTAAATTCCTATTATCTTTTTGTGAATTTCATTACTTTTACAATAAATTATGAAATTTTGTAAAATTGGGCTTATTATAATGATTTCATTTGTATTTGGTATTTGTTCGATATTATTTTCATTATCCATTAACAAGTAAGAACAATCATCATTTTTATATCTTATTGTTAAATCATTAATACATTTCTTTATTTCTACATTATCAGTTTTACAATAATAATTCTTATTTCTAACACAGTTATTGACAATAATATTCTTATTCATTTTATTAATATACAATATATTGGGTTCATCAAGGATATACATTTTTGTGTTATTCATAAAAGGTATTGACGTAAATTGATATAAAGGGTATACGGTGGTGCTCATAATAGGGATCTCGATAATATAGTAGATCATTTGTCCATCGTATTGACAGTGAGTTGTTATAAGTGACATAATTTCAAAGATATTTTGATTTTTGATAAAGTTCTGGAGTCTATTCATGGAAATTATAGTTGAATGTAATTTATTTAAGGAACAGAACGTAAGACTAGTTTCAATTTGTATAGCAAAATTTTGGATATTGTTCAGAATATTTATTATTAACTGGATTTTTCCTTCAGATTCTATTTTTGTTTCCCAAAGTTTATTTTTCTTCAAAATTTCTTTTATAAAGGTTAGTTCCTTTTTCATTTCTTTTTCGTTTATTTTAATATTTTCTAATTGTATATTAAATTGTTCCGTTACTTCTTTTAAGTTTTTAAATAATTTATTCTCATTATTACTTAAAATTTTTTCGTTCTTTTTTATTGTCTCAAATAATTTATCATATCGTTCACCATCTGAACTGTCCAAGTTACCGGAAATTGATTTTATAACACTTCCTAAACCGTTTATTAAGCCTCTTTTCCTTCTTTTGTTAAGTTTTAATTTGTTTAATTGTTCTTGTGTATTTTCAAAGGTGGAATTTAGTAATTGTATATAATTTGGGTTTATGTGTTGAACTGTGTGTATTTCGGTTAGGAGTTCGTTAATTATAGTTTCTATTCTATTAAAGTTTTCGTATAAAGGTGTTACGTTATAGTAAAAGTATGTATGTAATTTTTCCTGTTCAATGTGTGTCGATCCTAGGTTTGTCAGATGATATCCGTTGCCGTGTGTTATGTCTGTCAATTGTTGACCCTGCGCACTGGGAACAGAGATAAAGTTATAATTTTATTCTGTTGATACGTATGTTTCTAATTTTCTTTAAGGTTTTACTACGTTGTTTATATGGTTTCTCGACTTTTACAATACCTAATTTTGGGTTATATGCTAAGACTTTGCTTTTTATATACATTGGTTTTTTAAATTTTTGTATTCTCCTTACTTCTTCTTTTACGTATACGTCCTTTGGTAATGCTAACGGGTTTATGTTCTCTTGGTGACGTTTCTCTTTTTCTTGTTGTATCTTATTATTTATTATTTTGTATAATTCTTTTTGTTCTTTCAGATGTTGTTGTATCATTTCAGAGTTAGTTCGTATTTCTTTGGGGTATTTATACTCATGTGTCTCTCCAAATATTATTTCTGTTGGAGTTTTTTCGGTTATGGTGTGTTTTGAGTTATTGTAACTAAGTATGCATTTCTTTATTTTTTCATTTTGATTAAGATGTTTGGATTCTTCGTTATTTTGAATTAGTCTAAGGTGTTCTATTAATGTCGAATGAAATCTTTCGACCGCGTTACTCTTTGGATTGTTAATACAAATATAATGGGGTTTTACATTTAATGTTTTTAAATAATCTTTTAGTAATTCGTTGTTAAATTCTAGTCCATTATCCATAATGATTAATTTTGGTAGGGTATATGTCTCGAAATATTCTTTTAATGCTTTTAATACGTTTACTGAATCAACATTTATTGCTTTTATTTGTCCGAATTTGGAAAATTGGTCAAATATTGTGAGGTATTTTTGAGTATTTAATGATAGTATGTCTATGTTAATTGTCTCGAAAGGTCTTGTCGGAGTTATAGTTAAATTTTCATGAATTTTTATAGGTTTTCTATCGTATTTATTTTCTTTACATATTTTACAATTATTAATAAAATTTTGGATAGTTTGTACCATTTTTGGCCAGTAGTATTTCTTCTTCAGGTATCTGATTGTTTCCAATATTCCCCTGTGGTTTCTAAATCCGTTATGATCGTCAGCTACAATTTGTTTTTGTTCATCTATTGTAAAGATATCTTGTACAAATTTATTTACTCCGATTAATTTTAAAGAATTTGGTTCGAAATTTTTCTGTAGTTCTTGAGATATTACTTTATCCAGTTCGTCATTAAATATAGCCAGATATCTAACTTTAGGTACTAAATAGTCTTTCAGAAAATTATTTATTTCGTTTTTTAGATTATTCTTTGAGAAGGTTATATGAATTCTTTGTTTAGGTTGTACTGTTTCGAAAGGTAGTTTTTCTATTTTTAATTTTGAATATTCTCCTAATTTGAATATAATTTGGTTATCGGCAATATTCAGTCTATCTTCTTTATATTTTATACCGTTTACGATGTTTTCTGGGGAACTATGTATTGTTGCGTTTGTGTCATCGCTGGTAAGGAAGTTTTGTGGTAATGAATAGATATTCACGAGGATATTAGTTTCCGTGAAGGTTAATTTTAAATATTTTATTAAGTCTTTATAGTCCATTTGGTCTAAGCCGCAGGCAAGTTTTGGGATATTAATTTCATACAATTCATTTTTGATGCAGTAATCTCGAAGTTCCATTAATGCCTTTTTAAAGTTTTTTACAGATGGTAAGTCGTTGCATTTCTGCTTAGTAACTAAGTGTAATATAGTTTTGCCGTTTATAATTTGTGGTATTAGTTGAGAATTTTGATCTATATAATTTTGACAATATTTTTTACTATTATATGTTTGGTTTACTTGGAGTGCGAGTCCTTGACTCATAGCATAATCTCGTGATATGCAGTGTGAAAATATTGTTGTTTCAGTTACGTCTCCTATTTTTTCTACGATTTTAAATGGATTTCTTTGTCTACTAAGAAAGTCTGCAATTTTATTAGTTTTTCCCATGATGTGTTCAATTTCGAAATTGTACTCTCCGAGTTCGATCTTCCAACGCATTAATTTTTGATTACCGTTTTTCATATTAAATAACCATACTAAAGGTCTATGGTCGGTTTTTATTCTGAATTTTTGTCCGTAAAGGTAAGGTTTAAAGTTGTTTATTGACCAGACGATACTTTTTAATTCTTTCTCTATAGTAGAGTAGTTTTGTTCGGCGGAGTTAAATGTTTTTGAGGCGTATGCTATAGGTTTTTCTTGGTTTTCTTGTACTTGTGACAAAACGGCTCCCATGGCGAAGTCTGAGGCGTCTGTAGTTAGTATAAATGGTTTAGAGAAATCTGGTGATATCAATATAGGTGGGTTTGATATTAATTGTTTCACGTGTTTAAAGGCTTTCTGATATTCTTCATTTTCTATTTCTATGTGTGAACCCTTTTTTAAGCTATTTGTGAAAGGTTTTATTATTTTCGCGAGATTTGGAATAAATCTTCGGTACCAAGAAAGTTTTCCTAGGAAACTTTTAATTTCTTTACTAGTTTTTGGGATGGTGATTTGATTTATTGCTTCTATTTTCTTTTGATTGGGTTTTAAACCTTCGGATGATATTACGAATCCTAAGTATTCGACTTCGTTTTGAAAAAATTCAGATTTATCAATTTGGACTTTAAGGTTTGCTTTTCTAAGTGCTTCGAATATTTTTGTGATATTTTCTATATGTTCTTGTTCAGTATATCCGAAAATGATTATGTCGTCCATGTAGACGAGACATATTTTATTTATATATTCTTTTAATATTTCGTTCATCATTCGTTGGAATGATGCCGGTGCATTTACTAAGCCGAAAGGCATCCTAGTGTATTCATAATGTCCAGATGGTGTGGAGAAAGCCGTTTTTTCCCTGTCCGATCTTTCCAAGGGTATTTGGTGAAAACCTGAGTGGAGATCTAAAGTCGTGAAGTATTTTGGTTTTCCTATTCTATCCAATAAGTCGTCTATTTTAGGAAGAGGGAATTTATCTTCTCTGGTTTTTTGGTTTAATTTTCGGAAGTCTATTACCAATCTAGTTTTCCGTTTCCCTGACGCATCTATTTTTTTTGGTACTATCCAAATAGGTGAGTTGTATGGTGATTTAGATTTTTGAATGATCTGTGCTTTTAATAAGTTTTTAATGTGTTCTTCTATATCTTCGTCATAACATTGGGGTAGTCTGTAGTTTTTTGTATATATGGGTGTTTCGTCTGTGGTGTGAATTTTGTGTGTGGTGACGTTAGTGGCGGAGAGTTGTTCTCCTTCTTTGGGGAACAAGTCCTCGTATTGTTTTAGTAATTTAGCAATTTTTAGTTTTTTATTAATATCTAGATTTTGATCTCTAAATTGTATGTAGTTTAGTTTATTATTGAGTTTATTTTGTGTTGTAAATTTCATTTTTCTGTTTTCAAAATAGATTTCATTTGTTTTAAAATTTAGTGTTATATTTAGTTCTTTTAATATATCCATACCGAATAATAGATTGCATAAATAATGAAAGTCTGTAATATAAAACTTAAATAATTTTTTATTTATTTTTAGATTAACTGAATTTGTAAGTGTTTTCTTTCCATTTGCTGTGTGAAAGGTAATTTTATCTTGATTGTTAATTTTCAGATTTCTTGATTTTGCGTAATCGGGTGATATGAAATTTATGTTTGATCCAGAGTCAATTAGAATAATGGAGTCGTGATCGTGTAATATCGGGATCGAATTTTGATAATTAGCCATTACGTATCTTCGTTTTCGACCAATGTGTCTTGAAAATCCTCGAAGGCGAATTCTGTTTCGTCTTCTTGTTGTTCATTATATTCGTTATTTGGTTCATTAGTGGTTGTTACATCGTTTTCGATGTCTGTTTGGTAATTCTGTCTTGGTATGATTGTCTGTGTTGACATTGGGCCGGTCTGTCTAGTTTGTGTGGACATTGGTTGAGGTGTAAATGTCCTTCTTGTGTTTATGTCATTTACTATGTTTTGTCTGCCGAAGTTATTCCTACCGTGTGGTTGAAAGTGTCTTTGAATCGTGACTGGTTTTGAAGGAAACATTTGTGCCGGGAATTTCTGTGGTGGTGTATTCTTCTGTATGTTATTATGTGTTGTTTTTACTTGGTTTTCAAATCTCCTTAGGGGAGATTGATGTTGGGCGTAATTAAAATCGTTTACTAATAGCTGTTCACATTCTTCAAGAGATTTAGGATTTTTGACCGTGAAGGATCCTCGAATGAGATGAGGTAAACAATTTATGAAGTGAGATACTACGATTTTCTGATTTTCCGCGATAATTGCGTTTTTTGTTACTAATAGATGTTGTGTTAGCATGATTTTGTTCTTATATTTATTAAAATTATTAGTGATGTCTTTGAGAAACAAATCGGAATTGTTATTTTTGGTATTGTATATGATTTTTAATAATAAAGTTTCGGCTGTTGTTTTATCTTCGAAATTTAGTTGTAAGAATGATTTTAATGTTGGCCAATCAGCAAATGAATTCTCTGAGAGATATGTTTTTGCAGGTCCCTTTAATTTATTTTTTATTAATTGAAATAAAAATATTCTTTGAACGTTTGTCAATACAATTCCTGTAAAACATAATATAAATTCGTCTACAGTATTTATAAAATATGGTAGATCTTTAATATTACCGTCGTATTCAGGGATACCTTTAGAGAGCATTTGAATTTCGTTGTTTGTGGTTGTGGCCATTTTTGAGTTGAGTTGTAATTTACTGGGCGTTAATATTAAATTTCTTATAACACTAGGTGTTTGGTTTGTTTCTGAATCAGAATCTGATGGGTTTGATTCTGGTTCACTATCGCTATTGTACATATGATTTGTAATGTGTGTGGAACTGTGCCGGTTCCTCGGTGTCTTTATTACTAGTTATTACTAGAGACACCCCTTTTGTGTAATATATTTAGGTTTATAATTTGTGTTATGCCTTGTGCTGGGGCTCGTTTTGATTCTTAAAAGCGTTAGCCTTTCCTCAAAACCCTTTAGTGTATTTTGTTACATATATTTTACTTACAGTTGAAGTAAAAGGATGATTAACAAGATAATCATGTTTGTTGAGAATCAGCTAGAGATTTTCTTCTGGTTTTCTCTGGTAATCGGGATCAGCGAAGTTGTGTTGTCCTGGTTTCCCGGAGAGGTGGAGTCAGCGAATGTGTGTTGTCCTGGTCCTCCTTGACTGCTTGCCTGGATGATGGTTAGAGATGGGTTGTTCAACCTCTGATGGGCCACTGTTTAGGCCTGAGCTGGTGTTTCGCTCATAGATTCTTGTTCGGATGCCAAATAAATCGATGGAGATCGAAAGAGATTTATTTATTTTGCTTAAAACTCTTTTGGCATCCTACCGACTGCGCCAATTATAATTTTCGATTTGTATTTAAGGAAAAAAAATACAAATTCTTTCGTTTTGAAAATTATATTTTATTTATTTAGAATCTAATTACAACTGACGTGAATACGTTCAGCAACAGTACAAGAGTGTTCTAATCTAGTTTTTTCAAGCTTATATATCATTCTCTTATCATAACATAGTTCAAAGAAGTATGAGTCAGACAATGGAACCATTGTCTAATATAATAAAACACTTCGTCATCAAAATACAGATATCATAATCAAAATACAGATATCATAATTAAAATACAGATATCATAATTTGTGTAAAATTTTTGAAATTGAAAAAAATCAAACAACTGCTTACAGGCCGCAAACGAACGGAGTGATAGAGCGAAGTCACCGTGTTTTCAAAGATATGTTATCGCATTTTGTGAGTCGAGACCAAACGGATTGGGATGAGTGGTTACCATATGTGCTGATGGCGTACCGAAGTAGCGTACACAACAGTACAGGTGAGACACCATTTTTCCTGATGCATGGCCGAGACATGGAGTTACCATACGACAACATAACTAGACCTCAGACTTTACGTTACGATTACGACGACAATTACGCGGCAGAGTTAAAACAACGACTGCAACTAGTATTCAGTAAGGTAAAGCAGCACGTAGCACAAACGACTGAGACAGTACACAAACAATTTAACAAAAACGCAAAGTCGACAAGTCACAATGTCGGTGACGCGGTTTATTTACATGACCCGATAGTACAGATAGGAACGTCGCGTAAGCTACATAGACCTTGGACAGGACCGTACTTTATTATAGAATCAATGGGGCCCGTAAATTATAAAATTAAAGATAAAAAATCGGGAAAAATTCTGAAGGTACATGTAAATCGTTTAAAACCATTTAAAGCGGACATAGAAGCAGACAAAGAAAACGAACCAGCAACTGAGACAGAAAAGAGTAATGAAGATACCGGGACGAACACACAACAAAAGGACAATAATTTTCAAAATTATCAATTAGTTTTACAGGACTTGGCAAGCAGACAAATTTCAAAACAAATAGCACCACAAACACCCACCACACCATATCACACGCGAAGCAGAGGGCCAGTTCAAGACCACCCCTGGATCTTAACACCAGGAAGACAGTAGCTTCTTATTTTGTTACAGATAAAAGCAACTCTACTCTTGACTGCAGAGGGCCGAGCACAAACATCATCACCGTGGCTCTAAAGGACGTGGAGGAGTAGTATCAGTAGTATTTTTATTGTTTTGTTTTGTTTTTTTTTTGTTGTTAAAAAAAAAAAATAACAAGGAGTTATGATTCAAATATTTAGTAAACGAATTACAAGACCACAAGAATGTAATTAGCAAAATTAAACAGCACTATTCCACTTGCACAGTATGCAGTAAGCACTTTAATTAAAAATAAGTTAGGGTACGTAGGGCGAGTCATGGGTGAAGTCTCTAAAGTTCTCCATGACTCCGTTGACACATATTTTACAGGAAAAAGCAGAGCAGATAGATTGCAGTCACCTTGCGCCGGCTCTGTATTACGTAGAAAACACATGGCTAGATTACAGTCCAGAATTAACACAGAGCATTGAACCGGAAGTCTTGGAGGTGTAGCAGGAGCCGCAGTTTAAATTCAAGCCCTTGTACGATATCGGCAATGCTGGCATATACTCCAAGGCGGAGATAAAATCAGCGCAGGACGCGTTAATTTTTGGACTGGAACGACAAGCCATTGCCAACATCATAACAAGGAGGGTGGTCGGGAGAGACACAGCAGACCAAGGCTTGTCTACTCTCGACTTGTTTACGAAAGGAGAGTTACAGAGCCTGGCCATGTCTACTGTCAAGCAAATGTGGGGTTGGTTCTCCAGTCTGGGTATGTTTATGTCAGGATTCATCGGGGTTTACACGATTTTCAAAATTTTTAAATTTACATTAGACGCACTTTTGAATGGATATAACTTGTATAGTACGATGGGATGTACGATTGGACTAGCAGCTTGCTTGTGGAATGCACTGACGCATGTGGTGCTACACAACCACTACAGGAAGGCGCGATCAGCAGTTCATGAGCAAGAACTGGAAACAATCGTTGTAAACCGTGATGAGGAAAAGGAAATACCCGGGGTTGTAACACCTAGTGCGCCCCCTGTAGAACCAAGTCCGAAAAATATGTGGCAACTTTATAGATAGAATAGATATAAGTTATACAAGTTTTGGGTTGTTAAATTTTAAGGAGAGACCACTCTTCACCACAGTTTTGAGGGAACCGACAGCTACAGCCAAATAAGAGATGACGTCGCCGAGAACTAAGGACAGCAGAAGGGCATGCAGGGCAGGGCAGAATAAGGGCTAACGAACCAAAAAGTGCATGTCGCAGCCAAAGGTGCAGTCCACGACTCGGTAACGATGTGGCATCATTCAAAGGAGGAGGAAGACTCATCCCATGGTGATGAACCACGCATCCAAAGAGGCGCAGCTGGGTACAGTGTTTAGATATACAATCGTGTGAAGTGTAGTGGTCGATAGAGACACTAAGTTTTAGATTTAAGGAAATTGTGCCCCTATACGGAAGCAAATTTCAAAGAAGGGAGGAATGTAACAAGTCTAAGTCAGCACAATTAAGACATACATATTAAGTAACTTCAATAACTGGGTCATGGTGTGACATGTGTAATATATAAACAGTATAGCAAAGTGTAATACTTATTTTGCTGACTTAGCATTGTTCCAATATTATATAAGGAATGAATATGATACTCGGGGGAGAGTTAGTGCCAAAGGGCTGACCGGTTGGGCCAGCAGAGTAGAGTGTAAACCCGTTAGAGTCAACACATCAAGGCTGTATCGAGTAGTGCTGTGTAAATGTATGTATACTATTTATTAAATATATTTATACTTTTATACTTAAATACTTGCGTCCTTCAATCTGACAAGAACCCGTATATTATTTGCTAACTCTCGTCATAACGAGAAGGGTTACACTGTAATAAATCTTCTGAAGATGGCCAAGGAAGTCGATATACATACATTTCTAAATATTTTGACAGTTGAGAGTCGGACTGGCTCGGGAAATATGAACACACGCTGTACCTTCTTTTGTTTACAGCATCTGCAGAATAATTAATTATATTTATTTTAAAATAAATATGTTCATAAACAATACTGTCAACGGCTATTTTTGAAATCTCGAGAACTATTAGAGCTAAATTTGTTTTCCATGCACTAGATACTATTCTTAATTAGTAATGATGAAGAGAACTGAATTTTAAACAAAGATTGTCGATATCAAACTAGAGATTTGACATATTTTGCATCTGTCCATTTTTAATATTAACTTAAATTTTTGAAAATAAATTGAATAACTCAAACTTGAAAAGATAATTTTTTTTCTTTTAACCGTGTCAATCTTGAATAAGTTAATTAAATTTTCGATTGAAATCAAATAAGTTATTATTCGTTCCATTTTAAAACTAGCCTGTATTTTCATCTCTAACAAAATAGTTCTACTTCGTTTACTATTTCAAGTACGTAGTGCAATTTTACCAAATATCGCTATTTTAAAACTTAATATTCTCACTTACTTATCTTTGCCAATAATAATAAAAAATAGGCCATAGATCTAAGGGTTTAGTGTCGCTTTAGGCCAATTACAAGTAAAATTTCATTATAACTACAGATGACAAAACATATGGGGTAGGTGGCTCAGTATAGTCGGCCTGTGGATCTTGAGAATCCTGGTTCGATCTCCACAGCCGACAAACAATTTTCACCAATTTAAATCTACCCCTGTGGCTCCCCTTCCACTAATATCTTTGGGGGCCGTGATTTGACGACTGATAACCGCACTTCACACGAAAAAAATATATCACTTACCGAGATCTGCTTAGGCAGAGTGCCACATCCAGTAATGCGTAAAAGGCGTGATGATAAATTTATTTATTGTTTACGAACATTTATAAACATTGATAAAACAGTACTAAATGGACCTATTAATCATTTTGCTTTTACTAGTAGTTATTTTGAAGTGAATTGTTTAACCATTTTTATTTGACTGCATATTTAATTGTGTCGCACAACCTAAATAAATGGATGAAATATGTATTATCAACAATATAGTATTTTGTTTAGCACATTTTCATATAAATTTGTGGTTTCTAGTTTACCAGTAAATCTTAAATAAGTTTTAAAATTCGGAAAATATTAAATTTCTTACAATGAGCAAAAGTTGACCTTTTGGGGTAGTTTTGTTACGTTCTCTTTTTTTGTATGCGCCCTTAATTAGGCAACCCTTGCGACGGAGACGTATTCGTCGAGTATTGCGGTGGAGACGGCACTTGTGAGAGGCGCCAAGGCTAGCTACTTCTGGTTCCGCGCGGTTTAATTATACCGGACGTTACCTGAAATTTGAATCGTGTTCAATATTGCTATTTCACCTAAAAATGGGAATTCGTATTGTAAACTTTGAATTGTGTGGTCGTGTTACCGATTTAAGAATTAGAGTATTTGGATATTTGAGGCAAAACTGCATTTGGATTTGCGGTAACCGAACCAAGAGAGTATTTTTAACTCAACGGAGTGTTCCAGATTTGTGAGGCCCTCGACAGTTTATTCACTTTAAAGCCGCCCTCGATCTTAGGTAAGGTTAATTCTTTTTTTTTTGGTATAGCTCTCGTGATATAATTTTTGCATTTGACGTCTCGGTTGAGATCTGTAAAGTAATTTAACTTCATTTAACTTCTCGCAGTCAGATTTAAAATTTCTTTTACCTAACGGTGGGATTGTAAAGCAGTGGCGTACGTCTCTCATAGGGCATCTTAAATGTCAATATTCTTTTCAGGCTTTTCCCGTTTTTTTCTTTTCTTTTTTTCGTTTCTCCTTTTGTTGGATGTTATCATTGCGTATTTGCGCCCCTGTAACGCATCTGGTTGATGAGACGCAAGGATCACCGCGTCCCCCGGACTGTTGGACGTATTATCCCGTAAACCGTGGTCTCGCTGAAGGGAAGTTTATCCACCTACGCCACTGGAGCGAGCGAGCGTGTTGCGAGGTCCGCCATCTTGGAACCGACACGTCACCAGTCCAAGCGCTCCATCTGACCGTCAACTGGGGAACGCAGATAAGAATTTATCTATTAAAATTTGCTCCGCTTAATTAAGATTGTTACACTTTGTGATACTTACCATTGGAGGACTGTACGTCTGTTCCTCAGTCTATTTAAGTTTGAGTTCATTCATTATTTTTGTGTTCATTCATTTGTTCGTCATTCCCCGTTTGTACCGTATTGTAAAATCCGATCATTCGACGTTGTTTTCACTGATGCGCGACGTTGGCACTGCGATTCGTAGCTGGTGTCATTTCGGGAAGCGTTTAGGGCTTTCGCTTTTTGCCATAGCGCGATTACGAAACCTATAGTCGACTATCGGTCCCCTCGTGATTCTGTTGCGCGCTCTTTCAAGTTGTTGAGCGAGGTCCTGGAGTGGCTTCACGACGCACTCACTACGGAACTACCTAGTTCATTTAATTGTCATCGGCTGATCGGGTTGTCTCGAACTACCGTCATATCATTTCTGTTAGTTTTAGTGTTGTTATTTGTAGTTACCTCTAGTCAATATATTTTATGTCACTTTCATACCGACGTGCTAGTATTATTTATTTGTGAGTACCTTACCCCGCTGTGGTTAGTTGACCAACCAGTAAGAGTTGAACCAGGCGGCAGGTCAACTGGCGCCCTAACCGACATCTCCGATTCACAACTCACCCCCAATCTCGACTGAGTTCGCCGCGGTTCAACCGGCCTTGCCCGGGGTCTTGTGAAAGATCGTAGCAGTTTGTAATTTTGATTTATTATAACCCCTCTGGAAATCAATAGAGCAAATAAATTAATGTCGATTAAGATATTTTTCCGGGATGTGTATATGAATTTCCTAATATCTAAAATTTTATGATTGAATTTGTATGTTTGGAGCTCATACTAACAGGACATGGATGCAGCAATTGAGTGAGAACGCTATATTATAGAGCGCAGTGAGGGCAATTGACTACCTGTTACCTCCTTTCAAAGTGCTGGATCCCTGAAAAACTTTGTGATTGCAACTATAACCTATCAAACCTATGAAATTTTGGTTACATAGAAAAAAAACATCATATAATCAATTGGTGTACTCAAATTTGAAGGCAGATATAGATTTATTTAGTTTTTTTTTTATAAGAACATGTTTTCATGAGTGTCCCAAAAACGTAGCAATATAAATTGAAAATCTTGTTTTGGTCTGGAAATATTATAGAAATGAATGAAATTGAAATATGAAACCTTATAAAATTATAATATATATGGCTTTACATGTTCTGAATTGTTTTAAAATCTTATTTTATAATTGTTAATGCTGTCAAAGAATTTTGAGTGATACAAAGTACAAATTTTAAACATTTATAAAAAATAATTTAAAGAATTTTAGCACTAATAAGGGGTTGTAAGTTTATTTAAATAAGTAGATAATCGTGTTAATAATACCTTTTAAGTGGATAAATCAACAAATAGTTCAGAAATAAGTTCCAATGTAATATTTATGGGCCATTGAATTTGTACAAAAAAACGATTAAAATTAGAATAGCTGGTGTAGGGAAAGTTATTGATTTAACTAAATTATCATCTAGGAATTGTGTAGATACAAAAATATCATAGGTAGTATAATGTCAAACGAAACGACACTTGTGATGTTTACAAGCGAATATCTCGCGAACCAGAGACATAGAATTTTTGTAACTATTTTTTTCGAAATTTTCGTAAAAGACTGAACAAAAAACATGTATTGTGGTTCTGATTTAAATTTGGCAATTTTTACTTTTTTGAAAATAAAAAAGTGGGCGACCATAATAAATATAACGTTCAATCTCTGCCAGACTTCATCAGAGTTTTCTCATGGCGGTAAGTTGTTGTTTATTTATTAATTAGCTTCTAATCATTATTTAAATAATTTTTACAGTAGTTTTGCTTATATATTATAGATAAATAAAATTACTTTTTAAGTGCATCAGCTGCAATTTAACAATCTTCATAGTTGCTAAAGAACATTCATGAATAGAGATGATTTTTTTTTATTTTTTTGGATTGAACCCGGATATCTAGAGCCACCATCCATCACCCAACATACCATTTATGCCTATACTAGGTCAACAGTGCTTAAAGTGTTTATGTGTTACGTATTGTTTTAATATTACCAGACAATACTTGATTAAATATTTTTTGTCATAATTTAATACGAATTTCACTGATTTTAGGATACAGTCGTCATGGAAGTGGTTGTCCAGGTTCAGATCCAGGTGATTGTCAAGATTGAAAGTTGCTCAAAGGTCAGTTCAGTCTACGGTCACTTGGAGTTTCGGCAGTTCTGGAGCAGCGCAGTTAAATTCTTATTTATTTATTTATTTATTATTATTAAGCTCTCTACAGGACAAAGTCCCAATTACAGAGGGCATATGAAAAAACAATACAAAAAAAATAACAACAAAACATACGTTACCATATATAACAAAACAAGTATAAATTAATTAATCAAAAAAAGTATGAAGCTGTGAAATAACAAATGTATCAACTATTTGTGTTCCACATCAAACAGAAAATTCCTAAATCATTTGTCCTTAAATATACGCAGAGTATCACAAAATATATCTATATTATCCAATTGTAGGTTTATTTGTTTGAAAGTAGCACACATATACCTAACAGGGCTCCTTGCGTCATAATTAGTTCTGGCAGTACTCACAACGAACGTTACTATCTGTCTCGGGTAGCAATTACGTGGTACATTAATTCAAATTAATGATAACAGGTAAGGGTCATCGATAGCATTATTTAATAGTTTATAAAGAAAGTTACAAGCCAGAATGCTACGACGACTATCAAGTGATACCATTTTGAACTCGAGTAGAGACTCATTATAGTGGAAAAAATTAGATTGATATGTTGGTTTAGAAAATTTGAACCAACAATGACGTAAACATTTTCTTTGTATAGATTCAATAGCTCTAATCGAGTTCTTGTAAAGTGGATTCCACACTAAAAAACAGTATTCAAGTTTTGCGCGAACAAAACAATAGTACAGAGATTTGAGGGCGACGATTTTATTGAAGTTACGAGTGTTGCGAATAATAAAACCCAAATTTCGGTAGGAAGATTTAACAATTTCCCTCACATGGCAGGTAAATTGAAGTTTATTATCAAAGAGCATCCCCAAATCTCTAATTTGAGATACCCGAGACAGCGCCACATTAATCATTTGATAGTTGAAAATAATAGACGATTGCTTAGTAGAGTATGACATAACTTTACATTTATTAACATTGAAGAAAAGTTTGACAGTAGAAGACCACGATAGAATAGCAGCAATGTCTTGATGAAGCAGAAGGCAGTCATCAAGAGAATTTATAACTTTATAAATTTTGATATCATCGGCATAGAGAAGACATTTCGAATACTTTATGTTATCAGTGACATCGTTAATAAATAGGTTAAATAAAAGTGGGCCAAGATTAGATCCTTGCGGAATACCAGAGGTAGCAATGAAAGAGAGGGAAGAGTGGTTATTGTAACGTACAAGCAACTTCCGATTAAATAAGTAAGAACAGATAAGATGAGATAAGTTACCTACTTGAAAATTTAAAATTATAAACAAGTTATCTATTAGGATTTGATGATTAACTTTATCAAAAGCTTTAGCAAAATCAGGGTATATGACGTCTATTTGTGAATTGTTTCGCAGGGAATTAGTCAAGAATTCTGTAAAGTTGGCAAGGTTGGTAACAGTCGATCTTCCTTGCATAAAGCCATGCTGATCGTCAGAAATTTTGTGACGTACGTTTGTATACATAAAGTTTTTCAAATACTTTGGAGATATTCGAGATAATGGCTTTGGGACGGTAATTTGCTATATTTGCATTATCACCAGATTTGAAAACAGGGGTAATAAAAGTAGTTTTTAGAGTAGACGGAAAAGTATTAGTAGACAAAGAGAGGTTAAATAAAATATGTAAGAGTTTCACAAATATGTCACAACAGCCTTTAAGAATAAAACTAGGTAGGTAATCAGGACCAGGATTGCGAAAGGATTTAAGACTATTTATAGCTGAACGAATGTCCGCTTCTGATATGACGTTGATGGAAATAAAGTCAGAAGAAGTATCATTAGAGAGGGGTGGAGCAGGGGAAGGAGGCAGGGGGTCATGTTCATAAACAGAAGAGAAATAAGTAGCAAAAGTTTGAACAATAGATGGCGTAGAGTCGAAGTAATCATCATCTAAATGTAATCGGCCTGGAATGCGAGAGGTATTTGATTTAGAATTAACATACGACCAGAATGTAGAAGGTTCATCTGAGATGCTAGCCTGTATAGAGTTTAAATTTCTGATGCGCAGATTTTATGTCACTCTTAATTTTAGAGCGAAGTGCTTTAAAGTGGGTGTAATATAAAATGAATTTGGTTTGATTATACAACTTATGATATTTATCTTTTAGTTTAATATCTGAAATAATGGATTTAGTAAACCAAGGAGGGTATTTGGAGGTTTTTCTAATAGATTTAGGAACGCATTGGTTCATAATATTATATAATATAGTGTAAAATCTAGAGTAAGCATCATCAACTTGATCATATTCGGATAAAACACTCCAATCAGTTGAATTAAAAAGGTTGTAGAGAAGTAAATAGTTCGCCAACCGGAAATTGTAGTAAGGAGTCGAGGTGTCAAATGAGGATTTAGGAATGGAAGGAGAAATTTGAATAGTGACATTAAGGGCAGGATGATAATTATCTTCATTTAATAAAGGACACAGATCACGTGATACAGAACAGTATACATTGGACAAAACAATATCTAATAGCCTATTGTCAAGGTTGTGGACAATATTATACTGTGAGGCATTCAAAAAATTATAGAAGTTCACAAAAGAGATAGTGACATTATTGGTTGTTGAGTGAGTATGAAAATCAGACAAATTGGAAATATCGTATTGAAGTCACCCAGGATAATAAAATCACTGTACATAATGCCTGGAATTGATTCAATGCAATCATAAATATAATTTTGTTGATCAAGGGAGATAGGGGGAGGAGAGTAAACGACAACAATGAAGAAATAATTGCCAGTAGTTATTTTAACTTGAATACAGACAATATCAGCAACAGATAAGGGATTGAGATTAAGATGTACCAAGGACGACGTGAATTTGCTATGTACAGCACACAACACACCTCCACCTCGACTCTTGCCAGCTCTAGATAGATCGCGATCACATCTATACACTTTGTAAGAAGTATTAAACAACTCACTATCATAAACAGAGCTTTGGAACCATGTCTCTGTCAATGTAATGATATCAAAAGTAGTGCAACACGAATTGTTAAAAAAGTCATCCAGCTTGGAATTCATACCACGTACATTTTGATAATATAAATTCATTAGAACGATACTGCGTATAAGATAGACAGTTATTATAAGAAAGAACAAATTATTTGGTTTCAGATGGCTTGACTACAGCTAATTAACAAACAACAGGTGAGCGTATGAATCACAGACAGCTGTGAAAGTCAATGGTTTGTACGCTCAAAATGAGAAAGACAGACTATATACAAAATAAGGAGAAAAATTAGTTCTCAACTAAAACAAGATATTTATATCAAAGATAGATACACAATATAATAGAGCATTTCTGCACTGCAACTCCAAAAAGTAGAATAATATTTACTAAACTAGTTACATATTTTCAGAATCAGCGTCGAGATCAGTTATAGGTAAATCGCTTAACTTATTTATCTTCTTGACAACATTGTTCATTTTTAGAAAAATATTTCATCCCGTGTCGAGATATTTCTAAAGCCGAGTAATTTAGAGGCCTGGGAGAATAACTCGAATCTGCCCTTAGTTAAATCTTCCTTAATCGAGATTTTAGTCCCTTTTAAGAGTTTCCTGGCACGAATAACTTGATCACGACTTTTATATGAACAAAATTTTACAATTACAGGTCGCGATTTATCAGCTTTTTTTACCAACTCGATGGCAACAATCTATATGATATGACACAACACTGAGTTTTAGTTTGTCTTTAATAATCGCACATACCTTAGCTTCAGACATTTGCGAATTTTCATTATCACCAGTCTCCGGGATGCCAAAGAAGCGAACACAGTTGCGCCTTGAGTACTGCTCCAGTTGATCCACCCTCTCTTCAAGAGCCTTATTTTGGATAGTTGATTCATAGAGCAGTTTTTGTTCGTCAAGTTTGGCGTTGAGAGTAGCGAGAACTTTATTAACCAGTTTGGCGATAAAGTCTTCGTTGAGCAGAAGCCCGTCCAAGACCTCTTTGACGACGACATTCACATTGCACGTTCCCATTTTAATAGTGAATTTAAATAAAAAAAGAACTTGTAAAAATAAAAAATCGCAAAAAATTACAAATAGCGGAGTAGCAAGCGAAACACGTCTAGTCACGGCAACGCATATATACAATATGGAGGTAAGAATACAGTTGTAGTCAAATTAAGTTCTTACTTCTATATATTTTTGGGTGCTAGACATCATCACCCAAGGTTTGTTAGTAAAGGATGAGTGTCAACTAATCTCTTCAATGATTTTCACTATATATTTTACCTAATTCCGCTCGTAGCACCTTTGCAAATCTAAAACATGAGCAGATAACTTTTTATAAAAGCTTCAATATCTTTAATGTCACCCATCGATTGGCGTAGAGGATAGTCTTACAGTATGGTACAAAATTAGCGTCCATACACATTTTACCCACATTTAAAAAAATAAAATAAATATTTGAAATTTGATCTTAAAATTAAACTTTCACAATTCACCAACCAATGAATATAGAAGTAATTTCTTTAGTCATTTACCAGTGGCGTATTTATTATTTTTATTGTGTTGGAACAGAGTCTGTTGGGCAAGTGGTTACGTGTTACGTTGCTGGGTGGGATTTAACTGTTTTATTTATTCATTTTCATTAGGATAAGATTACAGCGCAATGAATAACTGAATAAAGTGATTACGAAAATATCAGTTGGAGAAACTCTGGGATTATTAATGTGCATGTTTAAGAGTTGATAATTGTTGCTAAATTGTGACTCGAACATAATTACAGGAAAAGTCAGCATCAGTTTGATTGGGCGACTATCGAATTTGTTGACATAATCTTTCTACATCTTTGAATTCAGTCTTTGTTTCAAAATTGCGATTTCCCTGAGTCTTTAATATTTTAAATTTAAATAACGTTTCACAAGTCTTTAAATCACGGCCCCCAAAGATGTTATTGGGTGGGGAGCCACAGGGATAGATTTAAATTGGTGAAAATTGTTTATCGGCTGTGGGGATCGAACCAGGGTTCTCAAGATTTACAGGCCGACTCGATACCACTGAGCCACCTACCCCATATAAATATTTAATCTCATTAAATTGCAAAACAACAAGTTAAATATATCAAGACAAAAATTAATCCAGAGGTTCTGCAGTTGAAGATAGTCAAATAATTCAAGACTTTTTTATATTTAAATTATTATTTAATTCTCAAATTAAAAGTCATGTTGAACAATATAATACTGAATAATAAGAAATAATTAAAATAATAATTATGTTTTAAATATATTACTAGCATCAACAAAATTATTTAATATAATATAAATATACTCAACTTAAAGAATAATAAAAATAAAAAGTAATAAAATATGAATATATTAATTACAAGATAATAAATTAATATTGCTGAGAACGATGACACCTTGAATTTTGCTGCTGGAAATTAAGAAAAACAACAATATATCATAAAGTGGAAGAAAGTATATCTTGTACAAAACTAATGATTGCAGATTTATAAATATTTAATAATCTATTAAAATGATTTTTTTGTGAAACACTATTTTAAATCACAGTCTCCACTTTGTAATCTCGCCTGGGAGATTTTAGACGGTAGAGGTCTGTACAACTATCATTTTATGTGGGTCTATGATGATGCCATTTTTGTAACCAGTCCTGGTGAATTCCTGTAAAAGGATTATGTTATCAACGAGTCTGACAAACTAACATTTACACTTTCTGATATTATATTTGGTTTGCTGAAGACACTGACAGAATTGGGTTCGAAACTCAGAACCTGCAGATTTCATTTGAGGAACTCATTCCAGGATCAACTGCAAAGAGCTTCTTCGGTGATTTATTTATGTAAAATACATCGTAAATATGTCACTGGTTTAAAAAATAATATTTAAAATGAACTCTTAATGAAGTCCTTTATTAAAGTTATCTAAAATAAATATTAGATTTGGTAGTTATTTGAATTCATACTTTATACTACTAGTAGCGACCAAATCGCAACACTCACAATTGTGAATGTTCATTGGTTTCTGCGCAGTGATAAAATACCAAACATTTATTCTACATACTTGGAAACTTTTGCGCTCGTCATAAACCTTAAATAAAATTAATTCCTCAACTTATAAGACGTTCACACAATCTTACCCCCTCAATCTTAACACATACATCTTATTCACATAAAAATAATAATAATAAACAGTGAGTGATCTTAATTAAATTGCAGCATTTAAATATTGTCATAATTTTATAATCGCTGCATTCAAACTAAAAATTTAGATTGAGTTTAAACATCATAATATTTTTTCTTGTTCATTCTATGATAATTTTATAAATAATGATAGTTGATATGATCAAACGTTGTTTTAGGGATAAATGCTAAGAATGAAATTGATACAAAATTTAATTACCAGTATTTTAATGTTTTTTTTAATAACTAGGAAATTTTCAGGATGCATTGCACTAATTAGGATTGTACTAAATCTAGTTTATCTATTTTTTTCAACTTTTTGACTCATACCGCCCGCATATTATGTTTAAATTTTAGTTTTTAAGTTGTACTCTGAACCCTTGCAACCTTTATTGTAATAGATTACTTGTAACTATAGTATCTGACATTTAATTCTTTTAATTTTTAATCGCTGACATTTATCTCTAAAATAATTTAGGGGATCAGTGAAATTAACACTTTTTATTGGCGTTTATATTAGCGTTCATTAGGTACAGAACTGTCTTGGTTTAATTTAAATTTAATGTTTAGTTACCCACCAAATTGAATTTTTAGATGGCGTTTAACTATTGTGCAGTTCAAATAACGTTAACTCATTCAGTATAATTAGATAAACATAAGGTAATTGAAAATTATTAAATTTTTTGTTTAGTCAGGATCAATGGTATCTGAATGGGTTTATGTCGACGAAGAATATTTAATTAAATTCAATGTGAACTCGTATAAGGAATGCAATGAGGAATAATATTAATCAAAGTGATGTTTCTGTTGATACAGGATCACAATGTCAGCTGGATAGATTCTAGACGTTCCATGATCTTCTAGGATTAATCCAGTCAAGGACATCTGCCGAAACCAGAGACAAGGACCAAACTACAACACTGTGTAGACTTTTTAACTTTCATTTAAATTATTTATTTTTCCATCAATGAAACAAACAGGCAATTCTTGTTGACTGCTGGTTTAAGAGCTTGCTTGACAAGCATCACTTTAGCAGGTTCAATTTCCGCCAAGTGATTCGAATTCCACTATAAACTGTAGGTCGCCTGTATTGTCACTGGATTTACATTCTTGCTATGCAACGTTGTAAATATATATTAATAATAAATTTGCTAATCACATTTTTCAAAATTTAAAAGGTATAATTACACCTTTTGTCTACGTCAGAGTGTTGCAGCTCTGCAGTTGTACATCTCAGTAGATGATATGCATTTTGATCGTGAAGTACGGTTATCAGCCGTCAAAACATGGCATATTCTGCTGTTATGGAATCAAAATTAAGGCCTATAGGTCACTATAGCCATTATCCATTCCATACTACAAATAAATAATAAATTAATCCATTTAAATCCACATAAATATTAATAAGAAAAAGTAAAATTGTACTACTCAGAAGTGGATAAAGGTGCAATGATATGTAGTAAGAATATTCTAAATTATTTTGAGCTCAGAGGACGGATGGGAAGCTAAAATAAAGCAACGCATTTGTGGTTTTATATGTAATTATAAAAATATTTCATAAAAAAAATCCAAATCATTTTGAGCTAGTGAGTGGTAATGGTAATATATATATATTTATTTATTTACAATTAATACTTACGGATAAGTGAAAATGCCCGGGTTCAGGCGCACAATAATATATTTATTTAATGTAGATTAATTTTAAAACGACACAGTCGTAGACAATGAAGAAATTAACAGCACTTGACACAACAGTAAAGTACTTTGAATTAAAACCAATTTACTCGTATTTTGAACTTCCATTATCTTTATTACTGAAAAAATACTTTTAACAATTTATAACACAACGTTTCGATAGCGCACAAAATTATATAAATATATATAAATTGTTAAAAGTATTTTTTCACTAATAAAGATAATGGAAGTTCAAAATAAATTGGTTTTAATTCAAAGTGAATCATTATCTTATAAATTTAAAAATAAATAAGGTACTTGATTACGATGAAATAAAAGCGAGATAAATAAGTAAATTTAGAAAAAGTTCGCGGGTTCAGATTCTGCTGACTTAGTTTAGAACAACAATTTTTATTTAAATCTTATAATCGTAGCTCAGACAGTGTACATCCTGTATACGTGCAGTTGTTGAAAGTTTCATAGTTAATTAATTAGTTTCAGGTCCAGGTTGTGGAAGAAGCTCTCTAGACGCCTTCAGAAGATTCTAGTCAAGAACAAGATGAATAAAAATAAAACAACCGTGACTGCATTTTAAGTATTTTATCTTGTTCATCTACCGAAACCGTCCAGAAATTTCTCCCTTCTTCTATTTAAGCTCTCATTACAAAAGAAAATACGAAAATATTATTTCAAATTTAAATTAAATTTAAACTACAATACTTGTTGGCTCTAAGGAGATTATAAAAATAATTTACTTTTAATTCTAATATAATCAAGCCAATTAAACAAACAGTTCTTGTTGACTGCTGGTTACTCCCCAAGCGCTAGTTCGCGGATTCAACCCCTGAAAAATGATTCGAATAAACTATAGGTTGCCTGCACTGCCTTTCGAGTTCAAATTCAACAAAATTTGAAATGATTTTGAGTTTGGTGTATCGTTTTATTTTTTCCACAATTATGTTAAATATTTATAAACAACAGGGCCCCCGTAACATCAAATCTCGATGGCAAAGGCGAAGTGATATATTTATTGAATGTAATTTTTGAGCCACACAGTGTTGAAATTTTTCTGTTTATATTTAGCGCAAGATCAGATCCGAAGAGCTTCGTTAACGAGGTAGACGACGAAGATCGTAGGTATTCGTTTACGACGGCATACAATCGAGGTAAATAATTAATTAGAACCGGACTTACAGAAAGTTTGCGAGTTCAAATCATACCGACTAAAATAGCTGGAGGAGCCACAGAGAAGTAGTTTTTATGCGATAAATATACAATAGGGTCGTTCACAACTGGTTTGCGCTAACGATAATCAAAAATACAACTGCATTTGAATCAGTGACACGAAACCGTAACCAAAAACCGTACCGATATTCATCCTATTAACCGGTATTATTTTGTTTTAAAATATGAAAACCGTAACGAAAAATTAATTGATTCTGTAATCGAAACGATATTATTTCGGTTTTAAAACCATAGATTTAACCCGCTATAAATAACGTACAGAAATGAAACTAGTAAGAATATAAGTTATTAGTTTTTATAGTTTCATATAGTCGCAGTAGGACTGCCAATACTGGATATGAATGGTAGTGTGCAAGCAAGATCGACACTATGGCGTAAGTCAAATTATTTTTGTTGACTGCAAAAATACAAATAATTTTAAAAAATTGTGAATTAGTTACTTAAAAAATATACTGAAATTGTAAAATGCACTTAATATATTACTATAATGTGTTGTTTTGAACCGAAATCATAAAAAACCTTAATCGAAATATACCAAAACCGTAAAGAAACCAAAATTTATAACAAAAAAAAAAGAAACCGAAACCTGCTATATAATCTTTTTTTAAAAACCGCAACCGATAAACAAAACTGACATTATTCCGATATAAAAACCGTAACCAAACACCAAAATTTTTCGATTCGAGTTCCAAATTAGAATTTATTATAACTGTTAGGGATTCTACACTATTATTAGGATTAATTTAAGCTAGTATATTGGTGACGTGAAAACTTGTTGAAGCTCTGTAAGCATTCACCCTTCAGGGAGATAACGCAGACAAAAGAACAAAATTTAGCTGCTGTCAAATAATAATAATTGTTGTAAATTGTTATTCTTTGTGTGTTTAAAATTTTGTTCTTTTTGTTTTATTTTTCATCCATAGCTTACAGCACATTTATATTAAAATAAAAAATTATTTAAATTTCAATTGAATTTTTCTCAATATTTTTATTATACAGGGTGTTATATTTTAATAGATCCAGCAAATATCTCGCTTATTTATCAACTTAGCAATATCTTTCATATAACATGATTTATACAGCAACATGAAAGCTAGTTGATGACGGATGTACATTCATGATATCATTTCCGGTTTATTAGTAATTAATATCAACTTTGAAATTTTAAATGGAACATACTATATTTTTTACAAATTTGAAAAGTGCATCAAATTTGCTTTACAACCATGTAAAATAATCCATATGTTAAATTATTAAAAAGTAAAATGGCGGGCACTTTAATATACACCAAATCGGAAAGAGAATAGTGAGTCATGACTGTGCCTTGAAATAAAACAATTGTAATTATTATTATTAAACGAAATAATATTTTTTTGTCATAATAATACAGAAAATAAGAATAAGGAACACTTAATAACAACAAATTGATTTTATAACAAATATTCAAAATGACTCTCAGCCTCTTCAATGCATTTTCTCCCGATATGACCACTTGATTTTTGTATGGAGCTACGTGAAAGATTTTGTTTGTAATGAACCAGTAAACACATTAAACGGACTGAAGAATAAAAATGAAGCAACAATTGAATCTTTATCTGCTAACCAAATATAAAGGGCTAATTATTCTGTTTCAAAACGTTGTGCAAAATGTATAGAAAAGACTGGGAGCTATTTTGAATATTAGTTAAAAAATTATTTTGTTGTTATGAAGTGTTCCTTATTCTTATTTTCTGTATTATTATGAAAAAAAAATTATTTCGTTTAATAATAATAATTAAAATTGTATTAGTTAATTGTTTTATTTCAAGCCACAGTCATGGCTCACTATTCTCTTTCCGATTTGGTGTATATTAAAGTGCCCGCCATTTTACTTTTTAATAATGTAACATAAGGATTATTTTACATGATTGTAAAGCAAATTTGATGCACTTTTCAAATTTGTAAAACAATATAGTATGTTCCATTTGAAATTTCAAAGCTGACATTAATTACTAATAAACCGGAAATGATATCATGAATTTACATCCGTCATCGACTAGCTTACATGTTGCTGTATAAATCATGTTATATGAAAGAAATTGCTAAGTTGATAAATAAGCGAGATATTTGCTGGGTCTCTTAAAAAATAATTGTACTAGTAATTGAAACAATGACATATAGAGTTATAAGGGCGTAATTTGTTGCCTCGATGTCGTAATTTACGTTGATGTGTTGGAACTTGTTTATAGGTGACTTCAGATCTTGAATATTTTGGATGTCGATACTCATTGTTGGAATTTGGCTTGTGTTTAGCTTAATTTGGAAATCTTCTAAGATAATTGGTTTGCCGAAAGTACCGTCTCGAAATTTTAAAATTTGGTTTTTAAATTTTAGTTGGCATTGATCTTGTTTTATTAGGAATACTCCTTTTAAATTTTTAATTTCATCACCTTGTTGACATGATGCATGAATTGTTTCTGACTCTAGTAAAACTGCTAAGAACTGGTTTATTTCTTCTATAGTTTCTATTTGATTTTTCTTTATGGTTACTTTCGTGTATTGGCAATTATTATTGTTGTTATATAATATGATGTTCTTCTCGCAAGTAACGTCATTGATCTCATCTATTTTTTTTGGGCATTGGTAGATGTTTCCTTTTGTGCATGCGCCGTTCAGTGATTTGATATGACCATCAGAGATTTTTAAGAAATAATTTTTATTTGGTATGATGGTTACATTTTCAGTCTGGTATTTGGTTGGGATGGAAATAAGGTGAAATAGTTGGAAATCAGTTTCGTAGTTAATAGGGATTTCTAGAAAAAATACAATTTTGTTTGAATTTAGTTTGCAATTAACTGTTATTAATTTTTCAAATTCTAACATTTTTTTGAATGTTGGCTCTAAAGGGAATTCATTGTTATAATAATTATAAATTTTATTTAGTTGCAAATAGAAATCGTTAAATTTTATAATGCTAGGGTGCATTGTGTGTAATTTGCAAAAAGTTAATGAGTTTTCTATGTCTTGTAGAGTACTAAAAATCATACTGAATACGGTATTTAGTTGATTGTAAATATCGTGAATGGTTAGTTTATTTAATTGCTGAGTTCCATCAATAACTATGTGCATTAACTGTTCAATTTTTGACTTTAATTCTTGTTCATTATGCTTTATTGTTACAATAGTTTGATTAAATTCTCCTATTAACTGATGGTTAACGGAGTATTGATTTTTTAGTTGATCGATTAATTTGTGTTGGTTTGTTTTCAAGTGATTTAAAATTTTATCATATCGTTTCTCATTTTCCGCGTCTAAATTTCCTGTAATTACTTTTATAATGTATCCTAATCCATTTACTATTCCTCTTTTATATCTAGGTTTTTCGTAATTAACAATTAAGTGACTAAACTTGTCATCTATTGATTCTATTATATGATTAATTATTTTATCGTGGTTAATAGAGTCTGCTAAGCTAACATTGTTTATGTAAATTGTGTGTTTGAGATTGTTGTGTTGTGTTTTTAAATTATTGTACTGATCGAGGCTGGGTTGTAGGTCGAAGAAGTGTAAGAAAGTGTGTGTTGATTTCTGTAACTTTGCCGTCCCTAAATTGAGTGGTAAGAGTCCGGTGTTTTGTGTAATGTTTTTTATTTCTAGTCCGTAGGTGTGCGTGAGGTAGATGGACCTGGAAGATCGCAATTTGTATTAATATTCTTATTTATTTTTCTAGGTCTCTTAATATTTGACAAATGAATTTTGGGCTGTTTTTTATTATCTGTAGGACTAGTGTGAATTTTTGCAGTTTTTAGATTTTGATTAATTGTTTTGATTCTTTCTTTTTTGAATTTTGGCTGCTTTGTTTTATTTACCTTCTGTTTATTGTGTACGTATATTGTTTCTGGGATTTCGGGTAGATTTTCTCTAGTTTCGTTAAGTTTTTCAATTAAGTTAGTTTAATTATTTTGTAATTTTTCGTTAATACTTTGGTAAACTAATTTAGTTTTTTCGCGGTGGTTTTGAATATAATCTTGCGTGATTCTTTTCTCTAATTCTATGTCTAAAGGTGAATCTGTATCAAAATGTCCGTTGATTACATTAATTGGTTTAAGATCCGTGGAACTATGGCAGGTGTTATTGTAAGCTAATACTGCATAATTTACTTTATTTTCTATAATTTCATTTTTTGGTTTTCTTGTAAATTAAAAAGTCGAATATGTTCAATTAATGTGGAATGGAATCGTTCTATAAGACCGTTGGAGTTTGGGTGTTGTGAACTGGTGAAATGAATTTCGATTTTATGTAAAATAAATAATTCGCGTAAAATATTATTTTTAAATTCTGGGCCGTTGTCGGATATAACTAACTTGGGGATTCCGTGATGTGAGAAGAATCTTGTGAGTTTGTTACATATTTCAATTGCGTTTGTTGATGTGACTTGGTATGCTTGAGCGTATTTAGAAAAGGCGTCTATGATTGTAAGGAATTTACAGTTCTCTAGACTTAACGTGTCTACGTGAATTATGTCAAAGGGTTTATTAGGGGTTGGAGTGATGTTATATTTAGTTTTTATGGGATTGCGCTCATATTTGGATTTTAAGCAGATTTCACACTGGTTTATATAATCGCTAATGTCTTTACATTGGTTAGGCCAATAATACTTTTTTCTAATTTGGTTATAAGTTTCGTGAATACCTCTGTGATTCGTTTTACCCTCGTGATAGTTTTTTATCGTATCAGAGATGTCATTTTGATTTTCTAAATCTATTAATTTTATATTACATTTAACAAAATTTATTTCTGAGTTTTTGAAATATTTCTGTAAGATTACTCTAAATTGCTCATAAATTGGTTGTTCGAAATATAAATAGTATTTTATTTTGGGTACCACGAATTCATTGACAAAATTTATTATATCTTTTTCGAAATTACTTTTTGAGATTTGTACTTGAAGTCTCATTTTATCAGTGTGTAGTTTGATGAATTTAGGTTTAGCGGGTGAATATAAAACTTCCGAAAATATAAGTTGATTTTTTCCTACATTAACGGGGCTTTCGATAATGGGAATGCCGATGTTCAGGGTGTTCAGCGTTAGAGTGTATTGTTGCGTCAGAGTCGTCTAGTTCTTCGATATTATGTGGTATGTCGTCGTGTTCAACAATTAAGGTTTCATTGTCATTCTCAATTTTTTTATTAAAATCTTCCATAAACTTAAAGAAAGCGTCATTATTCGTGTCTTCTGTGTCGTTAATATTAATTTCGAGATTAGGTGGTGGGATACGTTTTAATTGAGATTTTGGAATAATTACTTCTGCGTTATCAATGCAGTTAGTATGAAGCTTGATTATTTTATCAGACTTGGGTGTTAATTGTACGTAGTGTGGACGCGGCTTTAGCTGATGATAGTGAATGTTTATCTCGCATGTCGGTGTTCTTATCTTATCGTTTACTAGGTCAATGGTTGCTTCTATTGTTTTGAGGTTGTCGAGTCCTAATAATATGTCAAATTGATCATGAAAGTCGAAAAGATGATATTTGAGCATAGTATCTGATTTTTTAAATAATTTTGAACATGGTATAAATAAACTAAAATTTTCGGTGGATGTACCATGTGCGGTGAAAATTTTAAAAGGATCATTTTGAATTTTGTTTTTGAAAAACTTGTGTGCGATACTCGGTTTTTTTAATTTTGTTCGAGGTAAATAATGAATGGTAACTCGCTTTGATTGTTAGTTAAATTCATTAATTCAAATTCTGTTCCGAGGCTATGAGTTCTAAAAAATTACTCGAGCTACATTTTTGTTCAAGTTCTTGGCTATCGTTGTCTGATTCTGGTTCGTAGATAATAGCGTTATTTTCATCGTAGTATTGTTCGTCGTTATATTCCGTAATTTCTGTGTTATATAGTTGTTCGTTTGGTCGTGGTTGTGTTTGGGGTAATGTCGTGTGTATTGTTGCGGTCGAGCTTGATTGTTGTAGCCTGATGGGATTGGTTTGGGTACGAATGACTGTCAAGTGCTGACACTCATTGGAGTAGGATTTGGAAATCGTGTATTGGGATTTGGATTAAAAACATTTTGTTTGGATGATTGAATTTGTTTAAATGGTTTATTTATTGAATTTTGAGGATATGGATTAGATTGGTATGTTAATTGTGATGTTTGTGTAGGTGTGTACCTGAGTTGTGGTTGTTGATATCTGAGATTTGTGTTTGTGTGAATGAAATGTTTTTGTTTTTGTAGTGTGTGTGTGTTTTGTTTTGTGCGCGTAAGCAACTTTCAATTTGAAAATCGTTGGTGAGCATGTTCAATGCTTGGTTCATGTCTTTAGGATTATTTGTGCGCATGAGTGTGCCTAGGGGTTCTTCTAAACCGCGAAGCAAAATTCGCAGTGCGTACTGTCTGAAATATTCGGCAAGTACTAAAGCTTCGTCACCTGGGTTATTTAAAGTGACGTAAGAAATTTGTAAATTTAGTAAATCTTGTATTTTATGGTGTTTCACTATTTTGTTTCAATTCTGTTAGTTCTATTCCGAGAGTATAGCAATGCTTGGTTCATGTCTTTAGGATTATTTGTGCGCATGAGTGTGTCTAGTGGTTCTTCTAAACCGCGAAGCAAAATTCGCAGTGCGTACTGTCTGAAATATTCGGCAAGTACTAAAGCTTCGTCACCTGGGTTATTTAAAGTGACGTACGAAATTTGTAAATTTAGTAAATCTTGTATTTTATGGTGTTTCACTATTTTGTTTCAATTCTGTTAGTTCTATTCCGAGAGTATAGCAATCTCTTTTGTCAGAATAGGAATTTACTAGTGCAGATTTTATACAAGACCATGAGCTAAAGATGGAACTAGCTAGATTTACGACAGCATTGCCTTTAATTTTAGAAAGAATGGTCGACAACAGATATTCATTCTGAAAGTCTCCCGGTTCTACTGTATTAAAAAATTTAGTTAGTAACTTTTCGCAGACTTCAATAAATCGCGGTAAGAGTTTAGGGTCCCCGTGAAATTCGGGAATCATGTCCAAATATTCTTTTTTCAATACTGGAGTAGCCCTATTTTTATTTATATTTAAATTATTAAATTCTTTTAATAAAGTTACAATATTATTTTCTATAGGATTATTATTAAGGGATGAATTACTGGAAGCAACTGAATCTGTATCCGTATTTGAATCTAAATTTAGTTGAATGATATCACTGATAGACATAAGCACTTACAGGATAAACATCAACTTGTCCATGGGTTCGGCCGTGACGATTCCGTGGACTGGTGCCGGCTTCCGGCGTTCTGCGTACAGCTGGGCTTCCGTCGCTCTCTTCTCGTACGATGTCCTCTCGTAGCGTGATAGAGCTGGATTTTTGGTGTACACCAGCGCCTTCTGAAGATCACTTCGCACACGATATTCACTCGCGATGTGACAGTTTTGCGACGATTTTTTGTTTTAAATTTTAATACTCAGTTAATCGTTGAAACGAAACGTGATTTTTTGATATTTGTATTAATCAATAATCCGTCTGAGTATCCTACCAAGACTGCGTCAGTAACGTAAACGTGATTTACGGTTACAATAAAAAATTATTTATTATTTGACAACGAAAGATTACATAGCTTTTTCATACAAGTTGATACTTCAATCTCTCAACAATAACTGACTTACAAATGTGAATACAGAGTACAGGTTGTGCTAAAAGTGCTTATGCACACATTGTATAATATAACATATTGGGAAAGAGAGTGGTGGCTGTGCCTGGAATGTGCAGCGGTCGGCGGTTCTTATGGGAACGGGTGATGTAACTAATATATATATATATATATATATATATATATATATATATATATATATATATATATATATATATATGACGTTTTTCAGTTAAGATATGTGTACAAAAAACTAACTTTTACCTTTTTAATTAATACATAAACCATGACGATTCTAGATTAAAAGTTTATACCATTATCAAATTATAACTGAATATAAAAGTATTTTAAAAGAAGAATGAAAAACAAATAATTGTAAAATTTAGATTTTTTTATTAATTGTAGTTTTGCACAAAATAATAATTCAAGATATATCCTTGTCGGGGACAAGTATCTATGGCTACAACTTCTTTCTCTTCACAATTACAGGGATACCGTTTGGTGAATCTTGAACGTTTCAAAACGTATATCAAAATATAAAACTATCAGTTTTGACAAACTTATGCACTGATATGACTATTGGTCAAGATATAATGAAACAACACTCTGCTATTACAATCACTTTTAATGGGCCAACACCACCAGTATTAATTTGCAACTTGACATGCAGCTGTTGATATTGATCCTCCAATCAAACTACAAATTGTAAACCCATAGCTACGAAATCAAGAAAGCATTCCGAAGAGAATGAAAACTTTATTAGAGCAGAAATAAACACTTGCTGGAAGAAAATATATTGAAGAAAGTAATTCACCATGGCGAGCACAAGTTCTAGTAACAAGGAATGAAAATTATAAGAAACGAATGGTCATTGACTATTCGCAAAAAAAACAATAAGTTCACGCTACTTGATTCTTATCCAGTCCCAAATATTGAAAAACTAGTTTCTAAAGTAGGGAAATACGAGGTATTTAGTACAATAGACCTTAAAAGTGCTTATCATCAGATACCAATACAAGAAAACGAAAAACTTGTGACGAAGTGTGCTCGTCACAATGTTTGTTATATAGATCACGATCGCGAAAACGCATATATCTCGCGAACGCAACAACCGAGAGACCCGCAAAATCAACACCGAGTTTACGAGTAAGACACACATCTAAAAATCGCTGATTAAACTGGATCACGGACCGGGTAGTCCAGTTTCCGTTTATAACCAATCCGCCCTATATGCTAACATAGGACGGACAAACTTTGACACCCTAGGACCCGTTTAAATTAAATTTTTTAAGTAAAACAGTATATAAACCGCGCTGCCGAGACAGCAAACACAGTCAGATTTCATCTTTGAAGATATCGACATCTCCGCTACCGTCTTCCAGCTACCAGGCTACCCAGACTTCTAGGTAAGAAAGCACTCCTGTTTATTTACCGCACCGTACTGTGCTTCCTCGTGGTCTCGTGCCACCTTCCGTTTTAGGAACTCTTGTGCGATCACCGAACCACTCACATTGGCGTCTGTCGTGAGCAATCCGAGACGTTGCTGTGGGCCGTTTGCGTTACGGCCGGAGTTCACACCGTAATTTCACGATTTCGCCGCGTGCCACCTTCCGTTTTAGGAACTCTTGTGCGACCACCGAACAAATCACTTTGGCGTCTGTCGTGAGCAATCCGAGACGTTACAGTGAGGCGTTTCGCTTGCACGGCCGGAGTTCACACCGTAACTTCGCGATTTCGTCGCGTGCCACCTTCCGTTTTAGGAACTCTTGTGCGACCACCGAACAAATCACTTTGGCGTCAGTCGTGAGCAATCCGAGACGTTACAGTGAGGTGTTTTGCGTGCACGGCCGGAGTTCACACCGTAACTTCGCGATTTCGTCGCGTGCCACCTTCCGTTTTAGGAACCCTTGCGCGACCACCGAACAAATCACTTTGGCGTCTGTCGTGAGCAATCGGAGACGTTACAGTGAGGCGTTTTGCGTGCACGGCCGGAGTTCACCACGCCGAATTCCGCGAGACCTTTCGCGGAATCACTTCCGACATACCAGCCGTCGTCCAGGGAACCCCGTCGTCGCGACGCCCGGCGTCAATTCTCCGGAAAAGCGAAAAACCACTGACCGCGATAATTACGAGTCGACCAGCCGCTATTACGGGAACCCCACCGTCGCGACGCCCGGCGTCGATTTGTGACATAACCGCGATTTCACCATTTCCGAACCTGCAGGCCTACACCGCGGGCCCCGACCGTCGCTCCGGACATGCCGGCATCCCGACGCCAGCGTCGTTTTTCCAAAAACGTCGCCTCTGTATTTCCCGATCCCTCCCCGGTATATCCTACACCTCTTGATAATCAACAACATTTCTGTAGTGACATCAGTGCTTAATAAAGACTCAATTCGTCAATTTTCACCAACTTTGTGTTTCTTTCTGAAAACCCTATTGTCTCCGAAACCGCTATCCGACCGTTGGCGCCCAAGCAACCTCACGCCAACATTTTGTCGACGAGTCCTCCATAACTCGTCGCAAACTATATACAGCATTTGAAGCCGACGGACGACTGTATCAATTTCGTCGTATACTTTTTGGAGTTACGAACGGTGTATCATGCTTTCAAAGAATTATGGATAGAATCATCTCGATAGAGAATCTGAAAAGTGTATTTGCTTACTTAGATGACGTAAATATTTGTGGCAAGATCCAGGAAGTTCATAATAAAAATTTAAATCAATTCATGAATACTGTGAAGAAATATGGTTTAACAATTAATAAAAATAAATGTACATTTTCAAAACGATCAATCAATTTATTAGGTTATTTAAGTGAAAACAAAACGTTAAAGCCAGATCCGGAAAGATTGAAACCTTTATTAAATCTACAAATACCTAGTAACCCGCCTGCTTTAAAACGAACCATAGGAATGTTTGCACATTCAAAATGGATTCCGAAATGCTCAGAAAAAATTTGAAATTTTATAAATTCAAAGAGTTTTACTTTGTCAACTGAAACTGTAAGAAATTTTGAACAACACAAGAATGATATTTTTAAATCTCTTCTTTGGACAATCAACAACAATGGAACACTAACTGGGGAGACTGATGAGAAGAGGTACCCGTTTCGATTGCCTCAGTCCCTCATGGCCCGAGTCACACGGGCGTTAACGTGGAAGATCCCGTAAGGGATGTTCTTTCCTCGTAAATCAACAACCAGGAGTGTGGCGAGTATTCTAAAAAGATCAAGGAACTTTTAACGGGTTGCCACACGAATGCTCTTTTAGTCATACTTCAAAAGATCAGGATTACTAAATCGTCACGTTCCTCTCACCGGCCGAAAGGCACGCCTAACATCTCCTCCGCCCAAAATTTGCAACCATCACAGTCTAGACCTGCCCAGGCCCTCAGTGGCTATCCCTCTAACAAGAGAACCACAAACGCGCAAAAGAACCGCGCAAAGGACTACAAACGGGCCCAAGACATCTTCATGAAAGACAAGCGAAAACTCGTAGCATCCCTTATTTCGGGGGCTTCACTTGACTCACCTGATGTTCTTTCTGACATCGAAGAGGTGGAAAGAGCTTACAATGAGATTTTCGGTAGCATATCACCTGTTGACAGTGACCCTGTGGTCTCGATAGATTATGGGCCAGATACCTCTTATCAGCCCATCTCAATCGATGAGGTGAGAGAAGCATTACGCGTTACAAGACCTACGGCCGCTGGCCCCGACATGATAAATATCAGACAGCTTAAATCCATGGACCCCATGGGTGTCTGTATACTGTTTAATGGCATTCTATACTCGGGCCATGTACCTCCCTCATTAAAGGAGTGTCGTACGACGTTAATTCCCAAGTCGGGCGACCTTAGGGATGTAAAGAACTGGAGGCCCATTACAATAACTTCTCTCCTCCTACGGCTACTTAATAAAATTCTCGCCAAACGCTTGAATAAAATTTCCATCAATCTTGCGCAAAAGGGCTTTCGGCGTATTGACGGCTGCTTAGCCAACACAATGCTCCTGCAAACAATCATAAAAGACCATCGTTCTAGGGCGGCCCCGTACATCGTTGTCACCCTAGACCTTAAGAAAGCGTTCGACAGCGTGTCGATACATAGTATTCCGCGAGCGCTTAACAGGGTAGGTGTAGACCCTCGAACTATCAATCTGATTCAGGAGCAATATGATAACTGCACCACGACCATCAGATGTGGTCGTCAGCACACGAGTCCTATTCCCATGCGCCGTGGGGTGAAACAAGGCGATCCCCTCTCACCTGTAATTTTCAACTTAGTTATGGATGAGGTACTGTCGCAACTGGGGCTGGCAGTTGGCACTCTAAAGGTACCGACACTAGCATATGCGGATGATTTATTAGTAGTTGGTCCCGATGCGCTGGCGGTTCAAAGAAACCTTGATGAAATATGCGCCTTTCTGGATCGCCGGGGGCTCGCTATTAATCCGAATAAATGTACGGCGCTTGTCACGCGGCCCGTGCCTGGCAAAAACAAACTTTATTGCGTTACCACCCCTACTTTGGTAATTAGTAACAGGCACCTTAGGCAGATTGTCCCAGGTGATGTGTTCAAGTACCTGGGTAGGAATTATGATTTGTTAGGTATTGAGAAATATGACAAAGAAAAGCTAATAACCATCCTCGATAACCTGGACAAGTGTCCACTAAAGCCCCAACAAAAATTGATCTTATTATGCAACCACATTCTGCCTACGGCATTACACGACCTACAATATCCGTCCATTTCATCTGCGCCCTTAGCCGAATGTGATCTCTCTATCAGGAAAAAAGCAAAAAAGTTTCTACATCTGCCCAGCTCGACCACTAACTCCTTCTTTTATGCTAAAAAGAAGGATGGTCGTGATTAAGCCTCCTTTGGAGCAAAGTTCAACTTGAGAAACGGAAAGCACATTTATTCAAGACGGCGTAATACCGTGGTGCGCCGTTTCTTCTTTTATTTTAAAATCTCTTTTAAAGACCGATTTAGTACCAACAATTGTTAACCTGGTGAGTCAACAAATTCATTATGACTGGCGAGAGATGCGAGTGTGGCGCTGTACTTAAAGATCAAGCCGGTCTTCAACGGCATAAGCGGCGAACATGTCGCGGCACAGATTTTGTCCCAGTCTGTACAGACTGCGGATTGGGCTTTAAAAATCTTCAAAGCCTCAACTAACACAGGAGGCAGGCACATCCTGCGAGCTATAATTCTGAAATGGAAACCGAAGCCACTACCAACAGGCGAGTCTATAGAGCGTGGTCCCAGCTCGAAGTTGATGAAATGGCGAAATTGGAAGCCACTTTCACTGGAGGCGCTCTACAAATCAACAACTTTTTAGCCTCTCGAGTAGCCCAATCTGTAGAGTCCATCAAAGGCAAAAGAAAAACTCGGGCCTATAACGACCTTGTTTTACATCTTAAATCTGAATGTTTATCTGCAGGATCCAAGGTATTGGATTCTGGCTCGGAGTCGTCAAGTACCTGGGTAGGAATTATGATTTGTTAGGTATTGAGAAATATGACAAAGAAAAGCTAATAACCATCCTCGATAACCTGGACAAGTGTCCACTAAAGCACCAACAAAAATTGATCTTATTATGCAACCACATTCTGCCTACGGCATTACACGACCTACAATATCCGTCCATTTCATCTGCGCCCTTAGCCGAATGTGATCTCTCTATCAGCAAAAAAGCTAAAAAGTTTCTACATCTGCCCAGGTCGACCACTAACTCCTTTTATGCTAAAAAAAAGGATGGTGGGCTTGGCAAAAGCAGATTCCACTCGTTTTAGCTCGACGGTTAGAGAATCTAGGTAACACCGGCGATCCTGTCGTCTCAGCCGCTATTAATAGTTTCCAAGACGGTATAATAAAGGCAAGGCTCTTGAAACTGACGAAGGGGTTATCAACACCCGCGCAAGTAGCTTCTCTACATCGGCTTGATCTTGAAAAATCTTTCTCAGGTAATGGTCTTTACCAATGTTCGGAATCCCAATCCAACCAGTGGATCCTTAATCCACCTAAATACTGGTCGGGGAGGGATTTCGTTCGGGGTATCCAGCTGCGAGCCAACATGTTCCCGGTGCGCGGGGCACCATATAACCCCAAACACCTTCGGTATTGTCGTGCTGACTGCGGTCGCATCGAAAGCGTATCTCACGTATTGCAAGGCTGCGACGTGACACATTGGTCGCGCATTGACCGGCACAACAGAATTACTAAGGCAATTTCCAAAGTCGCAACTAACCGCGGGTTCTCTGTGACCATGGAGCCGCGAGTCGTCGGTACCGATGCGGAAATACGAAAGCCTGATTTTCTCCTTCTTGATGACACTCAAATTGTTATTTCTGACGTTGCCATCAAATGGGAAGGCTCAAAACCCCTGTCCGCCGAATACAACCGGAAGTTGGCGTACTATTCAGCCCCGAGTTTTATCAATGCTGTCAGGGCTAAATATGGCCACGATAAGCCTATAACAGTTGCCCCTTTCATACTGGGCGCTCGGGGTGGATGGTGCCCACTAAAGCGTACCCTCGTATCGCTACTTAAGATCACTAAAAACGATCTTAATTCTATGGTAACTGATACCACCAAGGGGGGGTGGTCTATCCATTCGGACTTTTATAGAAGGACGTGGCGGAGAACCACTCCCTCAACCAACATCCAAGTTTAGGTTTGCGACTTTCATTTATTGCTTTAGTTACCTTAATTTCATCTCTCTCTCTTCCTGTACGTGTTTGACACGGGAAACAATGGGGTG
This sequence comes from Pterostichus niger, assembly GCA_947425015.1. Classification (NCBI taxonomy): domain Eukaryota; kingdom Metazoa; phylum Arthropoda; class Insecta; order Coleoptera; family Carabidae; genus Pterostichus; species Pterostichus niger. The sequence continues at coordinate 11,802,767 of OX380352.1, read as the reverse complement.
AGATCCCAGGTCCGCCGTCTGGTTCCCGACAGCGGGTCTTATGGGATCTGTTATTCACACTTTTAAAATGTTGTATTGAAGGGTTTCCCCTTCTTTTAACGTGTAATCAGTTTTGTAAAACAAATCCTTGTAAGAGGAGGCTAGGCTGCTTATGTTTATCTTGTGTTTAGTTTTTATTGTCCATTGTTTTTCTGTTGAGCAGCGCGAGTGGAGTTCTGTCTCCACCAAACGACAGCCGTTGGCCATCTAGGTGCACTGAGGTGCCTCTCTGCGACCCCGAGGGCAAAGGATGGTGAACCACCTCCCCGCGGTCCATTCGTAAACGCGTGGAGGCCAGCTACGGGACTAGCACCCCCGGTTTGAAGCCGTAAGCACCTCCACTGGCCAAGTACCACCATCCTTTTGCCGGGAATCGACTTCACATCTTCTTTCGCGATGCACTAATTTGAGGCTTCCCTTATTCTTTTTAACAACTAGTGTCTCTAGCTGGCTTGCCGAAATGTTCGGAAGCCGCTTTGACTTCTTGAATTTATACTAGACAACTGAACCACCTCCCCGCGGTGACCTCGGGCAACGATTAGAAGCAGGCCAGGGGCTTCTTGCAAGGGTACCGCTACGAGCTGTGAGTGTCTTCTATCGGCAAAGTACCACTGTCTGCCATTAGTTGAAAGGACAGAATCTGGAGGCAAACCGGAGTGCGGCCTTCTAGGCGTTCTTTTAGCCGTTTTATTGTTATTATTTTATATTGTCATCTTCCGACCCACACTCTTTGGTCGTGATTAAGCCTCCTTTGGAGCAAAGTTCAACTTGAGAAATGGAAAGCACATTTATTCGAGACGGCGTAATACCGTTATGCGCCGTTTCTTCTTTTATTTTAAAATCTCTTTTAAAGACCGATTTAGTACTGTGACGATGTTTGGTCGAGCACAAGGAGTTTGGCGTGGATTGCTCGGGCGCCAAACGGTAATGGATAGCGGTGTCGGGGTTGTGTCCAGGATATAGAAATAAAACAGCGGATGGCTTCAGATTTCAGCTTTATTTTGCGGATCTTGGTGTACACTGATTTTCTCGGGCTGGTCGCGGTAGCGGCCACTGACTTGGTCCCCAGAACACCCCTTGCGGGCGTCCTGACGTAAAACGGTGGTTTTCGGAAAACCGACGCCCGGGCGGGTTGGGCGGCGGTGTGTCGGATGTTACGGGGTCTCTCGGTCCTCCCGAGGATGGCGGAGCTGATTTCCACGTAGTGGAAATTAAAAACGGCCGTAACTCGGAAACGACGCCCGGCGTCGCGGCGGCGTCGGTCTCTATCCACTGCTGACAGTGGTTAGGATGGGTTCCCGGTGCAAACTCAAAATCAACGCCCGGCTTCGCGACGACTGACTTCGAGTATGTTCGTCGGGGGAGTGTCCCGATGTCGGTGGCGGTCGCGGTTTCGGTGTGCGGCGCGTCGTTCGGACGGAACGGCGTAAAACGCGAAACTGACGTCACAGCGGGTGACGTCACGGTGGGCGGTGCGGTGTTGTACGACCTGGTGCTCTCGAGTTCACTACCTCGAGGATGGTGGCAGAGATACGGAGAGGATGAAGACGGGTTGCTCTCTCCAGTCGTCAGACTCGAGGAGGAAGGGTGCGGGGTGCGGGGAGGTTTGGGACCTGGTGCTGGTGTTCTACGGCGGACCCGCGTTGTGACCTGGATTAACCCTACCGAGGATACTCTCCACTCTTGCGAGTCGAGGATGCTCTCCACTCTTGCGAGTCGAGGATTCTCTCCAGCCCGGGGGCTCGAGGATGTCGGCGCTCTCGGAGGGTACCTCTAGGTCTCAAAGCAGACGGTATCGTGCTCCCAACTGTGGAGCCGCGGGTGCTGAAGGCGTACAGTGAAATAGCAGACGTTGTGACTTGGGACCCCCTGACAGGGTGACTCTCCACTCTTGCGAGTCGAGGATACTCTCCACTCTTGCGAGTCGAGGATGCTCTCCAGCCCGTGGGCTCGAGGATGACGGCGTTCTCAGTCAGGGACTCCAAGTCGCAATGTTGGTTTGAAACTAGGTAGCCTGAGGGGCTCGGGACGGACGGGGAACGGTAACAACGGTAAACTAGAATGTATCTCTTACCCTGGTGAATATCTCTGGATGGCTTCTTCTCGGATTTGTTGCGGTGGCACTTCTCTCATTCGGATGAGGATATGACTGTGTCTTTTGCTTCGCGGATCCCGGCTTATATACCAAAACGTTAATAACTCGGGTTCGGACGGGTTGTCAGTGGTCGCTACAATGTATTTACATAGGGGTAACTTACATGTTGTGGTTGAAGGGCTTCTCGTGCCCTTAAGACGTTCATACTAGCGCCAATCGCTAGCCCTGGAATTATGCTGCCAGGAAAGTATAACTTTATTCGGATCGGGTGTTTACAGCCGGAGTTATTCACAAAAACCCGGGGTTGCTCTTATTTCCGGAGAAATGAGAGCAGTTTAGGAATCACCGATGTTTCGGACGTCTCCGGACATCGGTGAGCTTAAACTGCGAGTGGCGAAAAAACATTTCGTCACAGTACCAACAATTGTTAACCTGGTGAGTCAACAAATTCATTATGACTGGCGATAGATGCGATTGTGGCGCTGTACTTAAAGACCGAGCCGGCCTTCAACGGCATAAGCGGCGAACATGTCTGTACAGACTGCGGATTGGGCTTTAAAAATCTTCAAAGCCTCAACCAACACAGGAGGCAGGCACATCCTGCGAGCTATAATTCTGAAATGGAAACCGAAGCCACTACCAACAGGCGAGTCTATAGAGCGTGGTCCCAGCTCGAAGTTGATGAAATGGCGAAATTGGAAGCCACTTTCACTGGAGGCGCTCTACAAATCAACAACTTTTTAGCCTCTCAAGTAGGCCGATCTGTAGAGTCTATCAAAGGCAAAAGAAAAACTCGGGCCTATAACGACCTTGTTTTACATCTTAAATCTGAATGTTTATCTGCAGGATCCAAGGTATTGGATTCTGGCTCGGAGTCGTTCAATTCCGAGAGCGTCTTTTATGACTCGATCGATTATGGCAATACTAGTGCTGTAGATGCTACGCAAGGAATGCAGGTGTTGGAATCCTCTCCAACACCGGATTCTATTAACGACGCAGCATCATCCCAACGACAACTACGAGCCGAAAGGAGAAGGGCGAGGGTATCTGGCATCGCGATACCTACTTCGATTCCCGAGGAATTAAACGATAATACTAAGAAAGAAAATCCAGTTTTCGATTTTATCTCTTCCTTAACTATTGAGGGGAACTCGATCTATTCTAAAATTTATCGCGATTTGCTTGATGGCCAGCACAAAAAAGCCCTTTCTAACCTTTTGAGTCTTATTTATGAACAGATTAACACCAAAATCGATACTCGTACAAAGCGCCACGATAAATCCTCAGAACCAAAAGACTCTAAACGATCTAGTAACTCAAATTATAGCCAGAGAAATGAGAAGTCCCATAAAACGCCAAATTCTTATAATAAGGCCCGGGCATCACTTTACAAACGGGTACAGGATGCCAACAATAATGACAGAAAAATCTGGTAGCGACGCTGCTAAAAGGCTCCAGCCTAGACACCCCTGAAATCACTCCAACTATAATTGAAGTTCAACAAGAATATATGAACATCTTTGGCGACCAATCGCCACTCGATAACGAGCTACCAGGGCATGAGGAATATGGCAACATGTCACATTTCTCCCTATTACACCTAAGAACATCGTTGATGCAATTGAGTCCCAGAATGCCTCGGCTGCTGGGCCAGATAAGGTATCCCTGCGGCAATTCAAGCAGATCGATAAATTATCCCTAGAGTTATTATATAACGGTATGCTGTGTTTCGGCTCAGTACCCGATGACTTAAAAAAGTGTCGTACCACCTGAATAATAATAAAGTCGGGAGATTTGGTAAACGTCAAAAATTGGCGATCGATCACAATCTCATTTTCAATACTTTAATAAGATACTGGCTAAGCGATTGGGCCAAATTAGTTTGAACTTAGCGCAAAAAGATTTTAGGAAGATAGATGGTTGCATGACTAACACTCTTACGCTTCAAACTAAAGGATTTGAAGAGAGTTTTTAAACATAATTATTAAAATTGTAATCAACTGATTGTCAATTGTTTTTCATAAATTTCATTAGAAATCTATCATGTTTGGTATCAAATTAAATGTTTTGAAAATGGATTTCGAGCAGAATAATTACAAATTATAATCGACTGATTGTCAATCACTTTTACTTTACGTTTATTACTTTTTACCATAAAAATGCGTTCTGTACTAGGTTAGGCATGGTTATTGGTGTTTTTTTCACTGTTTATCACTTTTACTTTCCGTTCATTACTTTTTACCATAAAAATACGTTCTGTACTAGGTCAGGCATGCTTATTGGTGTTTTTTTCACAGTTTATCACTTTTACTTTCCGTTTATTACTTTATACCATAAAAATGCGTTCTGTACTAGGTCAGGCATGGTTAGCGGTGGTTTTTTTTTTAGGTGAACCAGCTCCAAAATTAATGACACTTAGTCAAAAATTCCTAAAAAAATATGAAATATTTGGGAAAAATAGTGACAACTGGGGGTCAGATTTGGTTGACAGTTTAGTATTATAGAATAACTAAAAATTATAATCGATTGTTTGTCAATTGTATTTCCTAAAAGTCATTAAAAATGTATCATGTTTGGAATCAAACTAAAGGGTTTAAAAAGATATTGTGTAAATTAACTTTCTGTATCATTATATTTTTGTTTTTGTTTCATATGGAGCGTCGACTAATGCTGGCGTTTCCTTTGCATAGTTACATTTTGCATTATATACGTCTTTAATAGATCAATTTAACTTTATTTTTTATTTCTCTCAGTTGATTTCTCCTAAAATTTTATGAAATTAACAAGTCACAACACCGAATTGTTTTAATTAGTAGTTTCGACTTGTCACAATAAATTCTAACATACAAAGGTCTCTACACTGTAAACTTAAAAAATTATTTTATATTCTTTTTGACTTATATTCTTTATTATTTACTTAATTACTCATTTTTTGTTTCTACTTGCTCATTATTATGCAGATATATTACCAAAACGTTAAAGGTCTAAATACTAAGCTTGAACATTTTTATAACAATAATTGTAGTAGTTCACCACAATTTACTATCATATGTTTAACTGAAACTTGGCTTAATAACAGTGTACACTCTGCAGAATTGTGGCCAAACTTTAGTGTATATAGGAAAGATAGAGAGGGCACTACTTGTGGCAAAAAACGGGGTGGTGGTGTGTTATGTGCTGTAAATCTTAAATTTAAATCTACAATGGTAAATATTTATCCTCATACTAACTCTCTTCCTGATATTTTATGTGTTAAAGTATTACTCTCTCCGGTTACCTTTATATTTGTACTAGTTAGTTACTGTCCTCCACCTATTTCTATTGAGCAACATAACTATATATTTGAATGCCTAGAAAATATCTTACCACTTTTTAATAACAATTTCATTATTGTCGGTGACTTAAACAGTACTAAACTTATCGATTTTGTATTTAATGATTACCATGATAACATCATATTAAATTTTGATAATTTTGTCTCGTTTCTGAATGCACGTCAAGTTAACTCAATTTCCAATAGTTATGGTAGACTACTTGATGTAGTCATTTCTAATACGTCATGTATTGTCACTCAGCACCTTGATCCTTTTGTTGATGAAGATCCCCATCATCCAACCCTTTTAATAACTTCTTCTTTCTCTTCACCTGATAAAATTTTTCGTTCTACTGTGAATTATAATACAATTTCATATAACTTCTTTCATAAAATTGCGACTCTAAAGAGTTTTATTACTCATTTGTTCGTTGTAAACTGGAGTACTGTATCCAAATCTGGAACCCTTTATACAATAAATATGTTAATGTTATTGAATCAATACAAAGAAAATTTATAAAATTCTATTATTACAAAATCTATGAACAGTACCCCAGTTACGACTCGGAATATGACTATGTCAGTATGCTTTCAGAACTAAATGTAGTGTCTTTAAGTAATAGGAGGAAAATGTTATCCTGTTTATATTTATATAAATTGTTGAATGCTTACATTTATGATCCATGTTGTCTGGACCGTTTATCATTTAATATTCCACGCATTTCATCAAGAAGTAAGCTAATGTTTGCCTGTAAAACTGTTAAAATAATTACCAACTGAAATCTCCAATTAGACAACTCTGTAATATCTTTAACAACATATCGTGCAATATTGACCTGTTTGGTGACCCGTTACCCAAATTTCGGAGACTACTATTTGCTCATTTTGTTTTTTAATTATTTTAATTATAAGCTTTTATTTTTGGTTTTTATATAAATTTCTGTAATTTTTCTGTAATACTTATATCAGTTTCTAAAATTACTTTGTTATTTGATCTACACTTATTTATTGATGCTTGATTTTGTTAATTTGTTTTTATTATTACTATGTTCAGTTTACATCATTTTTGCCATCCGCATGCAAATTTATATTGTTTTCGTGTAATCGTCCTGTAATTGGGATATTGGATCCTCTTGGATTGATTTTTTAATAAATAAAATTATGACCGGTTGATTATCAATTGTTTTTTCTAAAGATCTTTTGAAACCACTTAAGAGTTTCGCGATGAGGCGTCATTTGCGAGGATCTTGGATTGTCACTGCATTTAATTAGACTTAATGTGCGAATTAATGTTGAAAAATGAATTTAGCTTCATAAATACACATCAACACCAATCACCTCTGTTGAAAACACAAAATAAAGTTAATCAAAATTTTAGAAACAATATCCCACCTAAACCTTTTCCTGGTCAATACTTCCCCTCAGCACCTATCAAATTTCAACAAGATCAGACAAATAAACCCTATGCAGCCCAGCACAGCTAAGCCAGCTTAACTTATTTTTTTATGTTATATTTTGATTATTCTGATTTATATATGTATGTATATATATATATATATATATATATATATATATATATATATATATATATATATATATATATATATATATATATATATATATATATAAATTATGTTGGCTGCATCGTAATATTTCATCATATTGCATGAGAAGTAGACGACATCATATCATATAACCAACTCTTTCCCATAGAAATAAGAGTAGATAAGAAAAGTTATAAAAGTATGTTATCATGTATCTCCAGCCAGTTCTTGGCTCTCTGACTTGTAAACTATTTGTGTTTAATAAAAATAGTTTTTTTTTTAAACTAAGTTTAATTATTTATTGACATAATTGGCGCAGTCGGTAGGATCAATAAAACGTAGAAACAATCACTGTAACAGAAAAACAGGATTGTGGTGAATTTCAATTCTTTACTACGAAAAACTCCTACATAAACGCAAACGGCTTCAACCTTGAGCCCATCAGGGTCTAACCACGACCCAACTGTAAAAGAGCCCAGCAGCCCACCAGGATCACGCCTTCCGAACTTCGAGGTATCACTGCCCTACGAGACGCACATCCCTCCATTTCCGAAGACTTGCTGTTCCAGCAGACCAACAAACATCGAAGAACTCCAGAAAATGTCAGCAAATCATCAAGTTTACATCCTACTACTTATCGTTACATTGTAAGCAAATATTTTAATATTGTAATTTTTGTTACACTAAAGGGGTAGCTCTAGTGAAAGAACTAGTAAAAAATCTACTGTGAGACCGGCACAGTCTCAACACACACACACACTGTATGTATAGTAGTGATAATTCCACAAACTCAGCTGATTCTGACAATTCTGATAACGAAACAATAAATAATTCTAATTTGCGTATTACACTTCGACCAAGTAGATTTAAAATGGCGACCACTACAATAGGCGAAATTGAAACATTCTTAAAAACTATCCCTGTATATTCGGGAAATGTAAAAACACTACCCGGTTTTATTAGACAAACCGATATTATTATGGATTTATTTAATACTTTTGCTTTAACCAACAATCAAAAACTATTCATTTATGGCATGATAAAATTAAAGTTAGTAGACCAAGCCGCTGAAATAATCAGCAATAACGAATTCGCGAGCTGGGAAGAACTCAAACTCTTCCTAACTACTAATTATACTGATAAAAGTACACCAGAAACACTGATAATTGAAATAATGGAAACAAAATATCATAATGATCCAGAGAAAACATTAAAAATCATTCATGACAAATATTTACAATACAAATCAAAAATATTAATAAAGGAGTATAGTCAACTCCAAAAGAACGCCATATTACAAGAAAATCAAAAATTTATTGTAAAGAAATTCATATCTATGTTACCTATATCAATAAGGGGTTCATTCATTATCAAAGATCCCACTACACTTGAGCAGTGCGAATTAATGTTGAAAAATGAATTTACCTTCATAAATACACATCAACACCAATCACCTCTGTTGAAAACACAAAATAAAGTTAATCAAAATTTTAGAAACAATATCCCACCTAAACCTTTTCTGGTCAATACTTCCCCTCAGCACTTATCAAATTTCAACAAGATCAGACAAATAAACCCTATGCACCAAGACAAAATCTTAAAAATTTATATGACACTAAAAGACAGTTCCAACCTAAACCTATGACGTTCCAAACACGCACAACACAACCCATGTCCGCACAAACTATTCAAGGGAATTACTTGTGTCACGAACCAGACGAAAAAGATTATTTTCCAAACGAGACCACAGAAAAATTTGAAGACTCGGAGAACACTGACGAGACTTTTTTAGAAATAGAGACCGAGGGAATCGAGAACACCTCGTAATGTCCTCCATCACTAACAACCTACCTACATTAAAAATAAACCATTACATAATACCTCTCGACACAGGATCTTCGATAAATTTCATACTACCCCGATCTAGTAATACACGATAAAATTAAAACCCACAAAGAATTACTTACATTCAAAACAGTAAATGGAAAATCAAGATGCACAGAATACGTCATCATCAAAATAAATAAAATTCCAATAAAATGTTACCTATTCAAATTCCATAAAACTTATAATATACTGTTGGGAATAGAAGCTTTTAAACATCTGAATATGCAAATGAATTTTACTAAAGACACAGTACAAATAGGCAACAAACATTTTAAATTACAATCATTAGAAAAACCTAAATTAGAAGTAAATAACGTGCAAATACGAGACAATCACTTGAACAATTTAGAAAGAGAAAAATTAAAACAATTAATAGACGAATATAATGACTTATTCCCAGAAGAAAATAGTTCACTATCTAGTACCTCAGAAATTGAACATAAAATCACACTAACAGACGAAACACCAACTTACACTAAAAACTATAGATTGCCACAAATATACGAAAAAGATATAGAACAACATGTAGAAAAACTAGTAAAAGAAGGAATAATTCAAAAATCCTTCTCCCCATGGTCATCACCACTGTGGATTGTACCAAAAAAACAGGACGCTTCAGGAAAAGCAAAAACACGTATGGTTATCGACTTCAGAAAATTGAATGCAAAAACATTAGACGATAAATTCCCCATACCAAACATCGACACACTATTTGATCACCTAGGACCATCTAAATATTTTACTACGTTAGACCTCCAATCGGGATTCCACCAAGTACGAATGTGCGAAAAAGACATAGAAAAAACAGCGTTCTCTACGAGTACCGGTCACTACGAATTCGTTCGTATGCCATTCGGATTAAAAACCGCCGCCGCTACGTTCCAAAGGATGATAAACAATGTACTTGGTGAATTAGTAAATAAAATCTGTCTGGTATATATGGACGATATAATTATATTTGGAAACACATTAAAAGAACATTTAGAAAACATCAAACAAGTATTTCAAAAATTGAGAATAGCAAATCTAAAAATACAACTGGATAAATCGGAATTTTTAAAAGAAGAAACAAGTTACCTAGGTTACGGAATAAACCAAAAAGGACTGAACACTGATCCTAGGAAAGTAGAAATTATAAAAAATCTAAACCTACCCAAAACAAAGAAAGAGATCAAACAATTCTTAGGAACGTTAGGGTGGTATAGAAGATTCATACCAAACTATGCAGACCTGACAAAACCTTTTACGCAATGTTTAAGGAACGGTTCAAAAATTGATATCGATAATGACATTTACAAGGAAGCATTTCTAAAATGCAAAAACATCTTATCCAAGAACCCAATATTACAGAATCCCGACTTCAACAAGGAATTTATTATAACAACGGACGCTAGCGGTTTTGCAGTGGGAGCAGTTTTATTACAAATACACGACAATAAAGAATTACCTATCTGTTGGCCAACGAGACGTCATACGTCGGTTTCCGCCATTTAATTCTAGCACCAATTTAGGTGTTGACTGTGCCGCACACTGTGGACCACAGCACCCCACCTTTTGTTTATTTCAGCAATGTATTTTTCATCCTTATCTTGATTGGATTTCCAGTAGAGTTTTATCTGTTATTAAGCTATAAGTTTACTGTAATCTCCACTTAATTCGCCGAATATATCCGTTCATTTGCTTCTTTCGTAGACTATTAATTCGACGCCCTTTTCGTATCCCCCCTGGGAAGTATCCCGATTTCTGTCGGCCGTTATACTCCCGTTGAACCGGTCGCAGCTCAGGCCGGCTGGCGCCCATAATTTTTGTGATTTATCACCCTCCTCCGACCCCCGTCACCTCTGAGTCCTAGCCGTGGTTCAACCATTTCACCCGGGTTCATTCCCAGGGAACGTGGTAGGTTGCAGGGCCTAACTGAGGGTCGGCTAAGCCGACCTGATCGCTTATCAAACTTTTACCATTCACATTATTATTATGGGTTTATATATTTTGTTATGTGTGTTATTTATACAAAATTCGTAAATGATTGCATATAATATATCCGAGACAGTTAGTGTTCTGTACGCATTTCTTGTCAAAGACATTATAATAATCTGAAATAAAAAGTATATATGATGGCAATTAGTATTAAAATAAACACAGATATGTATAACAAAATTATATAAGTGTCGTTTACCCAATAATAAGATGGTTTAAAAACATAAATTTGATATTTTTTGTTAGATATTTATGCGACCTCAGGTTAGGTGAGATTACCCGCTAAATTTAAGCATATTATTAAGCGGAGGAAAAGAAACTAACTAGGATTCCCTTAGTAGCGGCGAACGAACAGGGATAAGCCCAGCACTGAAGCCCGTGGTCGGAAACGATCACCGGGCAATGTAGTGTTTGGGAGAGCTCGTTTAACCTAAGTATTTATAAACGCGTCCAAGTCCTTCTTGAAGGGGGCCATTCGCCCATAGAGGGTGTTAGGCCCGTAGTGACCGTTTGTATATTTGGGTGGGTTTCTCCTAAGAGTCGGGTTGCTTGAGAGTGCAGCTCTAAGTGAGTGGTAAACTCCATCTAAGGCTAAATATGACTGCGAAACCGATAGTACCGTGAGGGAAAGTTGAAAAGAAGTTTGAAGAGAGATTTCAAGAGTACGTGAAACTGTTCAGGGGTAAAAATGTGGTTTCCGAAAGTTCGAACGGGGAGATTCAATTGCCTTACCGGTTATGACCATTTAACAGTGATATATTATATATGAGACATTGCATGCGTGCGATTTTTCGGAATCGTAGCTGTTATGTAGTGCTCCGCTGTTTTATGTATTATATATATAGCCGGAAGCGAGCACTTCTCCCCTTGTAGGACGTCATGACCTATTGGGTTAATATATATATATATATATATATATATATATATATATATATATATATATATATATATATATATATATATATATATATATATATATATAAATGTTGTCTAAGGCATCATCAAATTTCGGTTTGTGTGCAACGGACTTATGGTGTCCCGACATCTACCCGATAGTATATATAATGATGATGGGTCGCTAAAACTATTTAGTGAGCGTTTAGACCTGTGACAAATGCTTGTATAGTCATATTTGTAGAAATCGGATTTTATGCCGGTTATATGCATACAGTATTGTTAGTCATGATGTTCTCAAACCGTTTCTTACCATCAGTCAATGGCGTTTATGTTTTGGATAATTACAGGACCCTTCTTGAAACACGGAACAAGGAGTCTAGCATATGCGCGAGTCATTGGAACTCTGTTAAAAAAGGCGTAATGAAAGTAAATATATGATGTGTTCCCTTTTATTAGGGATCACTGAAACATTAAGGGAAGATGGGTGACGATATTTATGTTACCTCGCATTCCCGGGGCGTCGCGTACTTATTGCAAGTTGCGGCGCACCAAAAGCGTACACGCTGGGTCTCAAAAGTTGGTGAACTATGCCTGGTCAGAATGAAGTCAGGGAAAACCCCAATGGAGGTCCATAGCGATTCTGACGTGCAAATCGATCGTATAAACTGGGTATAGGGGCGAAAGACTAATCGAACCATCTAGTAACTGGTTCCATCCGAAGTTTCCCTCAGGTGCTCGGATGTATATATTTTGTATGAGTTTCATACGGTAAAGCGAATGATTGGAGGTATTGGGGTCGAAACGACCTCAACCTATTCTTCAACTTTAATTGGGTGAGATCTCTGGCTTTCTTATGTAAAGCTATGAGATTGAATGAATGAGTGCCTAGTGGGCCATTTTCGGTAAGCAGAACTGGCGCTGTTAGATGAACCAAACGTTAAGTTAATGTGCCTAAATTGATGCTTATGGGATACCATGAAAGTCGTTGGTAACTTAAGACATTATGTTTATTTTCGTGTTTCACCCAGGGTATTACACGTTCCTGCTTCATACATTATTACATTTTATTATATCTACATTCTTATCTAACTTAGTTCTATTTCTAATTAAAGAGTTGTATCGTCCTCATTCTCTATATATCCTATGTTCATTCAGCCGTAGCGCGTACGTCTTTGGGATAGAGGGGGAGGGGGTCAACTCATTTATATTTTTATTATACTTAGCTTTTTACTGCTGTTGTTGTTTCACTCTGGATAGTGTAGAGGGGAACGCACGCATCTCTCTAGTATTCAAACACTGCTAAGCGAGCACATAGCTTTATGCAGACGCATAATCATGAAACACCATAAAATTAAAATACCTAAAATGGCGGGTTTAGCAAAGATCCGAACCAAAATATAGTGGTTACAAATTCAATCTATTACTCAATAGATGGCAATTTAGTGGAATATTTATATTTTTTAAATTGTTTATTAGTAGGAAAATTTATATACCGCATTATTCAACACTCTAAAGCGCAACTGCTGCCTTTTTAAAACATTGCTTTATGATTACCCTGTTTTATTAAATATCCTAAAATGACGAAATCACGTCAAGTGATGTCATTGACAAATTTTGTATCTCACACAAATGCAAATCAATTCTTGAGCTCTCACATTGACATTTAATAATGTTTTTGTTTACAGAACAACAAACAGATTCAGACATGTGTAATTAATGTAATGTTCCGTAATAACAATTCAGGTTTATGATGAAAAAAATAATGTTTCTAGTTTCAAAATATATTATCAGGTTAATTTTCATAACAATATTTGTTTAGAATGTTTAATATTATATTTGAATTAATTAACAGACATAAACCTGCTAAATTAATAAATTTTATTCTAATTTAATTTGATTTTCACAATAGTGTTAGTACGAATTATATCAGCAATACGAACCCAGGCTCATATAGTTAATTTATACAAAAAAATAGGTTGACTCGACCAAAGAAACAAAACCAGCCGATCATCTATAATTACAGAAGTAAATAAGCGAGTTTTACGTAATACTGTAAAAACAAACCGGCGATCGAATACTAAATAAGTAACTACTTTGAGGAGAAGTTAGATATTTACAACAAAGAGAACTATTCGAAAAATAGGATAAAAGATCTATAAAGTAATATTTGATTCTATTCGCGGAACTCCATAATTCTCGTGCTGACTCACAAATGGTTCGTAGATCGCTAGTTGGACAGCTATGGTATAGAAGGTATTTTCTTCCGTGGAAACAAATATTGAAGTTGAAGCTAAGTGAATTCATGCAACTTTATTACTGAATTGTGCTATACTTTAATATGGAATATATGGGGCATACATATCATATTCGGCGAAGAACGTAAATATAAAAAAAAATATTTTATTACTTTTCGGAATAACCCATTTATTTAAATTAACATTGGCTATTATAATTATTTAGCTCTAATTTTACGCATATATTTATTGGATTCATTATTCTTCTTGGCCGCGTCTTGTCAAGATAATTAATAAAAAACAAAGTACAGAGAATATGTACATCAGTTTTATTTAAATATATATTTACAATTAATTACTCTTCAATCTTCCACGTTTATCACCGAATATACATGACTTTCATAACTATCTACAAAGAACAAAGTCACATACCCCCTTAACCATTGACTTATTCCAACATGATCTCATATCCTATCGCTATTATGCACATATGCATCTTAGTCTAAACATTGTCGTATTATACTATGCCAAATAACTTATAGTCTAAGGATGTTTACAAAATAGTTATACCCTTCAACAATTCTTAAACCTAGTAATTAATGACAACACCTCTTAATTCAAACCCTATACTGTTAATAATCACACATTTTGGTTGTCAATATATTTTCATGCGACAATCTGAAATATTACTACAATGTCAGAGACAATAATTTTCTATTAAATAATCTGCATAAATGAAGTTAATTTCATAAAAATTTAAATTAGTTCACTATAGGTGGGTATATAATTAGAAATATAATTACTAAAATCTTTATTTTTAGTTACTATAACTGCGCTGAAAAGGCACGTTTTAATTGCCTAAACTATATTTTCTTACATTGAAAAATAATTGTAAATAATTTTTTCTACGATTGCTATGAAAAGTTGACAACTACGCTCTCATTTGTCATCGTAAAGTTGTCGTTTTCTGTGGAGCATTCGAAAAATATCTTTTTTGCGCCTCTCCAATTGCAACGCGCGAAAAAGACGTTAAATGCGCGCATTTCCAATGCCAACGTGTGAAAAAGATATTAAATGTGCGCTTATTTCAATAGTTACTAGGGATACAAACAAAATAGAAACTTATCATATTGCCAGTTGACAGAACTAATTTATGTGTCTTTGTCTTACACTATTGCAGCTCTCGCCTTCGGCTCGCGCTGCAAATACCGTGTTCGAGTAACAAAGAATCACTTTACGCTCTTAATACACAAATAACTATATGTGAATCGTAAAATAATAGTCAACGGCCATGGCTCAACTCGTTGGAACTGATCTATGCGATAACGCGAGTTAAGCAACGTTGCGCGCGGGGAGTATTTGGATGGGTGACCGTCCCGAGAAACCCGCGTTGCTGTTGACTCTAACATCTAAAACGCAGGATCAGGGCGTAATGGCGGCATATGACCTTAGCAGTTGGTCCGCCAGGAAGCCAGAAGGAAAAAAAAAAAATCATATTATTTCACTTTATAACAAATAGGTATTTAATGAAAAAATAAGTACCTTTAACTTATTTCAAAAGTTCGTAGCTCTTTTTAAAAGTAATATTCTATTATTTAAATTAGTTTATATATATATATATATATATATATATATATATATATATATATATATATATATATATATATATATATACAGGGTGTTATATTTTAATAGACCCAGCAAATATCTCGCTTATTTATCAACTTAGCAATTTCTTTCATATAACATGATTTATACAGCAACATGTAAGCTAGTTGATGACGTATGTACATTCATGATATCATTTCCGGTTTATTAGTAATTATTATCAACTTTGAAATTTCAAATGGAACATTCTATATATTTTTACAAATTTGAAAAGTGCATCAAATTTGCTTTACAATCATGTAAAATAATCTTATATTACATTATTAAAAAGTAAAATGGCGGGCACTTTATTATACACCAAATCGTAAAGAGAGCCATGACTGTGGCTTGAAATAAAACAATTAACTAAAACAATTGTAATTATTATTATTAAACGAAATAATATTCTTTTGTCATAATAATAACGAAAATAAGAATAAAGAACACTTAATAACAACAAAATGATTTTATAACAAATATTCAAAATGACTCCCAGCCTCTTCAATACATTTTGCACAACGTTTTGAAACAGAATAAGTAGTCTTTTCTCTTTGGTCAGCAGATAAAGATTCAATTGCTGCTTCAATTTTATTATTCAGTCCGTTTAATGTGTTTCGCTACAGGCTGTCAGCAGCGCGTCATTCAGCAGCTGTGCGCAGTTTTCGACGCCCTCGGTTGTGCTGCATTCCTCTAGCGCTTCGCGTACTGCTATCGTTCCTTGGCCGAACACTTCCTTGAAAATGGTCCAGTCAGCCTTTTTGTTGCAGAATCCTGCCACTTCTGATGTCGCGTTTTCATCCACGGCTGCTGTTATGGAAAAGCAGATCGTCCGATGGTCCGACATACTCTCTTCTTCGGAAACTCTCCATCCGGTTATGGGCAGTTGTCTTGTTGACGCCGTTACGTCTATGAACGACGTCCCTCTCGGTCCGTCGAACGTTGGTGCATCGCCGTCGTTGCTTATGTGGAGCCCCAAACTTTCCAAAACTTCGGCCAGGTGCCTGCCTCTTGGGTTTTCCCTCGGACTGCCCCACAGCGGTGATCTGCTGTTGGCGTCCATGCAGAGCAGTACTTCCCATGTGTTCTTAAGCTGTTGGATCGTTGTCTCTAGTTGCTGGACGACTTCCTCGAACTCCACTTCTTGCGATTCTATCGGTGGGATGTACGCGGACACTGTGTAAAAGGTTTTGCCCGCCATTCTAATCTGCGCCACCGTTATCAACTCGTTCGACATGTCAGCCAGTAGTAGTGTGTCTGCTTGTCCGTTGTTTACGTAGATGGCTGTTCTCGGCCTCCCTCCTTGCTTGTATAAGATCGTGGATTTGTTTCCAAACCCGACGATCTTGCCTTGTCTCGTCTGCGGCTCCTGTACACACCATAGGTCCACGTTTCGCGTGCTCGCCATCTGGATCAAGTTGTTGGTAGCTGCCTTGGATCTCTGCATGTTGAGCTGGTTCACCCGGATTGGCTTGGTCTTGTCTGCGCCTGTCATTGGATTTGTTGTTCTTCTATCCATGGTAGTCTATGGATTGAGCTATCGCCTGCTTAATGCGCTTCATTGTCGGGCACTCCGATGCCCTGGAGTTGTGGTCGGCTTTAACTTTCTCTGTTGTTGTGCTTTTTGCATTGTATTCCGTGCATGGGACGCAGCATTTCTGTTTCTTCGTGCAGTTTTTAAATTCGTGCTCTTCTTCCCCGCATGAGCCGCATCTCAGTTTATTCTTGCAGTCTACTGCTTTGTGGCCAATGTCGTAGCACTGCAAAACTGATATATGATCGATAAAGTGTACGCTGTGCCAACCGATCCTTACTTTCTGCTCCAGTATTTTGGCTCTGAGTTTCGGAGCTATTTCGAAAAGTGCACTTCTGACTTCCTTGTCTCTGTTGTTTTTAATGCTCGCCCACACTTTCAAGTCTTCTTTCAGAGCTGCTTCGTTTTCGTACGCCGCTGAGATGCTATCATTTCTATTTAGGATGTCGCTGATCACCTCCTCGTCGCTCATCCTGTTTTCGATGCCATGTACAATCATACGCGGCCGGTTTTTCTTAACGTCTCTGCTGTCGTATTGGGTTTGCGCCGACATTTCCGTCTTGATCTTGTCTGCATCGCTTTTGTTTGCGCAGTGCACAATGATGCCGCCTTTCTTTGTTTTCTTCAACCCTTCTACTTACAGCTTTGATGTGGACGGATTAATTACTTGTTTAATTTTCTTCTTGGTGTCTTCGCTCGATTGGGCTGGATTTTTCGGCTCGATCAGCACGCTGTAGACAGGCTGCTTTGCGGCTGCTGCGTATGACACGCTAGTTGGTCTGCTGCCTGCTCCTCTTGCTGCTGTCATTGTCTGTGCTGGTGTGATACTCGCTTGAGTTGTTGCGGCCTGCTTCTGAGCTTCAGCCAGCTTCGCCTTGATCCTTGTATTTTCTACTTCCAGTAACTTTTTGTCCATCCTGACCGTTGTCACTACACCAACTAATTCATTTATTAGTACGAACATTGTTTCCACTAACTTAACAGCAGGACGGTGGCCATGGAAGTCGGAATCCGCTAAGAAGTTTGTAACAACTCACCTGCCGAAGTAACTAGCCCTAAAAATGGACCAAGCATTATCAGGTCCCGACGAGTAGGATGGTCGCAACAGTGAGCGCAGAAGGATTCAACGTGAGTATGCCTCCTGAGAATTCGACCCCATGTAACGATTTTTCAAGGTATACTCATTAGGACTTGCGACGCTTTGGGACGTTGCCAATTAACATTAATTAGCTTAATCGATTTTGGCAAAATCAGGTTTGCAGAATTGCAGAATTTTCTTTTTTTATGCTTTTTGTGTTTATTTGTTCTTTTATCTCAGGTTTTTCTTTTCAGGTATACTTTTTTTTTTTTTTTGTTGATGGAGAGGAAAATCTTCCAAAGACACCCCCCTGATCCATGTTACAGGGAGGTAGTGTCAGATTCTTACTGACTAAAAACCTCTCCAGGCTGTCGCCAAACTGAAACCCCGGACCTGTTTTCCACAATACAACAGGGCGCCAGTTATAGCCTTATATTAGAGACTATGCCTCCCGCTCCTTACTCACAATGATCTTCGTCACAAAATCTGTAACTGCATCCCAGCTATCCTGCGATTCTAGCATATAATCCAACAACGTGTCTGGCGTTGGAAGTCCTCCTATTGCCCCTACCATTCTTCTTCTCTCTTCATCCCATCTCACACAGACAAAGTAAGTTTTAATAATTAATATTTATGTAATATTTTTATTAATAATTCATACCGGGTGTCTGTTTTAAAAGTGTATATAGGAGATTAACATGGGAATTCAGTTTTGTGCATGCTGTTGCTCGGTGTTCTACCGGACAACAAAGATTGACGTGTCAATCGAAAGATATCATTTTTCTGAATCAAACGATGTAAAATACATTTCAATTTACTAGTAATTACTATTGCAGGACCAATCTCATTCTGCAACAATCCCCAATTTGTGGAATTTAGATTGCCACGTATTTCTATCGGACCAATTATGTGGAGACCCAAAATTACGGCCCACATATTAATTTTTTGAGGATAGAGTGCCCCAGTTGAAATATTAATTCTTGAATTTGCGGTAGCCCAACAACGTGTGTTTTGAACTTTCTTTAGCCCTGTTTTGCATATCTTCGCAAAATACTCTTCTACTTTCTTCGTCGTATGGAGAAAATTTATGACATATTCTCCAAGTCCTATTTTTCCATTTTACCTATGTATTAATTTTGGCATATTCGATTACTATAAATAAAGCACAAGGTCAAACTATGAATAAAGTTAGTATTTTTCTTTCATCTCCCGTATTTACTCATGGTAAATACTATGTCGCTCTATCTAGAGCGTACCAACCAGGGTCTCATGCGTAGTCTCTGGTATTTACACCAAAAACATTGTGTATAAAGAGATCTTGGATGAACAACGTCTGGTTCGTATGATGTTCGATTTCAGAGTCATTGGGTAAATTCTTCAAGCGTTTACCTGCATTTGTGTGGAGTTTACCTTCAAAAACAAGCGCAGCGGGATTCTCCCTTCCTTTCTTATTTTTTTGAGGTTCATTTTCTGTTTTTACTTTCGAGTATCCAACTGCAATTGTGTGCAGTTTACCTTCAAAAACAAGCGCAGGCAGATGCTTCCTTCTTGTCTCATTTTTGTCACTCAATACATATAAAATTTTATTTTTAAAAATTGATTGAAGATGGAAGGCGTAAATTTAAATTTTATTCTAACATTAAGGGTGGATTGCATGAAAGCGGGTTAACTCTCGAGTTACAGTAACTCAGGGTTAACGGGTAACACCGGGTTAGCCAAAAATTGAATTGCATGATCTAACTCTTGGTTAGCTGTAATTTTTGAACACATTTAAATTGTTTTGTAAATAAACCATATAAAGTAATTTTGTAAGTTTTGAATTATTAAAAATAAATTACTATGAATAAAAAAGAACAAAAAAGTTTTCTGAAGAAGATAAAACAATTTTGTTAGATATAGTAGAAAAATATATAAATGTAATTGAAAATAAGAAAACTGATGCAGTATGCAATAAGATAAAAATCATAATTTGAGAGAAAATCGCACAAAAATTTAATGCTCGTACATCAGATTCTGATGAACGTAAAGGTTCACAATTAAAAGATTTGTACAAAATCTTAAAGAGAAAGACGAGGAAAGACATCAGTGATGATAAAGTAAGTAGGTATATAATATATTATTAACATGTCTATTAAAAGTATGATGTATATAATAAGGCAATACACTTTTCAATTAGGTGGAAATGTATAAAATTGGAAGTGGTATGTTACATTTAAAAAAGTGACAACGGACAATAGTGAAAAGCTGCAGAGTCTGCTGAATGGACAATTAAATCCGTTACCAAATCCCTACGATAGTTGTAGTGAATATGACAAAGGTAAGATTGAAGTACATAATTATTGGATATTTTGTTCCATTTATTTATAGCTATAGGTATATTTCTCGTTAATAAAGTAAAATTATAAATCGTATCTATTTATTTTAAAATTAGATCCTATAATAAATCCTTTTCCGGAGTCGGATGATGTAATCAGTTTATCTGAATATCAAGTGGCTAGTACTGAAACTGTTGAAACTGATCAAGCAGTAATTATTAATTCCGATCCTCCATCCAATCCTTCTTTCCAACCATCAAGAAAACGTAAAAATGCAACAGATGCATTAAAATATTAGAATTCGAACTAGAATCTAAAAAAGAACTGTTTCTACTAGAAAAAAAATATAAAGAAGAAAAACATGATTTGGAAATGAAAATTTTACAAAAACAAAACGAATTATTAGAATTAGAATTAGTTAATAAAAAAAAATTGTGATTAGATGTTTAAGTACTTATATAAGTTAATCTAGGTTTCAGTTTCTTTATAGTTTAGTTTTAACATAGTTATAATAATCATTTTAAGTTTTAATACCGAATAAAAAAAAAAATATATATTTTTGAATTCGTATTTATTCGCGCTACAGTTCAAAGATTAAACACCTTGATAGTTTTAGCTGTTATTACTAATGTACACAAACAGAATAGCCTTGATTAAATCTAACATTCATTATTTAGAAAACACAGTGTTTTTTAAAGAATTTCGTACAGCATTATTAACTTGTACGATGTGTATAATTTGCTGTTCATTGTTCTGTGCTACTTCTTCTTCTTCAGGGGAGTTTTTGGGTTTAGCAGAGGTATTAATAAATAATTTCTGCATGTTTACCCGCCATCTCGCAACAAATATGAATTGCCAAAATCATTAGCTTCAAATCTAGCTCGAAAGGATGAAACATTAAAGATGGTACTATCATGTACAGATCCTTGAAAATGAGCTACAATATCTCTTATTTTAAGTTATGCATCACATATGGCTTGCACGTTTATGGAATAAAAACCTTTTCTATTCCTAAACAATTCAGCACTTTCTCCACCTGATGATTGAATGCGAATGTGCGAACAATCGAGAGCACCACATATATTTGGAAAATCAGCAATCCTATAAAGAGCATTTTTACATGAATGAGTTCTTGACCTTCAGGCATATTTATGTTAACTCTACGCAGAAGTGCAATGTTATGAGTAGAGCACGGAATTATATGCATTATAAACCCTGAAAATATGCGCATATATATGCACAATATTTTGTTAAATTATGCAACAGTTTTTTAAAATTATGCAACAATTTAAATAAATATGCACTTGTATTTAAAAAAAATTGACGTACAAAAACACAATAAAATTAAAAAATTTATTTAAATAAGTTATTTGATGTTTGTATTACGAAAGATAAATTGATAAATTAATGTAAAGTACAAACCTACAAACTATAAAATATTACATTTAATTTTTTATTATAAATAATATTGTAAATATTGACAATCAAATATTTCTCTAAATTTTCCACAAGAAAGGATTCTCTACGATCAGACAACAAATTTTTATATAGAAAAACTTATTTCAACATCAACAGAAGTGATGGGTGAAAACTTAAATTTGCATATAGTGGTGGCATCCATTGATATAGAAGGCTCATAATTTCCATTTAAAATATTTGAAATTTTAGTAGGTTCATCAAACCCTGTATTTTTTCTTAACACGTCTTGCATCTTCGTTTTTATAGAATCACCAATTTTACCTTTAACTTGGTTCACCTTATTTTTAAAATCTATAATTAATTTCCACGCCCTACCTCTCTAATGTAGTTAACGTTTCCGTAATAAAGCTAAAATTCGCTTTTATAAATATCAGTTGCTGATTTAATGTAGGTATATTCAAAATATTTTTACACTCGTTTAATAGCTGCGGAATTGTGACACTAACACAGCAATATCATTCAAATAATTTGCATAAAAAAATACGGTCTCTAGCCACGTACCACACCTCGTAATTATTGATTTGATGATGACGAGATAAAAACTAAGTAACGTAGAAAAGAGAAGAAACTAGGAAAGAAACAAATTCATCGAGATCTGGACATAACCCTTGATGTGACATCAAAACCGGAACGAACCCACGATGCTGAGGTGCAATTTGCATTTTTTTTTATTGAATGCTAGTTTCTATCTTGTAATATTTCCTTTAAATGTTAACCGCTAGCTTGCAATATTCTTCTTGGTTGTTGAATAATGAATTTTCTTTGAATGCTGAAGTCTTTTTTGTTGCTTCATTCTTAAATATTAACTTCCTTCTGTCTCGTGTTCTATTTATTTTTTATTGAAAATATATGCTGAAGTCTTCGAAGTTTTAATTTTAACATTGTTGGTTGTCTGCCCACACCTTTTTCTTTTCATTGGATCTGATTTGAGATTTCACCCATGGATATCTTCTTCAAACGGTCAGTGCAACCAGCAAATGCATGAAGCAATAAAAAGAGACAACTAAATTCCTTAAAAAGGAAGTACCAATAGACATCAAAATCCTCGAATACAGACAGTGTTGAAATATGTAAAACCTCACTAATGAACGCCCGATTTTGCAATATCCAGAATTTAGTAAACAGTTAAAATCGACGCCAGTAATTACGCGTTAGGCGCAATACTATCACAAAATTTTAATGGTTGTGACGAAGTGTTTTAGATCTTTCATATTAAATTGCAACATCTGTTGCGTTTAATTGAAGAGCGGAATTATTTCGGCCGAGTACGTTCCATCATGTACACGGTGGAATTCCAAAAACGAAGGCTACCACATGCGCACATTTTAATCATTCTCGACCGAGTGGATAAAATTTTGACGCCGGAACAAGTGGACCAAATGATTCGGGCCGAACTACCGGATCAAACATCAGAACCAGACTTATACGAATTAGTGACGAAACACATGATCCATCGTAAATGTGGTCCTAATCGTATGGGTGTAAATTGCATGAGAAATGGCCAATGTCGATGGAGATACCCCAGGGAATTTTTAGCTGACACCGAGCTAAACGGAAATGCCACAAATGCCAAATATCGTCGGAGGCAAGATGGAAGAGTATTTGTTAAAAATAATGCGATTTATGATAATCGTGACGTTGTGCCCTACTCACCAGCACTTCTGCAGATATTTCGCACACATATAAATGTAGAGGTATGCGCAAGCATAAAGGCCACGAAATATCTTTATAAATACGTCCATAAATGATGCTCAATTGCTGGCTTTACAGCAAATTGATACATTACTACGGCAATATAACAAATCCTTGCAATTCTTCGGACTTCCTGTTCCACATCCAGATGAATTAGAGCGTATTCTTCGTGGACAAAATCCACAAGATGTCCCTGATGTATGGCCATTTCAAACAATCGGACAACAAATGATCCAAAGTTTAAATCCTCTTCAACATCAAGTTTTTGGACATATTCATGACCTCATTCGTATGCATGCTAATGGTGATGTCACCACACCAAAATTAGTATTTATTGATGGTCCTGCAGGTACTGGAAAAACATTCTTCTACAATACCTTACTAAACTATGCCAAAGGCGCTGGTATAGTTGCAACAGCTGTTGCATTCACTTGAATCGCTGCCATTTTATTACTGGATGGTATGACCAGTCATATGCAATTCGGCATACCTATACCATGCGATTCACATTCATCAAGCTATGTTAAAATCCAAGATCAGCGAGCTCTGCAGCTTGCTGAAGCAAATCTAATCGTGTAGGACGAAGTGTCCATGACATCCAAGTACATGCTGGAATGTGCGGATAGATTTGTTAGGGAACTTAGACAAGTTCGGAATGTCCCTTTCGGTAGTAAGATTGTTGTGTTAGGTGGAGATTTTAGACAACTTCTTCCCGTTCAAAGACGAGTTCATAAGTTAGACATTTTGAATTCCTGTATTAAGTTTAGCACCTTATGGCCTTTTTTCAGGAAATTTCAGTTTCGTGATAACATGCGAGCAGATCCAGCGGAGCGAGAATTTTCTTCAAATCTTTTATTTATAGGTGAGGGAAACCATGTCCAGGTAGATGGGTTGCCGGAAGACTACTTGGAAGTACCTCCAACTTATTTGATCCAGTCATCCGATCTGATTAAGGAAATCGTCACCGATGATCCGTTTGCCGTTATTCATGAAAATCGTGCTATATTAACACCAACGAACGAAGAGTCGTTTCGGTTTAATGAACAAGTCCTAAGATTGATCCAGTCGCCTGAACGGCAGTACATTTCGTCTGATTCCATTCAAAATCATAACCAGGAGAACTTTTATGTTCCCTTGGACATGATTCATGCAGTAACACCTATAGGTTGTCCCCCACATGTTTTAAAATTGAAAGTGAATGCCGTAGTAATGCTATTGCGAAACATAGACATATCTTCAGGTCTATGTAATGGAACCCGGTTGAGAATCGTAGACATGCATGACCACGTCAGAACAGCGGAAATTTTAGTAGGTCCCAAAGCTGGCACAAGTACCTTCATACCATGCATGCACATCCTGTGTGAAGGCTCTAAAACAGAGTTACCTTTTGATTTCATACGTCATCAATTTCCTCTTCGTTTGGCGTATTCGATGACAATAAATAAAGCGCTAGGGCAAACCATGAGTAAAGTAGGTATTTTCATTTCAGCTCCTGTATTCACACATGGTCAATACTATGTCGCTCTATCTAGAGCTCGTCGGCCAGACGACATCAAAATGGTTGTTTTAGAACGTGCCAACCAGGGTCTCATGCGTCGAGACTCTGGCATTTACACCAAAAATATTGTCTATAAGGAGATCTTGTCTTAACAACGTTCGATTCATATGATGTTTGATTTTTGTGTCATTGGGTATAGTTTTTAAGTCTTTGTTCTTTCTTTCATTTTCTGTTTTTTCTATAGAATATCTAACTGCAACTGTGTGAGGTAAATCTTCAGAAACATGCGCAAGACCATCTGCAATTATGTGAGGTGATTCTTCAACAGGTGTAGGAGGATACTTCCTTCTTTTCTTATTTTTTCTATCTTCTATTCAGTGTGTGATGTTATATATATATATATATATATATAGTAGGCGCGGTGGCCGAGCATGTTAAGGCACATCTCTTAGCATACTGTGACGTCACCCGAACCAAGGTTCGTCGGTTCGAATCCGCCTGCCGACAATGTGTGATTTGTCGTAAAATATAAAAATACAGTTTCATGTATTTATCACACTCGGGCGCTATAAGCTAGTCACTTATACGCCTTAAATAAATAATCTGACTAAAGAAACCGGCAGTACGGCAGTGTAAAAACTGCGGCTCGGTGTGCCCGGAAGCCAAAACCCAACTGGGGTTAGAGAGCTGAAGAAGAACAAGATATATATATATATATATATATATATATATATATATATATATATATATATATATATATATATATATATATATATATATATATATATATATATATATACTCGTCGTGTGTGAACTGTTCGGAAGTCACATTTTAAAGTAATAGGTCGTTTGCCGGATGTTTTACCGAGGGCTGGGGATTTATTTTATTTGAGAATGTTGCTGTCTCATATTTGAGTCGCAACAAGCTTCGAGGACATTCGAACTGTCCACGGACAAATTTTCCCCACGTTTCGGGCTGCCTGTATTGCACGACATCTAATTGAGGCCTCCAATCATATGTTACCTGCAATGCTACGTAAATTATTTACGTATGTATTACTGTGATCAATTTGGTCAAAACAGAGTTTGAAAGTAAAGACAGAGATAAAGCGGCAGAAACAAGCAACAAATAATCTAAATTACAGTTCTCTGTATTAAAATGATACATGAGATTATGTTAATTGGTAATTATCATCACAATGTGTCTTTAGTACCGCACATCAATGTCGTACCGAATCGGCCCTTCGTGCGACATTCATTTGATGCTGGCGCAGGTCCATCAACAGCAACAAATGTTCCAACAGCGGCCATCTCTGTCGATGGTAAATATTTAACATTTCTTATTTTTATCTCTCATATAATTCGAAAATAGCGTTATTAATCTACAAAGAAATAGTAACAGTAGCTTCATTAAATATCCTGTGAAATAGAAATAAAATAAATTATATACTATCTAAAATATATGTTTTGTATTTGCAGAACTACAACACAACATTATTCGTCCGTGTTCTGCTGTAGTAGACAGGAACTTAGCAGATGTTGGTAAGTGTATAAATATTATTCTATATTCATTTAAAATACTCTACAATATCATGTATTTTTTTATGTTTCAGCTTACTACGACGAACGTAGATTAGGCAGCATTGCTGAGCTATGGGGGATGTCAGGATTAACAGTGCGTTTGAGTCCTGTGACATCCAATCCTCCTAATCCCTCTCGGTCTTTGTCTCATATTGGTAAATATTTCCTCCTATTAAACCATTTTCCTTCACTATTATTCGGCATAAAATTTAATTTCTTTTTTTATTATTTTTTGGAATTTTATTTCAAAACTACACAATACATAAAAAATATATTTACATATATTATTGCTATTACATAATATAATTTTTAAATATCTCTTTTTCCAAACAGTCTTTAAAAATGCAAGTTAGCGAACCACTATTCCCATAGAAGACGCTGAATCCGCAAGAATCCCCACTAGTAGCTGTAGTCATATTTCATTTTTTATGTTAGACTCTCATAATGTAGTTAGTTAAGAATTGACCTCTGTTTTGTAAAGATCTACTTTTGAATGTTATAATAAATCTTTGTGTGAAATAAATTTTTTTTAAAACTCGAATCTCAATTCAAGTTTCGTAATTGGCGCAGTCGGTAGGATACTCAAACGAATAATTATCGCAATTTTCGTTTCGTATTTACGATTAATTGAGTATCAAGAAAAACCTACGGAAGAACCACGTCCAAGTACGTCGACGGAGCACCCAAGCTTATCCAGACCCTGCTGCACACAGAGTCCCGTCTACATCCACACGTTTCTATCGCAGAGACCAATGGACCAACGGATTTTCTTTCTGTAAGTACTTATGTCACTTAGAGTTATCATTGAAACAGATTCAGAGTCAGATTCAAGTACAGATTCAGACAGTTCCTCTAACTCACTTATTTTATCCCAATCAAGTAATATCCTTGATCAATCTTTAATTAATCAAATTAATAATTTAAATTTAAGAGAAATGGCAACCCCAATTTTAAAAAGAGAATACATAGATATGATTCCTGAATTTTTCGGAGATAATAAACTTCTCCCGCGTTTCGTTGAAATATGCGAAAAGTTAGTTAACAAATTTTACAATAATAACGATGTAAACGACTTTCAAAATGAGTATTTCATGTCGAGTATTCTCGCTAAGATCAAAGGCGACGCCGCAGTCAATATTGCTAGTTGTAATATTACCACATGGGCAGACGTAAAAACTGCTCTAGTAAATACTTACTCAGATAAGAGAGATTATTACACCCTAAATATCGAACTTTGTGAAATTAAACAAACGAACGAATCGCCGTTCGAATTTTACAATAGAGTTTTAGAACTATTAAACTTACAAATTTCGTACCTAACAAATCACGTCCATGTAGACGAAGCAAGAATTCTAATAGCTTATTTTCGTGGTTTGGCATTAAGAATTTTATTAAGAGGGCTAAAAGAACCCTTGGGCACTCTCATGAGAACCAAAAATCCAAAAGATCTAAACGAAGCATTAAACATGCTGACAAATGATTTTCAACTAGAAACAGCACAAAGATCGCTACAAAAATTTAATAATAAACCTAGTTTTAAACCAAAACAAAGTTTTCATAATAATATTGGCAGATCACCACTCTTGAGAAATGTACCACAACATTCACAGCCACAATACTGGCAACCACAACACTCACAAACACAACATTCATACCCAGCACAACACTCACACCCAGCACAAAGACAAAATCATAATTTTGCAACAAACAAACCTCCAACACAAAACGTGAAAACAAACGTTTTCAGACCACAATTTAATTCACAGCAGAAATTTCCCAAGCAGACGCCTATGAGTGTTAGCACGACACACACATTTACACCAAAATCAAACACAAACTTTTATCGTCCTCAAGAACTATATAACACAGAAATAAACGAAATAGCAACTGACGAACACGAATACGATGACATTACCTATGAGCAAGATCCTGATCCAAATCCTGATAATTTGGAACCAGAATTTTACCCAGATCCTTTTTTAGAACTAGTAGCCTCGGAAACCGCATAGAATTAATGAATTTGTCACAAAATCAAAGTGAATTACCCTTCATCATCTTTCCAGAATTTAATATTAAAGCGTTAATTGATACAGGCAGTACGCGTTCGTTTATAAATCCAGAAACTGCAGAAAAATATTTTAAGTCAAAAATTAAAAACGATCCGTTTCAAATAACAACAGCTCATGGAACTTCTACTGAAAAATTTAGCGTTTTGTTACCATGTTCAAAATTATTTAATAAAACCGACATTATATTAAAATATCATTTATTCAACTTTCATAATAATTTTGATATCTTACTCGGATTAGATAATTTAAAACTGTTGGAAGCAAACATTGATTTAGCACGCGACAAAATTATAACACCCACACAAGAAATTCAAATTCAGTATCACAAAATAGTACCACATCCTCATTACATAAGAATTCCATCAAATTCAGAAAAAGTTACAAAATTGTACGTAGATAACATTGCAAATGGAGATGCGCTTATCTCTGAGACACATGTGAATAACCTGATAATTCCAGAAGGCATTGCAAAAGTGCAAGATCATCAAATTCTGTACCCGCTTATCAACACCAGCGACAATGACCTGATTATAAAATCTTTTAATCGCATTCAAGCTCAGCCTTTAGAAAATTTTGAAATAAATAATTTAAATTTTAATAAACAATATTCAAAAAAATCTTTTGATCTTAACAAAATTCGAACAGAACACATGAATAGCGAAGAAAAATTAGCCATCTCAAAATTATTAAAAGAATTTTCAGAAATTCTTCATGATGAAAATAACGCTTTAACTTTTACGAACGAAGTAAAACATAAAATCCGTACCAAAGACGAAATCCCGACATACACTAAGACATACCGATACCCGGAAATTCATAGAACGGAAGTACAATCACAAATAAAAAAAATGCTCGATCAAAAAATCATTAGGCCATCCCATTCACCCTGGTCATCCCCAGTGTGGATCGTACCTAAAAAACTTGACGCGTCCGGAAAAAAGAAATGGAGAATTGTTATCGACTATAGGAAGTTGAACGATAAGACTATAGACGATAAGTACCCCATTCCCAACATAACCACTCTACTAGACAAACTCGGCAAATGTCAATATTTTTCAACACTCGATCTAGCATCCGGATTTCATCAAATTGAAATGAGTAAAGAAGACATTCAAAAGACCGCATTCAATACAGAAAACGGACACTATGAATTCTTAAGAATGCCATTTGGTTTGCAAAACGCACCCGCGACATTCCAACGAGTCATGGATAACGTTTTAAGAAATTTAGTGAATGAAATTTGCCTAGTTTATCTGGATGATGTTATCATATTCAGCACCAGCCTCCAAGAACATGTTGAGAGTTTAAGATCAGTATTCGATAGATTAAAGAAAGCCAATCTCAAAATTCAACTAGACAAGTCTGAATTCTTTCGAAAAGAAGTGGCTTATTTAGGGCATGTTGTTACACCCTCTGGCGTAAAACCGAACCCCGACAAAATTATAGCTATCAAAAACTACCCTATCCCGAAAACTACCAAACAAATAAAAGGATTCTTAGGCCTCCTAGGATACTACCGGAAGTTTATAAAAGATTTCGCTAAATTGACAAAACCACTAACCAAATGTTTAAAAAAGGGTGCTGAAATCAAAATTAACGACCCTGATTACGTAAATTGTTTTAATATCTGCAAAAATCTTTTAATTAATGAACCGATACTTCAATATCCCGACTTCACTAAATCTTTCAATTTAACTACCGATGCGAGCAATTTTGCTATAGGTGCAGTTCTTTCACAAGGACCTATAGGTTCAGATCTCCCTGTTGCATATGCAAGTAGAACATTAAACGAATCGGAGCAAAATTATTCTACAATTGAGAAAGAACTACTCGCGATTGTCTGGTCAACAAAATATTTCAGACCGTATCTTTTTGGCCGGAAATTCAAAATTATCACCGACCATAAACCACTACAATGGTTATTTTCGCTTAAAGAACCAAATTCTAAATTAGTACGTTGGCGGCTTAAATTAGAAGAATTCGATTTCGAGATATCTTATAAAAAAGGCTCGTTAAATAAAAATGCTGACGCTCTTTCTCGTATCGAATTAAATGTTAAAACAGTAGAACCCGGTACCGAAAATCTTTTCGATTGGTATATCGAAAATTTTGACGAAACATTCAATACAAATAATGACTCACAATCTATGATTGTAGAACCAGATGATACCCCAGACTCAGACTCAAACTCAGACACAAACAACACTGTTCATTCAAATTTAGAAAATCCCATTATTGGAATCCCAATAAGTGAATCAGCTGTTAATGCAGGTAAAAACCAAATAATTATATCGGAAGTATTACATTCACCCTCAAAACCTAAATTAACTAAATTGCACTCGGATAAAATGCGAATTAATATACAACTATCTAAAACTAATTTCGAAGCAGATTCAATAAAATTTATTAAAGAATTCGTAGTTCCAAAAGTAAAATATTATTTATATTTTGAACATCCTGTTTATGAACAATTTACTAAAGTCTTACAAAAACATTTCAAAAATGCGGAAATCAACTTTGTAAAATGTAAGACAAAATTATTAGATGTAGAGAACGAAGACGACATACAAGAAACAATACAAAATTATCACACGGGCAAGACCAATCACCGTGGAATTCACGAAGTTTACAACCAATTAAAGAAAAAATATTACTGGCCAAATCAAATAAAGACTATAACAGATTACATTAACCAATGCGAAGTTTGTTTAGCCTCAAAATATGAACGAAACCCAGTTAAGCCGAAATTAAACATAACACCAACACCGAACAAACCTTTTGACACTATTCACATCGATACACTCAGTTTAGAAAATTGTAAATTTCTTACAATAATTGATGCTTTTTCAAGATATGCGCAAGCATACAAAATTAGCTCAACAAATGCAATTGAAGTGACAAGTAAACTAACAAAATTCTTTTCTCATCATGGCATTCCAAAATTAATTATCTCAGATAACGGAGTAGAATTTAAAAATTGTTTATTGAAAGAAATGCTAACTTTACACAAAATCGAAATACACTTCACTAGTTCTCAACATCCAAATTCAAACGGTCTCGTGGAAAGATTCCACTCTACTCTTATTGAGCATATTAGATTATTTAATTTACAACAAAATTTCAAAAACGAGACAATCGAAGACAAAGTTCACTATGCTATCCTAGCTTATAACAACACAAGTCACACCGCAACCGGATTAAAACCAATAGAAATAACAAATGGTCACTTAGAAACAAACTCACCCCTTGACGTAGAGCTAGAAAAACAAGTAACACAAGATTACGTGCAAAAACACAAAGAAAAGACCAAATTAGTCTACCAGAACATTAACGAAAAATGCATAACACAAAATCAGATTTGATAAATAAATTAAACGAAAATCTCGAAAATTTACCTAACATTCCTCAAACCGTTTTTGTACACAATAAACAAAAAGTCAATAAAACAAAACAACCAAAATTTAAGAAAGAAAAAATTAAGACAATAAATCAAAATTTAAAAACTGCCGAAATTGAGACAAATCCTAATGACAAAAAACAACCAAAAATACACCTGTCAAATATAAAAAGACCAAGGAAAATAATTCATAAAAATTACGCTATTCCAGGTCCTTCCTGTTCACGTACTCCTACGGATTAAACATCAAGAATATTACACAAAACACAGGACTACTGACAATAAACCTAGGACTAGCAAAACTACAAAAAACCACACATACGTTCATTCACTACTACGACCTACAACCACTCTTTAAACAATATGACAGTCTGAATACACAATACAACAATCTCAAACAAACAATTACAAACAATAAAATAATTTTGAAAGAATTTGAAAACGATGACAAGATTATCCAATTTATTCAAAATTCTATTGACGAAAAAATTAGTCACTTATCAGTACACTTTCAAAAATCTAGATCAAAGAGAGGATTAATAAATGGACTCGGATCCGTTATTAAATCCATAACGGGTAATTTAGACGCTGATGATGAAAAACGATACACAAATATTCTAAACCATTTACAAAACAATCAACACAAAATAGACAATCAATTAAAACATCAATACTCTGTCAATAACCAATTAATCGATTATTTCAATCACACAATCGACACTATCAAACAAAATGAGATAATACTCAAAAAGAAAATTGAACAATTGGCACATATTGTTATCGGTGAAACCCAAGATCAAGAGAGATACTTTTTAAAAGAAATTTTTAGTCAACTAAATACTTTACTAACGTTAACTCTTAATACTTTGCAAGATATAGAAAATTCTCTAACTTTTTGCAAACTTCACGTTATGCACCCAAGTATAATAAAAACTAATGATCTGTATGTAGAATTGAATAAAATTTCAAAATACTATAATCATGAATTACCTCTCGAACCATTACCGGAAAATATACCAGAATTAGAAAAATTAATTACTGTAAATTGTAAACTCCAATCAGATAAAATAATTTATTTTATCGAAATTCCTATTAATTATGAAACAGATTTCCAATTACTTCATCTCATTCCAATACCTACCCGATATCAGTCTGAATTCGTAACAATTATACCAAGTAATGAATATTATTTAAAATCAATCGATGGTCATATTAAAGCTCTAAATGGCGTATGTACTAAAGGAAATAATAATTACCAATGTCCAAACAAAATGTCAGAAGTAGATGACAACTCCTGCGAGAAGAATATCATCTCAAGAAACAAGAACGAAAATTGCGAGTACTTAAGAATAAACATTAAACGAAATCACATAGAAACTTTAGAAGAAGCGAATCAATTTTTAGCCGTATTTCCTAAACCTGATGTTATTCAAGCTTACTGCAAGCACGGCGACGAAATAAAGAATTTACAAGGCATATTCTTAATTAAAGAAGACGATTGCCAAATAAAATTTCAGAAGCAGAATTTAAACTTCAAAGAAGGTACCTTTGGCAAACCAACAACAATAGAAAACTTCAATATCAAGCTTAATACTTCGCAAATACCAAAAATGACAGTCGACCTGAACTCCATCCAAGAATTAAAAATACCAATAAACAAGTACGAAGAAATAGAACAAGATCAAGACAACAATAACCTCATAAACTACCCCACGATAATATTATACGTAATTATTATCATTGCTGGCATCATCATGACGATAATTTACGGAAGAAAATGGCTTTTAAAATCCAAATCAACCGAACGTCCAGACCTTCAATCGAGAATATCAGCCAATAAATCGAACCTGATTCTTCCCGATGAAGCTCAATTTTAAGGAGGGAGGAGTTAGCGAACCACTATTCCCATAGAAGACTCTGAATCCGCAAGAATCCCCACTAGTAGCTGTAGTCATATTTCATTTTTTATGTTAGACTCTCATAATGTAGTTAGTTAAGAATTGACCTCTGTTTTGTAAAGATCTACTTTTGAATGTTATAATAAATCTTTGTGTGAAATAAATTTTTTTTAAAACTCGAATCTCAATTCAAGTTTCGTAATTTGCATACATATTTTGATTTATAATATAGTAATTTAAAATTTATAAAATCTATTACAGTTATACAAATTTACTTAAACATTATTTTTTCGTCAAACCATTTATGACATATTCTCCAAGTTTTTCCATTTTACCTATGTATTAATTTTAAAATACATAGATGTATATAAAATATATTTTTTTTACATATTTAATGTATTTACTTAATTAAAATAATAAGAACATTTTTTTTAACTTTTTTTGGAAAATAACTCATCACACATTTTACCCATTACTAAGTGAACATTCTTCCGTAGCAGATCTCGGTAAGTGTTTTTTATGTAAAATGTGATAATCAGCCGTCAAATTACAACTTCCACAGAAGTTAGTACAGAGGAAGCTATACGGGTCGATTTAAAATTGGTGACAATTATGCATTGGCTGTGTGGATCGAACCAGAGTTCTCAAAATCCACTGGCCGATTTAATACAATTATAAATTAATTAATTTGTTTAAATACAGACATCTTCAACGACTCCGCAGACAGCTTAATCGCTAACTGCGATATATTAATATCATCGCCAATCCCAAGTTGGAGTAGTGGTGAAGATTTTCGCGACCCACGTCCTTTACGTGGCGCTGCACGTCTTCATCATCTCGCAGGTATGAAAGCAGACAGAGTGATACCTGATGGAACATTTCCCACCCACACATTACCATCCTTGGAAGACGCCAACACCTATGCGTACTCTAATGCCAGGTATTTCAATGAAAAGCGCGCAAACAGGTAAAATATTTAAAAAATTAACTATGTACTTAAACATTACTTACGTGAAATAATGTAAATTTCAGGTCGAATGATAGCTCCCTCTGTTGTCAACGAGGGAAGGTGCAATTAGAGCCACTGGGCGTTTGCCCAGTATTATTATTTCGTCTGTTGACGGACAATAATGGCGATGCGGTTCACTATCGTAACCACATTAGTCATTATAACAGTTCGTTGGCGTTCGCCTCAACGGTTGGCAACTACCAACAAATGGGTGTGGACCACAGGTGGTCAAAGTGAACGGTGTCGTGCATCACATCATGCCCCAAGTACAACCTAGACCAAATGTACCAGCTAAATTCGGTCAGTTGTACTATTTGGACACCGAAGAATGTCTGCAAGTACGCCAGCAGCATTCACCTGCCTGCCGTCCAACCGTGTTAAGATCGTTGGATGCTATGTTGCGAGTGAGCAACCCATACCCTCAACAATACCGGATGTTGAAGCAAGTCTACGAGGAACAAGTTGTTTTAGCCCAGCAAAATGGTGTGCCCGTACCAGAAGTTATGATGGCGATCGCTCGAACATCAATGAGCGAATCGTCGGTGAAAATCTGGATCCCAATCGGTAATTATTTACACATTTTGTTTTCATGAAGATTTGAGAAATAATTCGTTGTGTGTTTATAGATACAACATTCCTATGTCGAATGAGATTGCGGCCATCTTTGTTGGCGATGAACCACCGATCCCGGTATACGTGCAACTTTACCCGACGCAGGGCGACCCTGAAACAATCCGAGACCTGAGTCTATTTATAGATCCTTTATCGTATCCCTTGTTATTCCCCAATGGAGAACCCGGTTGGAACATAGAGCTGCGTCATGCCGGACCGAATACAACGCAACGTTACACCAGAGTGTCTTGCCGAGAGTATGCTTGCTATCGTCTGGCATTGAGGAAATATTTTAGCATTCTGCACTACAGCAGAAAACTGTTCCAACAATGGTTGGTCGATACCTGGTGCCGCATTGAGGGACTACATCTTCAATTCCTCCGTGAATATCAAAATCAGTTACATCAATCAAAATAATAGAGAACATTGCTCTCCACTTTTTATTAAATTAAAAATTATGACTTTGCCTTGCCTATATATCTATTCCACAATTTTGGTAATACATGCTAACAAACATTCTTATCAAACTAACAGTGACATACATCGCTATAACACTAGAAATGCGAATGAATTAAGAACACCTCGTTTCAGGCTTCAAAATTCAGCAAGAAATTCGACTAATCTATATTTATATAACCATTTACCTGATACTATCAAAATACTATCTCTCAACAGTTTCGAACATTGTTTAAAGAAATACCTCATATCTAAATGTTTTTACTCTAGTTATGTTAAGATAACTGCTTACCGTAGAATGTAATATGAATATCACGATAAGGATAAGGAAATGTTATATATAGAACTAAATGTAAACTTGTAGCTTGTCTTAAACTGATCGTCTTGGAAACAAGTCGAAAGAATAAAGAACCTTTGAAACCTTTTTAAAAACTCTGTGTCTGGAATTGAACCCAAAACTGGCGCAGTCGGTAGGATTTCCGAGATTGACACAAATCGTATGTGCAATTTTCGAATTTTCGATTAAATCGGAAAGTCCGAACAAGTTGGTAGTGAACAACCCGTGAAAGTGCGAGAGCTCGAGCGAACATCGAGTTGCATCAACACAGCGTTCCACGCCGACAACAACCTCAGTTCAGAGCGGAGAAGAAGGTTTCATCGCAGCTAGCATAGGAAGTCCTGGGAGAGGAATCACATCTTCCAAACCTATAGGCGCAGTAGAAGTAAGAAAAGAAAAAGAAGAATGAAAACCACAATTTGCATGTAAGTGCTCATTCCTAAAACAATTCCTAATTTCGGTTTTACAATCAAAAATAATAAGTAGATTTAGCAAACTAGATTTATAAAGTAGAAATAATTTAATTTTATGACAGACGCAGACATTGATAATATTCTAAATTTACTAAACAACATAAATTTAAATAACACCGAAATGGCTGAACAACCAGTTAATTATCAACTGTTGAGATTGTATATCGATTCAATACCACGCTACGAAGGTAATCCTCACACTTTGGGAATATTTCTAGATAATTGTCAAAATCTAATTCAAACATTTGCAAACGTTGCTGACCCAGCACTAAATAATTTTCTAATTCGTACAGTCTTAGGCAAACTAACTGGTCGTGCTTTAATTTTAATCGGATCCAGAACAGAATTAACTACTTGGCAAGATATAAAAGATGCACTTAGTCTTAGTTTCGGCGATCAAAGAAACATAGATTGCTTAGTTCAGGATTTAATTTCACTGAGACCTGCCAAAAACGAATCACCTTATAATTTCGGTATGCGATGTCAAGATGCTAGAAGTTTACTCCTTTCCAAATAAAATACACTAGTTTTAACCGAAGCTGAAAAACTCGTTAGACAAATAAATTATAAAGATCTTGCTCTAAAAACATATATTCGTGGTTTACCAGCCAATATTCAGACTAATGTAAGATTAAGAGATCCTGGCAGCCTTAAAAAAGCCATGAGTCTCGTAGTCGAGGAAGAAAACTTCCTTTACTCGACACAACGACAGAACACATTAAATTTACAAACAGGTTATAGACCACCACAAAGACTTGCACCTACCAGACATAACTCAAACTCACAGACAAATATGTATGTTCCACAACATTCACATTACAATCATAATCCTGCTCCACAAATGCCATCTCACTTCCAAACGAGATCACCTAATCCAATGGCACCTAAACCAAATCCTTTCTATAATACAAATAATCAAACAAATTATCGACCGATGCACTTTGCACAACGACCCCCTCAATTCCAAACTCGTCCTAACAATTTCACACCCCAACAAAGACCAACTTTCAATAATTTTAATCCCCAACCAAGACCAACTTTCAATCATTTTAATCCTCAACAAAGACTAAATTTTTCCCAAAATTTTAATCCACCTAATTCAAACCAACAACAAAACGAATTCAAACCCGAACCCATGGACACCTCATCCGGTCACTCCAGAATAAAAAACACAAAAACCTTTTACCTCAACTGCACTATTCACTCAAAATGTTTACGATGCAGAAAACTACGCAAATTCATACGAAGCCCCTTATCAATATGAATACTCTGAAAATTATTCAAACGAACACCCTGTATATGATAATTACGACACCGGCTATAACAACTCTCACGCCGAGCTAGAAACAGTATCGCATTACAATAACGAATATGATAACACCAACTATCACGAACAAGAATTTTACAACACTGAGATAAATTTTCCACAAGCCCCCGATGCTACCAATCAAACATAATACAAGTAAATGTATTAAAAGCAAACCTGCCATACATTTATATCCCCGAAATTAATGCGAATTTCTTAATTGACACAGGAAGTACTAAAAGTTTAATCAATCCAGAACTAGCTTACAAATTTTATAATAATTTTATTTTTGAAGAAAATTTTAATATTCACATAATATTTCATTCCATAACGAAGTAGCAGAAATTCCAGTTTTCCAAATTTTTAACATTCCTCAATGTCATAAATTTTATCTTTTCCAATTTAGTCAAAAATACGACGGACTTATAGGTGTTGATTTACTTAAACAATTAAATGCAAACGTTAATGTCAATTTAAAACAACTAACAACACCAAATGCAACCATTCCCATAATCTTTGAACCTGATAACAACAACAAAAATTCTGAAACACATTTTGCAAACTACACTATTATTATACCACCCCGTGTAGAACAAGTAATAAAACTCCCTGTTAACTTAAAAGATGGTCTAGGCATTTTAAATCATACAAATTTTGGAAATGGCGTAGAAATGCCAAAAGCACTTGTCAATGTTTCAAATAACTTTGCTATCACAACCGTTACTAATATAACTGAAAATCCAGTCCAGATAAAAATTTGTCAACCCTTTGATATCGAAGCCCTAAATCCAATTAATATAAACTTTGTCGAAAAAATGGAAACTGATAACGAATTAGATACAGATTACGAAAACTTGCTTAAACAAAATTTAAAAAACATTAGAGTTGACCATTGTAACTCTGAAGAGAAAGATGCAATTAGAAAACTTTGTTTAGAATATCGAGATATATTTTACTGCGAAAATATACCATTAAGTTTTACAAATGAAATTAATCATAAAATCAAATTAAAAGATGAATCTCCTATACATGTCAAATCATATCGCTTCCCTGAAGTTCATAGACAGGAAGTTGGAACACAAATGTCAAAAATGTTAGATCAAGGTATAATACAACATAGCGTTTCCCCATGGTCCAGCCCAATATGGATCGTACCCAAAAAATGGATGCATCAGGAAAAAAGAAATGGCGACTTGTTATAGATTATCGTAAATTAAACGAACGCACAATCGATGACAAATACCCCCTTCCTAATATCACGGACATCTTAGATAAACTCGGTAGAGCTAATTACTTTTCA
Source organism: Pterostichus niger (assembly GCA_947425015.1). Taxonomy (NCBI): domain Eukaryota; kingdom Metazoa; phylum Arthropoda; class Insecta; order Coleoptera; family Carabidae; genus Pterostichus; species Pterostichus niger. The sequence continues at coordinate 11,763,103 of OX380352.1, read as the reverse complement.
ACACTTGACCTAGCAAGCGGTTTCCATCAAATAGAAGTTAACCCCGAAGACGTACAAAAAACCGCATTCTCCACTGAAGGCGGTCATTATGAATTCAAACGCATGCCGTTTGGACTAAAGAATGCTCCATCAACTTTTCAAAGAGTTATGGACAATGTTTTAAGAGGTTTACAACATGAAAGTTGTCTAGTCTACCTAGATGACATTATAATATTCAGTACATCCTTACAAGAACACGTCGAGCGACTTAAATCAGTATTTGAAAGATTAAGAAAAAGTAACTTCAAAATTCAATTGGATAAGTCAGAATTCTTGCAACAAACATTTCAATATTTAGGACACGTAATTATCCCCGAAGGCGTTAAACCCAACCTGGACAAAATTTCTGTTATTAAAAACTTCCCCATTCCAAAAACACAAAGAGATATCAAAAGCTTTCTCGGTCTACTAGGATATTACCGGCGCTTTATTAAAGATTTCGCAAAGATAACAGTAGTGTTACAATGCCGGTTCTAGCTCAATTCAAGGTCACTCGTCGCATGTGTCGAATCGGGACTGCCCCGAACGAGATATGACGTCACAAACAAAAAATTCTTATCATAGACAACAGGAAACAGGATGCGCCAAATAAGATATTGTGATAAACAAAAAACCGGATGTGATAAAAAAATGGAGGCCATGTGACGTCACAATTTAAAATGGCGCCGGAAAAAACCCGCGAAAATTTAAAAAATAGCGCGAAAATTTAAATTTTAAAATGTGACGTCACAATTCAAAATGGCGTCTGAATAAACCCGCGAAAATTTAAAAATTTGAATTTTGGGTGTGGCATCGTCATTTGTAGCGGGGGAAAATTTTAAAATTTGAAATAAAAAATGGCCGACAGCTCACGCATGCGCAGTGTTAAAAATTTGAACTTAGAAAAAAAAACAATGAATTTTATTTATAAAAATTTGAATTTGCAAAGACGCGCGCGTGTAAAAGATAGTTGATGACTCACGCATGCGCAGTGTTAAAAATTTGAACTTGGTGAAAAAAAAAACAAAATCAAAACTACTCAAAAAATCCCCAATGCACAAAACTAGCCTAGACTAGACTTGGGGGTTGGGGGATGGGGAGAGGGCGAGGGCGAGGGCGAGGACGAGGACGAGGGCGGCAGTGGAAGAAAAAAATAAAAATACATGAAATACATTGAATAGACATACATTTATTAACAAATAAAAAATAATTATATTACATTTATTGTTTTTTTATTTTACTTATACAGTTGATATTATTTTATTATTTTTATTTAAAAGTTTGTAATAATACCATAACAGTACAGTCGTAGTAATAGTAATAATAATAATAATAATAATTATTATTATTATCATAATAAAAAATGTTACAAATGTTTAATTTTTAGAGAAAGTAATATCCCTTTGTTTTGTGTCTTCATTCATTACAATACAAATGTAATTGTTTACCAATTCGTCTTGAATTTCCTTTTCCTCCAATGTGTTGAATCGTTTTGGTAAAAATGTTACAAATTCTCCCAAATCTAGTAATATAGACTTTCCATATTGACCATTGATAATTTTAGCACTTGTTATTTTAAATTTTTTATTTGTTTCAATATTTTGAATTTTTATAGTGCTTTTGTAATAAGATTTACCAATATTGTTTAATTTATCCATGTTTTGTTTTTTGCTAATAAAAAATAAGCACTATTAAAAAATTATTTAAAAATTTATAAAATAAAAAAAATTAACTTACCAGTTTAGGATGTTGTATGTTGTAAACAAGTTTTACAGTTTGAATAATGTTAAATTGCTAATGTTTTGAAATATATATGAAAATGTTATCACATGTAATACTTACGTCACGCCCCCTTCCACTTGCTGTGTATAACGGTTTTTGTGCGGGAAAAAACATGTTGAAGGTTAAAAGGAAATAGTACAGTTATAAAAAATAATAATAATTTATTAAACTATATTTTATTGAAAAATAAACCTTAGTTACATATTGTTATAATAAGACAATAATTGTGACATTAAATTTGCTAGTTGTTTATACATAGGTTTTGAGGGGCACTCAATATTAAATAATGATAAATTAAAAGAACCCACTTCCACAATTGTATCTAAAAATTCATTATAGGCAAAATATGTATTATTTTGTAAAAAATATAACAATCCATTTGTATAGCGAAAAACAGTGTTAATATTGTTTGGTATACTTGGAAATATGTTATACATGTATGTATATGCTTTTACAGAATAATCACAATCATTTATTTGTTCCACAAGACCATTTTTTTTGTAAAACAAATAGGAATGTCCTGTATAAGTATTTAATGCTGTTTGTATATCAATCACATTTTTGTTGTAAAACAAATCATTATCAAGTCGTAGTGATGGATAATTAATATTATATATTTTACCGTTTGAAAACAATACAATGTCATCGTTCGGTCTTTGATATATAGCATCGATTTGAGTAAAATTTTTAGGTAAAAACGGAAACCATTGTTGTAAAGGTTTAGCTTGATAATTCATCGAAGTTTCTTTTAAATGTTTACTCCAATACCATTTTTTATAGAAAATATATAATTGTTGTTTTATAATTAAAAATGTTTTTAATGCGGAAATGTCTACATCACATAAATTAGGAGGTAATATTTTTTGTGACTTTGATAAAGGTGGTATCAACGTTGTTGTTTTTAGTGTTTTTAATATAATTGGTTTTTTTGTTGTTGTTGTTGTTGTTGTTGTTGTTGGTACTGTTGGCTGTGTTGTAACAACTTTTTCACCATATAATTGTACAATTCCATTTATATCATCTTGTGAAATTATATTTGACGTAAGAAATTCAGGTTTATAATATGCATACATTATTGATTGTATATTAAAAGAATGACCTAACCCCAATGTATGGCCAATTTCATGTACTAATGTTAAAAAATATGAATGTTTATTTGAATTTAAATTAAAAGTACGCTCATAATTCCAATTTTCATCTACATCCATATGTATTTCAACAGGATTTTGATTTAAATTTGGTGGATATGCATGAGCTAATATAGAACCTGGTCCATCGAAGTAGCTTGAACAAAACGTTGTTAAACTACCGCGCGCATAATTAAAATGTCTTCTTCGTCCACTACTAATGATAATATTTACATCAGAATTAGTCTGATAAATAAACGATATATTTGCATATAATGACCACAAATTAAATGCCTCAGTTGTAATATTAACTAAATGTACGTCACGCGTACCCCAAGTAATAGTATGATTATTCCACTTATATTTTTTAGTAGCATAATTTACTACATCTGATACACCACATCTTGGTTTTTTCATCTGGTTAATTGTATCATTATTTAACAGCCCATTTTTTGTTTGTAAGTTATAATTTATTTGAAACTTTTGTATTGCACTTTTTAATGTAGTATTAGCTACATTTTCAAAATTTGTATTACTAGTATTTAAATATCCATATGTAGCTAAAAACACTTCTGCGTCATTTGTTTCAACGCTATTATTAGCTTGTATTAAATAAAACTGTGTTAACAATAAAAATTTTATAAGCAACATTTTACCCATGTTCACAGCTTAAGTAGTTAATAAATAATAAAAATAATAACAATTATATTAAAATATATTGTGTACACTCGAACGGAATAGAAATACTCATAGCAAGTGTGCAGCGTAAAATATTATAAATTTGTGTGTGTTTTCCATAAGAATTAATGTTAATTTGCTTTAAGTTGCTATCTGAAACATTTTCCCATTTAAATACATGTAAATTAAAGCACAAAATATTACACATTAGTTATGGGATTTACTATGCCATTTAAAGGTGTGTATTCAAAAGTCTTATCATGAATTATTAGACAAAACGCCTGTGTATTCACAGGAATGTTTAAATGAGCTTCAGAGTCGATTTTAATATTTAAATGAGAAAAACCCACAATTAAACGGATATAATTGCTATTAAAATACGCGCACACAATCACTGTAAAATTAAAAAAGTTTTTTGGTAATATTTAAATAAAACAAAATAATTTATTAAACATATATATTTTATTTAAATAAAAAATAATTACACAATTATATATTTTTAGTGTTTTTAAAAAAGTCTGGTAAAGCTGATAAAAATAACAAGATTATACCGTCGGCTATTATCTCTCTTTTAGTAAAATTATTAGCATACGCTAAATAAAAATAAAACAAGACAAATATTATGTTATTCATGTTTACAGCTTAAGTAGTAAACAAACAATAAAAATAATTGCAATTATACTAAAAATATATAGTTTACATATAAACAAAATAGAAATATGTTACACATTAGTTATAGGGCTTACTATGCCGTTTAAAGGCGTGTATTCAAATGCTTTATCATGAATTATTAAACAAAACGCTTGTGTATTGTTGGGAATATTTAAATGAGCTTCATATTCAATTTTAATATCTACTGAACCAGTTTTTAACGTTTCCACTTGTTTTGAACAGTCAATCACAAATAATGGTGCAATTTTTTTATAATCACTCCAATTTAATATAGGACTTGCAATAGAATAATTTCCGTAGTATAAAGTTTGAAACATACAATACATGTTATAGAAACATTCGTATTTATTTTGAGTGAAATTTTCATTTTGACGCTCATATGGGAAACGCTGTGAATTTAAATAAACCATAACGTTTCTAATATCACAATGATTAAATTTACTACTATTTTTATCAATTTTATTATTAATATCAGTTTGAAATCCAAGAATTATATAGCGAGGTTTTTCCAAGTTAGAAGATGTTTTTATAGACCAGCTATGATCTGTAGTATTTAATACAAATGGATTTGTATATAAAGACCAACAACGAAACGCTATTTGTAATGGTATTTGTTTGTTAATAGTATCTAATAACATTAATTTTACAGCATCATTAGGGAAAATATGTTTAATTCGCCACTGAATTTTTGTTATTTGAACTTTTAATTCTTCCGTGTGAACGTATGAATTTGTATCAGTTCGAGCTCTAATAATTATTAATTCTTGTTTTGCATTAATGATAGCTTTTTGATAATCTTCAGCAAAACCGAGTAGTAATTTCAGAGGAATAGTACATTTAAATTGTCCTGTTTCATTAATAACATCTTGATTATGCCAACCACAACTGTTATATGTTGCTAGTTCGTATGATTTTAGTGAAACATAACCTTTCATTATACTTGTGATACCAACATTTTTACACTTATCAATTTCTTGCCCAAATAGTTCATAACGAATTTCATCGAATAAAAATGCAAATCCATTATTTGTTAGAATTTTGTTTGCACCAGTACCAGCAATTAATGGAGTTCCATCTTTTTTTACAAAACTTCCCTCGATCACTATTTTACTATCATGCGGTGTTGTGTAAATGTCTTCATGATGTATAGGTATTCGTATTTCATCATTATTACCGTATGCAGTTCCAGAATGTGGTTCATAAGAATGCCACTCTTCTCGTTGAACTGAATTATTATATTGTATTGGATTAATTACGTTTAGTTCTGTATTCATTTTGAATTTGGAAACCAATTGAATTAAGAAATGCGATGTTTCGTGGTGTTAACCGGTATGTAGTCAATAATTGACTGATATTATTTGAACTAAATTGCTCATTTATACCAAAATAAATGCCCATAATTAAAATGTAATATTTTATGAAGTTTACTAGTATGTAGTTAATAATTAACTGATAGTATTTTGACTGTGGGTGTTGTATTTATTTTAAAACTTTTCGTACGTGTAAATGAACTGATATTTCTTCATTCATAAAATTAATTAATTCGCAATTTTGATTTAAAATACGCAAAGTTATATTATGTATTGTTTGAACGCTAACAGGTAAATAAATAATATTTGTAGGAGTTTCAACTATTTTATAGCCCGGTGGAACCATCGGATAGCATTCATAAATAACATGCGCTGAATCACTATTTATGTATGATCCAGCTGCAATATTACAATCAATTAGCATCGAATTTATGTTTGTAATGTTAACAGGATTATTAGAAATATGCAATGTATGTGGTTTTAATTTTTGTTGTGTAAAGCCTAATACTTTACCTATACTATCATCGGGTGTGAAGTCAATTTCAAATGTACTAGCAATTTCACATTTCAACGTATTATTGTTTGCATAAAGTACTATTTTTTGTTCGTCTTCCTCATAGAAATCATCGGTAATGTTATGTAATTCATATTCTTCACAAGTCTTCCACAGCTCATCATAACCCAACTGTTTATAAATATATTTTGCAATGTCGGCAAGTTCGTATGCTCCTACGGGTAGTGTAATAACTTTACCATTATCATAATAAAATTTATTATTTGTTTCATCTATATTTGGAATAGAATTGTATGTTTGAAAATTTATTAATCCAATTTCATATGAGTGATTTGCGTCTAATTTAATTGGTGGAAAATAGTTACTACTTAAATTTTCCGATGTACCAGTAATTGTAAATGTTAAAGACATTATGAACGATTGTTGTTAAGAAATTGTAGACATAAATGCCCACACTTAAATGAATTAAAACTTTGATTTTGCTTATAATTATACTTAATTTCTGCATTATTACCAAAATAATTTATTAACTCAAGTGGTGGGGGTAAATTACCAAAACTATCATAGTAATTAATTAAATTATTTATTTTTTTATACGCAACCCAATGTGTTCCCGGACCCGAGTTGTTATCTAAATTTACTATTGCACACTCATATTTTTTAGGTTTTAAAGGCAAAGTATCACGCATATAAACACCGCGAAAATGCGGAATGTGTTTTGCATGTGCTAATAAATCAGTGTTTGTTAATGCTCTATTAGGTAATTGTTTGATTATTTTTTGTTTTTGCGTTTGAGGTTTTTTTTTTTTTAATACCGGCACCCCTTTTATATGGTGCTAAATATAATCCTTTACCCTCCATTGCCTTATTATGTCGCAACGTTTCTTGAAGAACTTTATTTTGAAATTGTTTTTTATGAACAGCACTTGTTATAGCCGCAGCGCCACCCGCCGTACTGCCAATAGCCCCCAGTACTCCTGCTAAAATTGGAATAAGCGGTAAAATACCACCAATTTTTCGAGGAGTTTTAATTTTTCGCGTTTGTTTTTTATTTTTTGTTTGCTTTTTTCTAACACCCATTCCAATTTTTCTTTTTATAGCCATAGCTTTTGAAACAATTACTGCAGCAGTTTTTTCACCAAAAGATGCGTCTTTTGCTTGAACACGTTGCTCAGCTTTTTCTTGCAACACTTTATCAGCTTTATGACGTTCTAATAAATTTTCAGAATTTAAAGAATAAGCAATGTCGTGTACTTTACACGCTTCATCCAAAGGATTAATACCAGAATCTCCTCGTGCCAATCTTTTCTTAAGTTTTGTACCGGGGCCACAAAAATTGTATCCGGGTATGTGTAATTCAACAGGTAACGAATTAATTGCAGAATTTAGAAAGCCTGCACCTTCGTGATGTTGAATCATTGACGGTTGAATGTGGAATGATATAAAAGTAAACAATTTATTTATTTTATATTAGTTATCAATATGATGTTTACAAAGCAACAACGTAATATTAATATTAACAATTTTGATAATATTGTTAATAATGAAAATGGTTGTGGTAGTAAAGAGAAAAAACATGGTGATTTATTGCCTGATTCAATTAGATCTATTATTTGTGGTCCATCGAATTGTGGAAAAACAAACGCTATTTTAAGTCTATTGACACACGAAAATGGTTTACGATTTAAAAATATCTACTTATACTCCAAGTCATTAAATCAACCAAAATACATGTTTTTAAAGGAATGTGTAACGGGGATAAAAGGCATGGGATATTTCCCATTTAGTGACAATGAGAAAATAGTAAAACCTTGTAATGCAAAACCAAATTCTATATTTATTTTCGATGATGTGGCGTGCGACAAACAGGATTGTATGCGTAATTATTTTAGCATGGGTCGTCACAATTTAATAGACTCATTTTATTTGTGTCAAACATACACTCGTATACCAAAACATCTCATCAGAGACAATGCGAATTTACTTGTTTTATTTAAACAAGACTATTTAAATTTAAAACATGTTTACGATGATCATGTTAACACAGACATGCCATTTGAATTATTTAAGCAATTTTGCTGCGAATGTTGGCGGGATAAATATGGATTTGCAGTTATTGATAAAGATAGTTATGTGGATGGACGATATCGTATGGGATTTGACAATTATTTAAATTGGACTAAATAAGTTATTTTACAAATAAACAAATAAATTTAGTATATAACAGGTTAAACAAACAAACAGGTAAACATACAGGTAAACATACAGGTAAAACAGGTAAAACAGGTAAAATACAGGTAAACATACAGGTAAACAAACAGGTAAAATACAGGTAAACAGACAGACAGACCTGTTTTACCTGTTTTACCTGTATGTTTACCTGTATGTTTACCTGTATGTTTACCTGTTTGTTTGTTTAACATGTTTGTTTATTTATTTATTTAGCTGTTTAAAAATGGATTGTTAATTTTTTATTTAGCTAATAATAATAATAATATATATATATATAACGTTATATAGTTAAATAATTCATTTAAATGTTGTCCATCATTTAGATAACATGTCATCTGCATCTAGTAAAAATTTAAAGCAATTAAATTTTACTCAAAGTATATATAATCGATTTGTTGCTTTTACACAAGCAGGTTGTGAACACATTGTGAGCTGTTTACAAGTTGCTCATACAGCGTGCAGACAAATTGCTGACTGTTTACAAATATCATATATTGCATTAAAGCATTTAATAAACAACAATAATAATAATAATAATAATAATCATAATAATAATAATACGGTGGTTGAAACTGAAAGTAGTAGTAGCGAAAATAATGAATAATTCAAGTGAAACCTTAAAACAAATTATAGAAACTAGAAATATTATACGTAAAAAGTATGATAGTTTTAAACGAGGTAAAATTGAAACCGAGCATAATTTAGAGGAAACGTTTAAACCTATAACGATACCTTTAAAACAACTTGTTTCAAACTCATCGTTACCACCATCATCATTGCCAATAAACGCGAATAATTTTTCGTTAAACAATGATTTTATTACACCTAAAAAACAAATAATTACAACATCAAATGTATTGGGGCAATCACCCCAGTTTAAAACTAAACATGAACCACAATTTTTACGTGAGGAATTTATAGCAGAAAATGTTGACATACCACCTTTACAACCTCAAGTTCTTGATTTTATTGGAACACCTGAAGGTCGACAAGAAATGGAAAATTTAAAACACACCAAAAATTTCGGTAATATTGCTACTGAATATATGGAATTTTTTTTAACTGGTGGTAAAGATGTTGACAACATATATGGTGTAAAATACAATGAGCGAAATAATAAATTTTTAATTGGTAATACACCTATTACTATTGAGCATAATGATATTTTTGTAAACGATTCCGAGTATGGGGGAACGCGTGGTTTATATGAATTGCTATTTAAAAAAAAACCAAATATTGCTTTAGTTACTGAAGACGATAAACAAGCTTATTTAGATATTGCGCTACAAACCAATCTTCATTTAAGAAATAATACCGTTGGTTCACAAGTAAAAGGTTCACAAAACTGGAAATATGTAAATATTATTAAGCCTGCTTTACATTATCGTAATAACCCACATAAATTAAGATCACAGTCAACTAGTAGTAGTAGTCGATTAGGTGCAGGAATTTTACCAACACACATGAAATTATTAAATCAAAAAAATAATTATACATACTGGGATGATCCTAATGAATTAGTAGACAGATTACGTTTATTGTGGGCTTCAAAACAAGCAGGAAATACAAATCATGATAATGAAATATTATCTATTGTTGAGGAATTACGTGAAGCAAAAATTATTTATTAAAAGTTGTAATGCTGTAAAGAGAGAGAGGGGGAAGTAAACTAAAAAGTATAAAGTAAATATTTTTTGCATATTTTAAATCACTTTGTAACAATACTTTAGACAATGCGGTGTATTGTTGACATTCAAGGTTTTACTGGTGGCTATGGTGAATTTGTAGTAAAAGAGTTTGCTATTATTTCACTAGACGGTAAAACAAGTGAACACTTGTTAATAAAACCACCATATCAATGGAGTGAATTACCAAGAAAAAATAAAAGAGAAGCTGCATGGCTACTTAGACATTATCATGATTTTCATTGGTGTGATGGTTTAATAGCATATGAAGATTTTATTCGATATATTCCAAAAATGATGCGGTATACTACTACAGTGTATGTAAAAGGTGATAGAAAAAGAAGTTTTTTAAAACGATATTTACCAGTTGAAAATATTGTTGATTTAACTGAAATGCCATCACTTAGAAGTGAATATTTTAATATACAAAATGCTGATAAATGTATGTTTCATGTTAACTCTAGAAAAATGTGTGCACTTAGAAATGCTTATAAAATAAAAATGTATTTAAACAACAACAACAACAAACATGTAAATAATATATAAAATAAAAACTAATGTTTGTATGTATATATAAAGTATTTATTTTAAAGTACCTTATCATTTCCTAACAATCATTCATTAGACAATCATGTCTAAACTTGAAGTTGTAAACGAGATACATAAACTAGCTAGACGAAATTATCCTCGTCGTCGTGTAATTATGCGTGGCGTTGATGATTTGTGGCAGTGTGATTTAGTAGAAATGATTCCATATGCTTCTCAAAATAAAGGATATAAATATTTGCTTACTGTTATTGATACATTTTCAAAATTTGCGTGGGTTGAACCCATAAAAAGTAAATCAGGAATTAATGTGACTAATGCTATGAAACAAATTTTCAACAATGGACGTATTCCAAAAAATTTACAATCCGACAATGGAAAAGAATTTTACAATAATGATTTTAAACAATTAATGCAAAAATATAGTATAAATCATTATTCAACTTATAGTAATTTAAAAGCGAGTATATGTGAACGATTTAATAGAACGTTAAAATCAAATATGTGGCGTGAATTTAGTAACCAGGGAACTCATAATTGGTTAAATATACTTAAAAAGTTACTAAACAATTATAATAATAAATATCATAGAACAATTAAAATGAAACCAATAGAAGTGTCAAAAAAAAATGAAAAAACACTATTAAATACTGTATATAACAATATAAAAATAAGTGGTAAAGCCAAATATCAAATAGGTGATTATGTGCGAATTAGTAAATATAAGCATGTATTTTCAAAAAGTTACGAGCCTTCTTGGTTTATAATCACAAAAATTCAATATACAAATCCAGTTACGTATAAACTAAAAGATTTACATAACAATCCTATTGAGGGCGGGTTTTATGAACAAGAATTGCAAAAAACACAAAATAAAGATATTTATTTAGTAGAAAAAGTAATTCAAACAAAAGGCACAAAAGTGTTAGTAAAATGGTTGGGTTTTAATAAAACACATAATTCATGGATAAATAAAAAAGATTTATTAAAAATTTAACATGTACTACTACATAAATGATGACGCGTTACACAGCGGCGTCCCATCTTGGGTTGTATATCGCAAACTACCGCAAATATGTTTTTTATGCGTGATTAACGTGTCATCGCCCGGTATTTCATCACTGTGATAGCCGCACTAAAACCCATGCTACTCCTACGCCTATGAGTTCTTTTATCATCAAGCGCGTGCGATAAGCAAAATTATAAATAAATACAGATAAACACCAGTTTTGTATTAGTTTACATTACTTTGTGAAACTATAAACTGCTAAAAAAATGTCGTCATCAGCGTCGTCGTCATCGTCGTCGTCGTCGCCAAGTACAGTGAGTGTTTTGAGTGATAGTGTCGTTAAAAATATTCGTTGTGCACTAACTTTAATTAAAACATCTAAGGAGGCAGAGCGTTGTCGTAAAAATATAAATAAAATAATAATAATAATAAATAAAGCCATTAAAAATAAAAACAAAAGTGTAAATTTGTTTAAATTAGAGGGGAATCTTACTATTCTTAAAACGTACCGCGAAAAATTAAAACATTTTAAAGTTAAAACTGGTGCAGGTTTAAATAATAATAATAAACAATCTAACTGCTTAATTTGGCAGGACATCAAATCCGTATTTAATAATAGAATTAAAACAGGTGCTATTATAAATAAATGTGGGTATAAAGATCCTAATATATTTTTAACAAAATGCTTAAATATATTTAAAAACAAAATAAAAAATGCATTAAAATCAAGCGTTTTAAAAGTAAATGTAATATTTTCGGGTGATTTTATTCTACCCAGCACGGGTAAAATTGAAGTAAAAGGCTTTAATACTATGAATAAAGTTATTGATCAATCAACAAACATTAAACAGTGGTATGAGGAAAATGTACTAATGCCTATTTTACGGGATTTGGAAGAGTTTCAAGAACGAGACTCAGGATGGGCATTACATGAAATATTGCATTTAAAAATAAACATCAATAATTACACACCATTAAAAATTGGTAGCTATGTGGAACTACCAAAAAACATAAAAAATAAAAAAGCGGTAATAAACATTAAAAACAGTGATGAATACTGCTTCCTGTGGGCAGTAGTCGCTGCTTTACGTCCTGCAAATAAAAACTCCGATCGCATTTGGTCATATCCTCATTTTAGTGAGGTGCTTAAATATGATGGAATTAATTTTCCCATAAAAATAAAAGACATACATAAATTTGAAGATATGAACAAACTAAACATTAATGTGTATACGTTGGAGAAAGTGGGAAAGAAAAAACATGAGGTGGTACCTGTTTCACTTTCAACTAAATCCTTTGAACAAACCATTCATCTGCTGATGATTTCGTCAGAGGTAATTATATATATATATATTTATTTAACTAATTATAAATGTATTTTTTTTATGTTTGCGTAGACTGAAACAATTGAAGATGATGTCATGGACGTAGATGATAATAGCGAAAAAGAAGAAGACGAGCCCATGGACATAGATGAAATTAGATCCCCAAAAAACTTTCTCTTTATGTATATAAAAAACATGTCAAGACTTGTGAGTAAACAGCTGTCAAACAATAATCATAGGAGTCATTTATGTGATCGTTGCTTAAACCATTTTACTACTAATTATTTATTAAATAAACATTTATTAAATTGTCAAAATAATAAATGTCGGATAGAAGTTCCAAGCGAGGAAAATAAAATTTTAAAATTCAAAAACTACAAAAATCAAGATAAAGTTCCATTTGTTATTTATGCAGATATTGAGGCAATTTTAAAACCAGTAAACAATAATACACAGGGTGAAAACACTCAATTAATGCAAAAACATAAAGCGTTTAGCATTGCTTATTATTTAAAATGCTCATATGATGATTCTTTGTCTGATTTTAAATTATATCGGGGTAGTGATTGTATAAAAAAATTTACAAAACAATTACAAAACATTGCTGAAAAAGTAAACGCTATAACTAATAATGTAATACCTATAGCATTAAACGATTCTGATAGAGTTAATTTTGAAAATGCGCAAAATTGTCACATATGTGGTGAAGATTTCACCTCCGATAAGAAAAAAATTCTAGAACATAATCATTTTACTGGCCAATATCGCGGAGCTAGTCATAATTCGTGTAACTTAAAATATAGAAAATCACACACAATTCCTGTTGTATTTCATAATTTATCTGGGTATGATGCACATTTTATTATTAAAAACATTGCCACGCAAATAGAAGGACATACATCAATTTTGCCCATAAATAAAGAGCGATACATATCATTTACAAAATATGTCAAAAATACCAAAATTCAATTAAAATTTATTGATTCATTTAGATTTATGGCGTCGAGTCTTGATAAATTGTCTTCCTATTTAAGTGATGATGAAAAGCTAATAAGTCGAAGTCAATATAATTCATATGATGAATTTAAAATGATTACAAAAAAAGGTATATTTCCCTATGAATACATAGATTCATGGGGAAAACTTGAAGAAACACAATTACCCTCACAAAAACAATTTTATAGTAGCCTAAAGGGCGAGGGGGTAACGGATGATGAATATAAATTTGCGATTAATGTGTGGAATACATTTCACATTAAAACTTTGGGTGAATATGCAGATCTATACTTAAAAACAGATGTGTTACTGCTTGCAGATGTTTTTGAAAACTTTCGCAATACATGCATGGAAACGTATGGATTAGATGCATTGCATTATTATACGGCCCCCGGCTTAGCATTTGATGCTATGCTAAAAATAACTGAGGTTAAATTAGAATTATTAACAGACGTGGATCAAATTTTATTTGTAGAAAAAGGTATTCGTGGTGGTTTATCCCAATGTTCTAATCGATACGCAAAAGCAAACAATAAATACATGGGTGATCAATATGATCAAACTAAACAAGAATCACATATCATGTATTATGACATTAATAACTTATATGGGGCAGCTATGAGAATGTTTTTACCGTATGGTGATTTTGAGTGGGTTGATGAACTAAATTTTTACAGTATTAATTTAGAAAATTTATCTGCTGAGTCTGACACTGGTTATATTTTCGAAGTAGATTTAGAATATCCTGAGGAATTATATGAATTACACAAAGATTTACCCCTTTGCCCTGAGCATTTTATACCACCACAGTCAAAAACAGAAAAATTAATAGCAAATTTACATAATAAAAATAATTATGTAATTCATTATGAAACTTTAAAACAATGTTTGAATTTAGGACTAAAAATTAAAAAAATTCATAAAATTTTGAAGTTTAAGCAGAGTCCATGGCTTCGAAAATATATTGATGTAAACACTGAATTACGTAAAAAATCTACAAATGAATTTAAAAAAAATTTTTATAAGCTAATGAACAATGCGGTTTTTGGAAAAACTATGGAAAATGTTCGAAAACATAAAGAAGTAAAACTAGTTACTAAATGGGAAGGGCGTTACGGTGCAAAAGCATACATTTCACAACCAAATTTTCACTCTTGCGCAATATTAGATGATGATGTTGTATTAATAGAAATGTCTAAAAAATATGTAATTTTTAACAAACCCATATATGCTGGTTTTGCTATATTTGATTTGTCAAAAACATATATATATGATTTTCACTATAACTATATAATGCGAGACTATAGTGAAAATACAAAGTTGTTATACACAGATACAGATAGTTTAATATATCATTTTAATAATATTAATATTTATGAAATAATGAAGCGTGATATTGGTAAATTTGATACATCTGATTATAGGGAAAATAATATTTTTAATATGCCTCGTGTAAATAAAAAAGTTATAGCGTTAATGAAGGATGAAAATAATGGAAATATAATGACTGAATTTATTGGATTGCGATCTAAAATGTATAGTTATAAAGTTTTACAAAATGATGGTAAAAACAAACTAAATAAAAAAGCAAAGGGTATAACGTCTGCAACGTTAAAAACAATAACGTTTGAAGATTATTATAACTGTCTATTTACTAATACATCAGTAACAAAAAATCAAATTATTATTTCATCTAAAAAACATAAAGTACACACAATTAAACAAAAAAAATTATGTTTAAGTCCCCATGATGATAAGAGAATTGTAAATTATCTATTTACAAATACTTATCCATGGGGATATAAATTTAAGTAATATTTTAAATAATATTTAGTTTGTATAGATCTGTTGTTTAATAAACATACACGCACATACATTCGCACAATGAGCGTTAGTAAATTTAATAATTTTTCTCCTCATCCACACTTTCATTCTTCTAAATATTTAAGACGAGGTCCTGCTGGTGTTGGATTTGAAAAAACAAAAAATGGTGATTTTAATATAAACAATAAACGTTTAATAAATGTGAAAGCTGCAGTGGAAGAAAAAGATGCATGCAATAAGGAATATGTAGATTTTTCAATTAGTAAATTAAATTCCAATTTAATGATTAAAATAACTCAGCTTGATAATATTCATGTGGCGAAATATAATAAATTAGTGGAAGAATTGGACATATTAAAAACAAACAATAAAAACATGTTTGATAAAGTGTCTGTTATAAGTAATGAAATAAGTAATGTGTCACACAATGTTGATAATATTGTGTTAAAAGAGATTGGTGAATTAAATAAAAAACAGGATGATGTGATAAGTAAAATTCACAATAAATTAGTTGAAATTGGCGAATATGTAGATAACACTATTTCAACAAATAATAAAAACTTTGTAAGTGAAATAAATAATTTTATACGTGATCATGTATCGCAAACAAATAAACTTGTTGAAAGTTTAAAAATTTCTTTAAATACTGACTTAACTAGTATTATTGATATAATTCATGAGAATGTATCACAATTAAAACAATATATTAATATTAATATAAATTTAAAACAAAATGTTGAAACATTTGAAATAATTAATAATTATCATGATGATAATACGTCATATATAATACCGTTTAACGGAAAAATAATTAATAGTAATATAAAAACCCCAAAATATGATGTATATTTAAATGGGGAATTTGTTTTACTACAAAATTTGGAAGTAAAAGAAAATGATAAGCTTCAATTTTATCCTCATAAATTAATTAAATATCCGGAAATTTTAAGTATAGAACTTTTTATTCAAACAAGTGTTATAAAAAGTAATACGTAAACAAAAAGTAGTGGGGACAAGTAATAGCTATATATATATAAATAGTTATTAACTGTTTAAAAACACTTAGTCGTTGTGTGTGTAATTTTAAAGCATTTTAATAATGGCAATGGCATATAAAATTATTGCTTTAGAAATATTAGAAATTTCATATAAATCAAAGTTGTGCTCTGAAAATACGTATATATTGTATAAAAGTATTATTAACACAATTAATAATAATAATATAAGTGAAATACTTAACATAATTGGTGATTTAGCACCAACAGCATATGTTTGTGGAAAAATTAATGAAGAATATTTCATAAGTCTTCTACGTTTGTTTAATGGACGTAGTTTGCAACAAATCTGGTTTAAATTACCATTAAAATTTAAGCTACATCGAGATATTTTCCACCAATTATGCTGCGTTGATCATCATAACCTACCAATTCAAAATACACACATAGATGGTCCAGCGCCAGAAGTAAAACATTGTTTTCAATGTTTACATATACTCACTAGTAGTGATACAAAAGAATTTTTAAAACAAAAACTATTTATATAACAATAAATGTAATACAATTATTTTTATTTGTTAATAAATGTATGCCTATTCAATGTATTACATGTATTTTTATTGTATAAGTAAAATAAAAAAACAATAAATGTAATATAATTATTTTTTATTTGTTAATAAATGTATGTCTATTCAATGTATTTCATGTATTTTTATTTTTTTCTTCCACTGCCGCCCTCGTCCTCGTCCTCGCCCTCGCCCTCGCCCTCTCCCCATCCCCCAACCCCCAAGTCTAGTCTAGGCTAGTTTTGTGCATTGGGGATTTTTTGAGTAGTTTTGATTTTGTTTTTTTTTTCACCAAGTTCAAATTTTTAACACTGCGCATGCGTGAGTCATCAACTATCTTTTACACGCGCGCGTCTTTGCAAATTCAAATTTTTATAAATAAAATTCATTGTTTTTTTTTCTAAGTTCAAATTTTTAACACTGCGCATGCGTGAGCTGTCGGCCATTTTTTATTTCAAATTTTAAAATTTTCCCCCGCTACAAATGACGATGCCACACCCAAAATTCAAATTTTTAAATTTTCGCGGGTTTATTCAGACGCCATTTTGAATTGTGACGTCACATTTTAAAATTTAAATTTTCGCGCTATTTTTTAAATTTTCGCGGGTTTTTTCCGGCGCCATTTTAAATTGTGACGTCACATGGCCTCCATTTTTTTATCACATCCGGTTTTTTGTTTATCACAATATCTTATTTGGCGCATCCTGTTTCCTGTTGTCTATGATAAGAATTTTTTGTTTGTGACGTCATATCTCGTTCGGGGCAGTCCCGATTCGACACATGCGACGAGTGACCTTGAATTGAGCTAGAACCGGCATTGTAACACTACTGATAACAAAACCGATGACAAAATGTTTAAAGAAAGATGTAAAAGTAGTGCATAATAAAGAATTCATAGATTGTTTCAACACTTGCAAAGAACTCTTAGTCAACGACAATAAATTAAATTATATTAAAACTGAAGAACAACAAATTGATATTATAAAATTATATAATGGAGGAAAACAAATCAAATGGGAATAACAGTATCTATAAAAAGAATAAAAGTTAAATACTGTCACAGTACGATATCCCAGAGAAAATAATATGTGAGAACGGAAAAGAATTAAATTTAATAATAGAAAAATTTACTAGCATAGATAATCTAAATATAGAACGATTCCACTCGACACATTTCGAACATTTGAATCTTTTAAACTTACAGAAAGAATACAAATCATTACATATAGACAATAAAAATATACGCTTTATGGTGTTACACATAATTTAGGAAATAACGAAATAAATTTAGATTTAGAAATACATTTAACAAAAAATTCTGTGCATAATAAGAAACAGAACACAGCAAGTAAACATAATAAAGACAATATTGAAAACATCGCTAGCACCTAGAAAACGCCAGAATAAAATAAAACAGCAGACACTCTGGTAAGGTCACTAAGTAGTTAACCACAATTTGCTACACTGCAAACTACCAGAGACAAGAATACAATTTTTTACGTCATCTCAATTCAAATGTTTTAAGATTTGTTATGATTTCACTTCATACTATTTTCGGGAAATTATTGCTAATGGAGTATATTGTTATACTCATTTCTGATGATTCAATAAAACGAGAATTTCTCATAAAATTACAACTAGTATTTTGAACTGATTTTTCAGTTCATTTTTCATTTTTCGTTAAACTTAGCACATATTTTTGTAGAATCAAACTGGGTAATTTTGACATTATTTTTTACCTAATTATCAAAATCCGAAAATACTTCTACCTTGATTTGTCTTTGCCGTCAGGTACATTAAATAATGGATTATAAAATCTAATGATAGAGACAAGTGGAGGTCGAGATTGGGAAAACAACACCTTGTTGTATAATTGTTGTATTGTAATTATTATTATATGAATTTGACATGTACACAATTAGTCGCAATATATATATATATATATATATATATATATACGTACAAATAGTACCTTAAGAAGCCCGGGATATTCTTGGGGCGTTGTTCCACCCACTCTTTGTAGTTCTGATAACGGAGTATACTCAGTGATTTTGGGTACATATGTTTAAAATTAGTAGTAATTCGTGTCGAGGGGAAACATTTTCCTTGATTTGTGAATTTTATATGTTAACTATAACTTGTGTAGCCCGAATATGTTATTTGTACGTTACGAAGCCCGTTTATATAGAATTCGCTATCTTACGTTCATTGTTCAGCCCGACGATGTTGCCAGTTTTTATCCAAATACGGCATCGCCTTTGTTATTGAAGTATGATTCATTAATTTTTATGCGTATGTTAAAATCTGTGTCCATTGGATTGCATGTGTGAAGAAGGAAGTTTAACTTTTAAGCATATGATAGAAATCAAATACGATATTAAATTTAAAAGTATAAAAATGCAATGCCTTATTTATTAGCTCCTCCGCCACTACCAAATTTGGGGGTGAGTTGACGGCTGGTAACCTCATTTTACGCGAAAAAATATATCACTAACTGAGATCTGCTATAGCAGAATGCCACTCAAAGTGATAGATAAAAGGCGTAATGATTATATTTATTTATTTTTTTGCAAAAAGTATGCATAGAAAAGTAGTTTTTTTGTTTTAAGACAAATATAAATAGTAATATTATGTTTTTATTTTATGTATATTTACATGTTAAAATAAATGTAAAAATCTAAAGCTAAGACCTAACTAACAAAGAATTTAACTCCTAAACCTTAATAAAAAAAATCAAATCTATAAACGTATTTTGAGAAATAAAATTTCACCCTCAGTAGTAAAGGAAAAAATCAAGATTACACGACTTGTGAACCAATTCAGTGGTCAAGATAGAAACCAATTTGCCCAAAAGGTTCCATACCTATTTATATTAAAACGAAGCAATCCATGTCCGAAAAATTAATAAGCATAACGCGTAAGTCAACTAAAAACTAATTACCTAAGAAATCAAACAATTTACTGTTAGGTATGGGACCGGGTCAAAATTAATCAACCAATGTTTATTTTTAAATATGTTTATAAATTGCATTAAACAGTTAGACGCGATTGAGAGTATAAACATTTTTCTTCGATACGGCTCATTGCTTCGTTTTGGTATAAATAGGTATGTCCCCTTTTGGGCAAATTGGATTCTATCTTGACCACTGATTTGGTTTACAAGTCGTGTAATCTTGATTTTTTTTCCTTTTCTACTGAGGATGAGAATTTAGTTCTCGAAATACGTATCTAATTTGATTCATTTATTAAGGCTTAGGGGTTAAATTCTTTGTTAGTTAGTTCTTAGCCTTATATTTCTTACATTTATTTTAGTTATGGCTTCCCGGTCAAATGAATTAAATACCTATTTTCAACTCAAAACGAAAATAAAATTAATCAACGCGGATAACATTTTCTTACATTTTTTTTAACTAAATTCAATCTTTCCTAAATTCATTAAAATAAATCTTTTAAAAAACTGTAAAATACCGGAAACTATAATATAACACGTTAAACGTAAATGGTTAATCAATAAAATAAAAATTTTGTACGCTAAACGCAATAAATTAGAAATAAAAGTTTGCGACCTACATGTAAAATTAACCAAAAATTTAAATAATATTGACTATCAATCCTGGACAGCATTTGACAATAATTTACATGAAGTCATTCATCATAAACTCAATAACAAAATTATAAAAATTAATAATAGTAACATTCGCGAAGAATTAATAATAAATCAATTGGATGAACAGTTTAACATTAATGAAGTTAACTTACTTAATAAAGGTTTATGCGCTTAATAATAAAGAAACACCGTTAGAAGAATTTATTGCCTCTATTGAATCTAATGTTAAAAAGTTTGATAACTCCACTAAAGAATATATAAGAAACGCGGGTAAAATACAAATTGCAGACAATATTATAAAATACGGAAATATAATTTCGATTAATAGGGAACATAAAATTATTAAAAATTTAAGAAAACGAGACGTATTTTATTTAAAAGCGGATAAGGGAAATAAAATTGTAATTATAAATAAGTTAGATTATTTTGAACGGGGTAATAACTTAATTAAAACCTGACCTTATAAAGAAATTAAAAAAACACAATGATAACGTCGTTAATTTAATTAAAGATTGTCTTAATTTAATTTCTAAACAACTAAACTATAGTATAACAATTTCTAATCCAGTAATACCAAAAATATACTGTCTCCCTAAAATTCATAAACCCGGTAATTCAATGCGACCTATAATTTCGGGTATTAATTCACCTACTTATGTACTTTCAAAATGTCTATTTAACCAATATAAAAATTTACCGGTTCAACCTAAAACATTCGCGGTAGATAATTCAATTCAGTTTATTAATAAAATTAAAGACCTTAAACTAAATGAGTATGAAATATTAGTATCTTTTGACGTTAGTGCCTTATTCCCTAGTGTTCCTTTACCGCAAACCTTAGAATACTTGAAATTACATTTGGAAAACAATAACGTAGAAGCAGTAAAAGTAGAAGAATATTTAAAATTAACTAAAATCTGTATGGATCAAAATTATTTCCAAATTAATAATAAATTTTATCAACAAACATAGGGAGCAGCAATGGGTAATAGTTTATCTCCTAGCTAACTTTTTAGCTAAATTGATTAGCGTTTTCCCTACAATTAAGTTCACAATTGAAAAAGAGAATAATAATAGGTTACCATTTTTAGACGTTTTAATTATTAGAAACAAAGATAAATAAGAATTTTATGTTTACAGAAAAGGCACTAACACCAATAGATTCATTACTTCAGACTCTAATCAGGCCCGTCTTAAGCATATTCTGCGCCGGAGTGTGGGGTGGTCAGCTCGCGCCCCAGCGTCAACTAAAAAAACGCAATGTAATTTTTAATGCTTTATTTATTTATTTCTCAAAATTCTTAAATTATACAAATAAAACAATAAATAGTACAAATTAAAAATCAACACTTTTTTTCTATTTATAAGCCCGGAAAAAATACATCAGTAATGTTTTATTTTATATTATTATTTAATAGGTACCAATTTATTCTGATTATTATTATTTATAATATATATTTTAAAAAAGGATTCAATTATATAATATATTAAATAAAGAAAAGGCTTCAGAATCCAATGTTTTTATAAAATATTTATTTGTGGACGTTTCGAACAAAAATATTAGCTCATCATCAGCACCTTAAAATATAAATATCATAATTATAATATAAAACTAGTAAATTAAACAAAATGTCAAACCTTCAAAAAAACGTAAAAATATAAAACAATATTTGTAAAATGTCAATAATAACAAACAAGGAAAAAGATACATATGAAAAATAAAAATAGAAAAAAAAATCATAAATAATTAAAATAAAATATATAAAAATTAAATTGTTAAATTCCCTACAAAAATTTGAGCATATTTTAAATTATTATACGCATCAGTTTGATAATTAATCGAGGTATCATGGTGTAAATTTATGTATATTTATATTTATTTTGGTTTCAGAAAAAATAAAAATATGTCCTGTCTCCTGATGGTGACGAGTTAAAGCACTATGATTTGGATCAAAAAGCTTGTAATAATAATTATGTTGATATATTCTTTTTTTCTAACGGTTGTGAAGCCTCCAATGTAAAATTTTCTACAAGAACCACATAGAATTTTGTATACAACATTTTTATATTTAGATTTTTAAATTTTTTTCTAATTCCAGATATTAATTTGTTATCAAAAGGAATAATAGCTACAACAAATTTATCTTCATTATTTGGTAAATTAACTTAAAAATTATTATTATTATCATTATTATTTCCATGAACCAATTTATATAGTCTGTCTTATATATGTTTTTTTATAAATGATGAAGGGTAACCATTACGACATAAGATGTTATTAATAAATTGTAAATTAATAGATTATTATTATTATTATTCTGATCCATTAGCTACTCGAATCGCTCATTTAATTTAGACATAGCCGTGCCAAGTAAATAAACAAAAATGATATTAAATTTTTTCATTGGGTCTAAAATGGGCTCATCTGTTAAAATGTCTTTTTCGGGGACGTGGACGAGCAGTTTCGGTAATTGTTAGATGTGTAGCAATAAGAACTATTTTAACTTGTACATTGTGCGCGATATAACAAGTGCCGAAAGCGGTATGAGGTGTGTTTAATAAAATAATTTATTATTGGTGCCTATATTTTTATTTTGTGCATGCATTTGACTTAACAAAGTGTACGAAACGGTGCAATGACGTTGTTATTGAATGACTTAGGGTTTAATGAAATATCGAAATTTATAGCGCTCGGCCTGTGTGCGCCCCCTAGGACTCTACGCCCGGGTGCGCCCGCACCTCTTGAACTCCCGGGTAAAGACGGCCCTGACTTTAACCATCACTGGCAACATAAAACAGCAGCACTTAATTTTCTAGTTAATAAACTTTCCTTTAAATAAAACAAGATTTAACAAAGAATTAAAATATAGTAAACAAATTGCAATTTATAACGGTTTTTCGGATAAATTAATTGATAAACGTGTCTCTAAATTCAAACATAAAAAAGAAATTTAAAAAATAGCACATTTAGTTCGAATAAAAATAATGAAATTATTTCTTTACCCTATGACTTAGTCTCTCGAAGTTTAAATAAAGTTTTTAATGATTTCGATATACAAATCACTTACAAATCTAATAATACCCTTAAAACATTGTTAGGTAATCCTAAAGATAAAATTTAACTCCTTCAAAATTCGGGAATTTACCAAATTTCGTGTAATGATAGTGATTAAGTTTAAATCGGGCAAACTCAATGGCAATTAATAACAAGATTTAAAGACCATATAAACTACGTTATATACGGTAATCCGGAAAAATCGAGTGTAGCAGAACACATATTTCATAATAATCATAATATTAACTCCGGTAATTTAAAATTACTAAAGGCGGTAAATAGTATTAAACAGTTCGACGCGTTTGAGAGTATAAACATATTTAAAAATAAACATCGATTGATTAATTCTGACCTGGGTCCCATACCTAAAGTAAATTGTTCGATTTCTTAGGTAATTAGGTTTAGTTGACTTAAGCGTTATGCTTATTAATTTCTTGGACACGGCTCATTGCTTCGTTTTTAGTATAAATAGGTATGTCCCTTTTGGGCAAATTGAATTCTATCTTGACCACTTATTTAATATAAATTTTATTGTTTTATTATTTTTAGTATTTTATTTTATTTAAAAATGTGTAGCTAATGTAACAAACATATTATGTATGTGACAATGTTATTGCTCGTTTGTATTTATTTTTTTTTGCTAAATATAAATCATCTATTTCAATGATTAACTTTTGTATTTAATTTTTTAATTCATATTTATAGAAAAATAAGTTATCTTGAAGCCCTCGCCAAAAACCTGTAAGTGAGATATATATAGACATAATTTAAAAAATTTGATGGTGTAAATTGAAAACATATGTTTGCAAGTAGTTTTATTTATTTATTTATTTGATTACGCTGCCCGGCAGGCAAAGTTTCACAGTATTTGGATTCCGTCATCAGCTTAATCATAATTCACGTAATTGCAAAGCAACGATGACAGTTATATGGGCTGCACAAGATGCAGAATATATCTTTTTATATACATATACGCAAAGAGACATCTACAGTGAGATCTGGTGAACTATTCCGTATGTTTATGTGGGTAAATGTATCGTTATGGAGCCCAACTCATATTTCTGCAATATGTTCCTATTATATGATTCATTGGAATAGTGCTGATATACACGTGAAACGTTGTTTAGCCCGCATGAGGGCTATATAATATATATATATATATATATATATATATATATATATATATATATATATATATATATATATATATATATATATATATCTAACAGACAATGAAGCGTCCGTCAATTGGTCTTTTACCATCATTGAAGCGTCCGTACACGGACGCTCCAATGTATCTTTGCTAAAATGGTCATTTTTCAACTTCTAGTACCATCTCTTGGTGTTGGGTAAAAATGGTCCTGGACGCTTAATTGTACTATATATTGATAATTTCAATTATGTTGCATATACTGTAGTTCAGCTGTTTCTCACAAGTGTCGCTAGTGGTGAATGGCGTATATATAAAAAAGTATATAATTCCTACAATGTTTCGACTAACGAGCGTAAGTACATTTGGCAACACATTTTAAGTATTGCGTATGATATTTTAGGCAAATAGTTAGTTTTTCGTGCTGACGCCATGTACTCAAACAGACGCTATTTCCCACCGGAATATGTAAGTTGTTTCCGAATATTCTTAAGTATGTATAAAATGATACTCTTCTTTTATTGCTATAAATGCGTTAACAATAATGAACGAAAAGATAAATTTTGATTCTGCAATAAACGATCATCGACTGAAATTGAAAATAAAGTTTCTCCAAAGCAGGTATTTAAAAGCTACATAAATTTTTCGACGGA
The DNA here is from genome assembly GCA_947425015.1 of Pterostichus niger. NCBI lineage: Eukaryota > Metazoa > Arthropoda > Insecta > Coleoptera > Carabidae > Pterostichus > Pterostichus niger. The sequence continues at coordinate 11,737,359 of OX380352.1, read as the reverse complement.
AATAATTTACATAGTTTTGAAACTTTTCATATATATTCGCGGGTTCTGTTATCGTCGAGTTTACCATCCGCTCTTCATAATAGGTATCTGACGCCGATTATTTGCAATTATCTCGCGAATTTCGAATTGCATGAAACAATTTGTATCAATAAAAAATTAACATAATAAAATATCAAATATAAAAGCTTAAAATCAGTTACCTTAGCCAGTGTAACCCTTTGCGATACAACGAGCAGACATATGAGGTAGATTCTGGTGCATGCCACAAAATTAACTCCTTGTGGCCTAATTTTGTAAACTCTCGAACGACTTTATGTAACAAATCTATATAACTGAAATTATAGAGCACGAAATTTTCTATGTGAACTTTGTTTTGTTCTTTTCGAATAAACTTAATATCAAATGTCCATGACGTAAAATTAGAATGCATTTTAATTACCTACATTATTACTTAATTATGTCAGTTTCTTTGCGGCATAAATACGTATATGTTCGGCAGCCTCGAAAATATATAATTTAAAAACAGAATCTGCTTTATTGGGTAAATATCTGTAATAGGTACATATTTTCCTCATCGGTATGTTGCATTCTTCAGGAAAAAAATATTAGTTTTTTTCCTGAAAACAGTAACACACCGATTTTGAGACGTGTATTCAATAAATTTTACAAAATAATACCCAATAAAAACTCTGTAAAAACTTAAAATGTTTTTTTTAGGAATTTGACTTTATACAGAATGAACAGGATGATTCCTTAAAAGATCCCGACTATGAACCAACTCTTTCTGATGTTAGTATTCAACTTACTATAATAATAAATTAATTTAGGAAATATATATTCTTCTTTACCTTATCTTCAAATTAATAAATAAATATTCGTCATTGTCTTTTTACTCTCTTATATAGATATAAGGAAGTACTGGAATCATGAAACAAATCTCTAATGAGATTTCCGCGGAAATACATAATTTTAATCGTTGATTCAATAAATATTATAGAACAATACCCAATAAAAACACTGTAAATAGCAAAATGTTCATTTTAGGACGTTGACGTTATACAGGAAGACTCGGATGATTCCTTGAAAGATCCCGACTATGAACCAAGTCTTTCTGATGTTAGTATTCAACTTACTATATTAAAAAATTAATTTAATAAATATACATTCGTCTTAGCCTTTTTACTTTCTTATATACAGTATAAAGATATATTGGAATCATTAAAAAAATCACTGAAGAGATTTTCGCGGAAATACATATGTTTTGAGGTCCCCTGAATTCGTTTTGCCATTATCTCAATTATGTCAATATATGTGGGGGTATGTTTGAGCACGTGCGTGTTATAGTGTTTAAAAAGAAAGAACATTTATGGTACAGTTTCTGCGGCTGAGGCAGAAGCTGATTTGAGATCGATGATTCATTTAATTGAAACAAATTGGAGATATGAAATATCTAGTGAGGCTGCAAACGATCTTAACGTGAATAAGTGGAACAACATCACTTTACTTCCTCTTGCATCTGATCTAAAACTTTAGAAAGATTATCTGATTTCAACTGCAATTGAAGCAGCAACTAAACTGGAGAAAAAACAAAACGATATACCTTCAATTATTAGAAACTGTTTTATGAAAACCTTAAAAAGAGTTGTCATTAGGGGTAAAAGAAGGAGAGGTATTCCAGTACTATTCAGTACAGACGTACAAGAGCATATCAAAATTTTGCTCAAATATCGTCCAAAGATATTCACTAAAAATAATATTTATTTATTTGGAAATCCAAATACTTCCGAATCACTATGTGGGTACAAAGTACTAAAGAAATACGCTGTTTCATCAGGTACCAAAAATCCCCAAGCAATAACTTCTACAAGGCTAAGGAAGCATTTAGCTACGCTCAGTCAGTTATTTAATAGGACTGAAAACGATATTGAACAATTAGCTAGCTTCATGGGCCACACCGTAGGAGTTCATCAAGGATCACACCGATTGCCAGACGATGTGTATCAGACAGCTAAAATATCAAAACTTTTGCATCTGATGGGAAAAGGTGGTAACACCAAATATAAAGGCAAACCAATTGAAGATATCGACATTGACTTTTAGAAATAAATGAAGAAAATCTAGTGACTAACACTAAAAATATACAAAATCCTACTATTTGCTCGCCGTATCTCAATGCAGACGATACCATTCTTGTTGAAAAAGTCGAGGAAAAAGCAGATAACGAAAAATTGAAGAACAAGAAGATAAGGGTATTAGTACCGTGGACAACAGAACAGAAAAGAGTTTTAAATATGTTTTTTGCCGAACATATAAAGAAAAATAAACCACCGAAAAAACTAGAATGCATGGAAGTGAAAGAGCAATTTACGGATATTTTACAGAATAAAGATTGGCGAAAGATAAAAGTGTATATCCAAAACATGTATACCAAGAAAACAAGAAAATAATCATACAGTAATATTAAGCAATACGTTTATTGTTGTCCGTTTATATTTTAATGTATGTACGTATTCATGTAATATAGTTTTTTTTTCGTGTTACTGATTTTGGAATAAAAATTCTTTTGAAATGTTGCTCGATTTATCCTTACAATCCGTTTTATACAAATGTATACCCATAGACCAATAGTAAATCACACTCGATTATTTATTTAAATAAATCTTGACCTGAGTAATCATATGAACAGAAACCAGATTTTGTATTTTTTTAATAAAGAGTAATAAAAGGTTCTAAATTAATATTTTCAATTATGCTACTAAACCTAAGAGCATCATGTATGCTGCTTTTAGCGGACAACGAAAACCGACAAAAAGAAATGGAAACTATCAAGGCCGCACTACTTCAAAACGGTTACAACCAGAGAAGCATAAAATTAGCTCTTAGACCACAAAAACCAAAAAGAGAAACTGATGAAGAAAAACTACCTACTTACGCCTACCTTCCATACGTTAAAGGCACTACCGACAAAATAAGCAGAGTACTGAAGAAAAACGAAATCAAGACCATCTTCACCACAGATAGGAAAATTAATACGATTCTGCCAAATCCGAAGACCAAGATCAACCTGGAGAGCCAAGGAGTGTACGAAATTCCTTGTCAAGACTGTGACAATACCTACATCGGTCAAACTAACAGAAGAATCAACATCAGAAGAAACGAACATCAAAACTCTGTGAAAAAAGACGAGAAAACCTCAGCTCTGGCTCAGCACGTGAAAACTACATCACACACGATCGATTTCAAGAACACAAGAATGATAGCTAGCATCGGACACACAACTAAAAGAATCATCAGAGAAGCCATAGAAATCGAAAAACGACCAAATAACCTGAATACAAGGGACGACACACGAAGATTACCACCCACATGGAAACCAGCACTTAACAAATTGGCACAAAAGGTAAAAAAGCATACACCGAATGCTACACCAGCAACGGAATCAATGACGCAGAAAGACCAAACCAAGCAACCAGAACCAACAACCCGGAACAACTCAGTGAAGCATCCAACTATGACCACTAAATATAAGCCTGCTGCATCACCAACAAACGTCAGTTCAAGACCTAACACCAGATCGAGAACACGGAATCAATCCAAGACCTGAAGATGGCAAGTGAGACCTTGCCGAAACGTCGTCTAAACAACGGTTCTTCTCAGAACCAAACCAGACCAACGCGAGAAGATACCCGGAAGAATTCAAGTTACATATATATATATATATATATATATATATATATATATATATATATATATATATATATATATATAATCTTTTCAATGACTAATGATACAATCGATAAATCAAGTATAAAAAACAATAAAATAATTCAATGGAAAAGTGAAAGAACAAGAACGAATTAATTCCTCGGCACCTGAACTTAATCAAGTGAGATCAACCTACCGGGAAATGATCTTCTTCCGAGCTGACATTCCATAGTCAGCACGTTCTCCAGATTTATCACCGCGTCATTTTTATCTGTGGCGTTACCTCAAGGGAAAAGTGCACATTGATAAGCCTAGAAATTTGGCAGAAATGCGTGCGATTCCACGCCAAACATTACTAATAGACGTGAGCAGTGCAGAGAAAATGGAGGTCATCAGTTAAGTGATGTTATTTTTGTTTAATAATGTTTTTCGGTTTTTATACATCCTAAACTACCATAACTTCTTCTTTAAATAATAAAATATAATTAAATATCTTGAATATTCATTGAATTATTCCATGACAAAAACCGTCAGGTTTCACTGCCGGACCCTGTACTATCGTCTTTTTTTTATTGATAAATAGGAATACAATAATTAATGATTGCTTTGATGATGAAGAGATAAAAACTAAGAAACGTAGAAGAGAGAAGAAAATAGGAAAGAAACAAATTCATCGAGACCTGGACATCACCCTTGATGAGACATCGAAACCGGAACAAACCCACGGTGTTGAGGTGCAATTTGAATTCTTTTCTTGAATGCTAGTTTATATCTTGTAATTTTTTCTTGAAATGTTAACTGCTGGCTTGCAATATCCTTCTTGGTTGTTGAATAATGATTAAATTTTCTGTGAATGCTGAAGTCTTTTTTCTTGCTTCATTCGTGAATATTGATTTTCTTCTGTATCGTATTTTATTTATTTCTTATTGAAAATATGCTGAAGTCTCGAAGTTTTAATTTTAACATTGTTGGTTGTCTGCCCACACAACTTACTTTTGATTGGATCTGATTTGAGAATTCACCAATGGAAATCTTCTTCAAACGGTCAGTGCACCCAGCAGATGCATGAAGCAACAAAATGTTTCAATTCAAAATTCTGTAACAAAGAAAAGGATCTATTAAAAACGTGATATCTGTATTAAAGGATTTAATTGACTCTATACGTTTAGTCTACCTGTATATTAGAATTGTAATTTCTTAAAAAGGAAGTAACAATAGACATCAAAAACCTCAAATACAGACAGTTTCGAAATATGTAAACCTCACTAATGAACGATTCGATTTTGCAATATCCAGATTTTAGTAAACAGTTTATAATTACAATCGACGCGAGTAATTATGTGTTAGGCGCAATACTAATCACAAAATTTTAATGGTAAAGAATTACCCATTGCATTTATGCTGGTCCAACATTAAAGAACCACGAAATTGACTATTCAACAATAGATAAAAGAACCAAATTCCAAATTACTCAGATAGAAATTAAAATTACAAGGGTACGAATATAAAACAGAATAAAAAGAGTACAAAATCATAATTTTGAAATATTAAAAAAAGAAGCAGATTTGTTACAAAATTAATGATACTCTAGCTCACTGTATAAATAGTGACAGAAAATTGAGCAGAAGGATAGCTGAAAAAATAAAACAAAATTTAATGGTAGATATTACTTACAACAATTTAAAGCTCCTAAAATAACAAAAAGGAGTATATTAATGCTAAAATTACCTAATGAAATAATATTGTATCATTTAGTTATTAAAGAAAAATATATTTACAAAACTATTTAATTATAATACATTGACAGTACAGCGATTCCAAAGATTGAATGCGGAACAAATGAATTATCTTGGGAAAAAGTACAATTAAAATTATATGAAGTATTTTCAGATTCAAATATAAAAATTATAGTTTACACATTACCACAAAAAATATTAAATTTTGCAAATTGACACAGATAATGAAAGTAACATTACAAATGTACTCAACATGGCGGACGGACGAAATAACGTTGCAGAGAAATCCCTCTCAAAAACGTGTAGAAGATGTCATAAAATAGCGCAGAGTGGACTCACATGTATAAAGTGTGGCATAGTGTCTCATACGAGTTGTGTGAATGTGTTAAAACTAAAAATTCGCAGTGATAATACAATTAACTGTTGTGACAATCAAAATATCGACAGCGATAATGAGCTGGACACGTCTTTCTCAAGTGCCACAGAATACAAGGACCCAGAGAAGGACAAGGAAATAAGGTACTTAAGGAAACTTTTAAAATAAAAAGATTCGTTAATTAATACTCAAAAAGACACTATTAATATTGTACGTGAACAACTTAATGTTCTAAATAAAATAATAATGAAAAACTACAACGAGAGCCAGCAACCGCCATCTACCTCTAAAAACAATAAAATTATTAGACAAGCAGCTATGAAAACAAGCTTAAACAATATACTGACCTAGTAGACAGAAAACCCTTAAATATAAACAAGAATAATGACAATGTCAAGAGTCAGCAGAATGACGATATAAAACCAGGTAAATCCAAAGGAAATGTCCCAAACTATCAAATCAGTAATGATAGAGGGACAAGGAACAAATCTGATTCAGAAAATAAAGTAAATTCAGCAGAGAAGGAACCTGAGTCTCAAACAGAGAATACTTATGCGGAAGCAACACGCAAATATCGTGCAAATAATAAACCTATTGTAGGAAAAAAAGCCTGCGACTCTATAACTGCTATTCCAAAAGCTACTTATCTGCACGTATTTATATTACATCCAGATACAACTGCGGAGGATATGAAGAAATATCTTAAAGACAGCTTCCCAGAAGTTTTAGTACATCAACTCCAATCGAAACATCCGGAATACTACTCCTCATTTAAAATCACTATCCATGACACTAATAGATCTCGTGCCATGTATCCAGATTTCTGGCCGGAAGGAGTTTGTATTAACCGGTTGTTTCAGCAGATCAAGAAATCACCAACCCCCAATTGATAAAGAAGAGCGTGGCAAACTTTGATTTCCTTTTGCTGAATTGTCAAGTTTTGACAACGGATAAAATAAATAATATTACAATTGATTACGTTGACAAGTTGAAACAATTAAATTTTTATGTCTGATAGAAACATGGTGCAATTGTGTAAATTTACAAAACGTACATATTGACAATTTTAGCAATGTAGAATCCATTTGCAGATCTGAATTCAAAGGTGGTGGAGTCGGCATATGGTGCCACAATAACCTGCTACCAAGTATAAAAACTTTAAATATATCTAAGTACAGTATAGAAAAACATTTTGAGATTGCAGCTATCACATGGGTACAATTTTCCGGCGGCACCACCCAAGTTATTACTGCATACAGATCACCTTCTGCAGATATCAAAATTTTCTGCTCTAATGTAACATTTGTTTTAGATAAAAAATTTAATTCAAAATATAACATGATTTTATGCGGTGACATTAATCTGGACCTAATTAGGGACAAACAGGAGTACGATTTCCTAAATAACATTTTACAGACATATAACCTAGCAAATAATATTATTAAACCTCCAACCAGGGGTAACTATATACTTGATCATTTCTATACTAATGTTGAACTTTCTAATTTTAGCGTACAAGAAAACTTTATTTCAGATCACAATACTATTCTGGGGCTCTATTCTCGACTTCGTTCGCATTCGTGCGACTACGAATGCGAAGCGAACAGCGCAATACGAAGCGTAAGCCAGATGCGCATTCTTGACTACCGTTCGCTTCGCGAGTCTCAACACGCGAACGATAATATTTGGCAACGTTGCCTGGGACAGTTCTGGTAGCTTCACAGTTATTTTGACATTTTAATCCGGTGATTGACAACTGTGGATTGACAAGTATTTGCTAGTTGTGTTAAAGTAAAAAATGGAAACAAATCGAGCAAAAATATCTGAAAAACAAAGATCAACACTAATAAAATATATGAAGGCAAAACAGAAGATAGAAATATTAAGAGAAATCAACTTAGTTTTAAGGAATAAAAATGTGATTTTAGAATCTATCGCAAATAAATTAGATAAAATCATACATAAATAATCTGATTATTGTATTTATGTATTTGATGCGAAATTTTAATTTGTTTTAGTTTTGTTTATCAATAAGACCGACTGAAAGTTATTTAATTTTAATTTATGAATTTTAATATGTATACTATATGAACTAAGTACTATTTTATTTTATTTTGTTTTGTTATTTTTTTGTTAGGTGCAATAAGTATGACTGAATGTTATTTAATTATTATTTTTTAATTAATAAAAATACTTATTCCCGCAACATCGCTTTTTTATTTCATATATTGATTAAATAAAATTTTGATTTATTATTCTTCTCTGTGCTAATCTTGCTTGTGCCAGTTCTGGATTCACATGTCTTACATTATTTTCTTTTGCAGGTTCATTATTCATTATACCTAAACAAAAATTGTTAATAAATTTTGTAATATAATTTCAATTATTTTCTCACCAAAATCTTGTTCTTCACATTCGTCATTATTATCATCAGAAATATCTAAATTGTAATCCACTATAATATCAAATTACAATTCTCACAAGTGTTACTGATAACACTACGATTGCACGTTGTTTCACGAAGAACATACCACAAATATACTGAACAACCGTTATGACGAATGATTTTACCCACTCGTTTTGAATACGAACGAAACTACCCGAATTCGCAACGAAACGAAGAGTCGAGAATACTGTTTTACGGATGTCGTTCGTTATGCGTACGAAAGCGTATAACTTTGACCATTACGAAGAGTCGAGAATAGAGCCCCTGGTCTATAGTAATCTCCCTTATAACAACTCCCACACGGCCACAACGATGTTTAGGAGAGTGTTTAGCGAGGATAATATACAAGGATTTAAACAAAGTATACATGAGAAACCCTGGTCCAGTATATATCCATGTACAGATGTCAACCATGCTCTTGAGAATTTCTTAAGTACATTTCTCCTTCATTTTAATCTTAATTTTCCAGTGAATAAGATTCAAGCTTATTGTTCCAAGCCATGGGTAAACGATGCAATAAGACTAGTATCCCAATGCTCTCAATTTCTATGGTATTGTCCGTGACTGACCCTAGAGCTTTGTTCGAGCGTGTCTGATTTCTTCTTTGTTTGTAAAGTCGTCGAGCCCCTACAGGAAGAGAATTTTTTTTCTCGCTCCTCACGGCCTCAATATAACATCATTGCCTACAGTTTTTTACATTATTTGCTGAGCTATTTGCAGTTTGGTACAGTCTTCTTGCAGTACAACTACCATGTCGCCCTTTTTGGACTTACATTTTTAATGTCGATATTTTGCTCTTTGAGCTCTTTCCCGATAAACCGCATACTCTGTAACATGTCTGCATAAGTTCGTGCTCCTGACTTATTTATGATGATTCCGTCATTTCTCTCTTTGCCCTTTTAATTTACAGTAGTAGAGCCTCACCTTCTTCTCCTCCCTACCCCTTCCGTGTTCGCATTTGCTACCCCCTGTTTTGAGGGGAAGGTAGAGCCCCTCTCACCTGTTTGTTGTTGCCCCTGTGCTTGTTCTATTTCTATTGCTCCTGTGTTAGCAGCTACCGTCACCTGAACCACGTTACTTCTCCGGCGGGATCTACTTATCTGTCTGTGCAGATGACAGCGTGCTATGCCCTTACTATGAATGATTGCTTTCGCCATCATTGCCGCGAGCATTTTATACTCCGCCGGCCCAACCGCGATGCTGTAGTCTTTTGCCGACTCTCTTGTTCTTGCATCAATTGCTACGTTTAGGAGGGTATATACCTTTTCCCACTTCTCTACCGTCATCTGCCCCTGCTGAACTTTGATGCCGGTGATTAGTGTTGTTCGTTTGACTTCTCCCTCCTCTTCTGTTATGAGCTCACTGGATGAGCGGAGCGAGACCATGTATGTGTTATCTATTCCCCTGTCTTTGAGATCCTTGCCTCCTGGTAAGCTGTCTCTAATGTACTTTACTATAGCATTAGTGTTTTCCTTTGATCCCCCTCCCAATGGATGAGGATAACGTTTATGATTCCCTTTGTTAGTGGGTTACCCATCTCTAATTTTATGGGTTCGATCGCCCTTATGGGCCATCTCTCCTGTATCAGGTCCCATTTAACCTTAAAGTTAGTGACGCCGTCTTCAAGTTTGGACTCAATGCACCCGATTCTGTCGTCCTCGTTAAATAGTCTCGCCGTAGCCTCGTATTTTCCGATGTCAGTTCGTATTTTTTCCTCATCTCCTGCAGCTGTTTGTTGTGTTCTAGTTCTACCCCTTTGAGGTAGTCCTCCTTTCCTTTATGGAACTGTGCTTCTAGCCTCTTTACTAGCTCGTGGTTACTGTCGTTCATTTGCCTTTCCACATTGTCAATATTTCTCCTGAGTTCCCTTAGGGTATTTCTTTTCATATTGTGGAAGGCAGCATGGAGCTTAGTTGTGACTTCTTTTATAGGTTTAGCTGTGTTGGGGGCCTTCTCTTAAACCCACCTATCTAGTTCTACTAGTAGGTCCGCCATCACTTCTGTGTAGTCCTTATACCTTTTTGTTGCATGCTCATTTGATATGTTGTCTTGACTGTCCTCCCCTCGCACTCTTTTACCGTGCATTTGAATGTCTCCTTGTAGTTGCAGCCCTCCCACAATGCTGCAAAATACATGCTTTTGGAGAGGGTGCGAGAGGTTGCCGTGCTCCTAGGCGGTGCCATCTCAGTAGAGTCTCCGTTCGAGCTCACCGGTTGACGCCATGGCTGGGCCGTGCATGGTAGCTTCTTCTTAAAGCCTGAAGTCAGGACTCAGGCTGCCAGCTACTTTGCCCCACTGCTCTTCGCATAGATGTTACCATAACCACAGCATAATCATTTGCAGAGTCCAGTTCCCCGGGAGACTCTTCCCTATCTCCGGTAAGGCTACGAGGTCCTCCCGCCCTAGGACGGTGAGTTGCAACGTAGCCCAGGCTTTCGCCCAGCTGGGTAGTCTGCATCATATGATGCTCGTAGCGGGTTGCTAGGATACATGGGGTTTTCACGGACTGCCCTCCAGTGCTGTTGCCTAAAACAAAACAAACAAAAGCGGATCAGCCATTACTCCATTCTCTCCTGCACACACCATTTGTACACAATTCACCCTTAGTTTTATTTCGGAGTGTCCTTCTTCTAGGCGGGTTGTCCCCAATGGCTCCCGTCGACCTATGGTTTGATTTCGGAGTGTCCTTCTTCTAGACTGGTGGTCAACCAAACCAAGACTGACGAATCCAAGTCCATCCGGGCCTAATACAATCGGGAGTTGCCAAGTCCGAAAGTTTCCTCGATTTTGGCTGGTCCTCTATCCAGTCATGCATCCTAAGGTCGGGTTACATCACCATCAGATTTAGGATTTTATTTCTTTTTTAATGTTCAACATTTTTTCAGTAATCTTTATAAGGAACGAGGTAGTCGGTATTCGGACAATAAAATAATCAAAAACTCATGATATTTTTCGTTAACGTTTCGGTTAATTTATAACCATCTTCAGAACTACTACCAGATACAAAAGTTTTTTTTTTAAATATTATCAACTATAATACTAAATTTCAAATTTTAAACAATGATTAATAGTACATACTTTAACAAATATCAATTCATTACAACTCAACAATGGTACATAAATAGTATATAGTTTAAAGTGGAAATTAAAAATTATTCGAAACAACATTCCAGCAACAGATTACAATGTTACCAAAATAGAATGTTACACGACTGGAAACAACTGAGTGACTGAAGACTCAACCAGAACGAAACACTTGTGGAGGCAACGTACAAAATGCCAACACAGTGTAAGAAAAACATAAAGACGGACAAGTTGTCAGCGAAATAACGCGCTCCTTATCCCTTTCTAGGAGCTCTCTGGCGACCGCATACAGGACTACAACAGTTGCTATCGGCGTGCCATTGTAGGCTGGCCTCAGGGCGCCCTTTAGTCTAGTTCAGACTCCGCACTGCAGCGTCCCTGCACTGCTTTTTGGACGTCGCCAACACTCTTCTGGATGTCGATGTCCCTTATGCAAATATTGGCCAGCTTCTGCAATACTTTTGTTTTGCAGACAGTTCCCAGCGTATCTTGTATCTTGGTCCTGCAGGATTCTCTGTTTCCCTTGCGGGAGCCCATCAGAACCAGTAAGTCCTCCCCTATTTTTGTTTTCTTCATGGGGATAACCCCCTCCACATCCTTGTCCGTCAAGGCTGGTTCAACAGATCCGCATAGCTGCCCTCCACTTCAGTGCTCTTTACGATTATTGCTTTGGTATTCTTACCTCTGTTTCGCATCTTCTTTGCAGGTCCCTTTGGCCTCTCAGAGCCTGTCTGCGGATTGGTAGCTCCCTGGCATGGGCCCGGCCTCCTTCCCTTCCTACCACTTGCCATGATCCAGCCATCTTCCTCGCCTCCATCTGCGCTGACAGCATCCTTAGTAGCTCCTGTTCTGTCTTTTTGCAGCTTTTTTGTCTTTCCTTTGTTGTGGTAGACTACCACCGTTACCCCTGCTTCATAAAAAACATTAATTAACATTTTGCTTACCAGCCCCCACTTCAGCCGGCCGGAACCGTCGCACTCCATCTTAGGGACAGATACCCTTGTGAGCTTTTTTATTTTTTTATTCGAAAGTAAAATTCTTGCGGTTAATTATAGAACACTATTTCATTCAAATGACTTCCTCGGCTGGCCTTGCAGGAGCCCATACGATGAAACCAAGTTTTCAGTACAATTTCGACAGTATGGAGCTGTATTTTACCGATGACTGCACTATTTTTTTTTTCAATGCCTCGATCGTCGTTGGGTGATTTGCGTAACACTCATCCTCTATAGATCTTTACAAATAATAGTCCAACAGGGTCAAATCGCAGCTGCGCGGTGACCAATACACATCGCCAAAACGGCTAATAACGCTATTTTCAAACTTGCCACGCAAAAGATTGTTTATAACACTTGGTTATAGTAATATTTTGTGAATTAAACTGTATTTTGTTTGCTATTTAAGCGTTAGTTAAACTGGGTTGTTAGTCTCTATTATTTTATATGTGATATCTTTCAGATCTACATCGTATTGTTTGTTTGGTTGAGATTTATCGTAATTTGTTGATATTTGGTTTGTCGTGTGTATAATTTATGTTTATTGGTTTATTGTTGACTTTTGGAATTCACTAGCAGTTGTGGTCGTTTTCCATTGTCTTATTTGGGTTTTGTTTTCTTTCTCGTTTTGTTTATTATTTGGTTTTGGTAGTTATTATCTGAATTTTTAGATTTTAGTTTTGAATTACATTTAGAATTGATACAGTCCACTTACTCACTCTCTTGTGTATTTTGTTGTTGGGAATAATCTATTTTCCATTTAATTTTTGGGTTGATTTTTAACCTGAGCTATTGAATAAACACATATAATTATTCTTTTATTGTAAAATTAACGTTTTAAAATAGTCCATATAAAATTCCATAAGCACTAAACATAGACATTCACGCACACAATCATAGTACCGGTAACATCGCTGTTATATTACCGACTTAAATTCGTTCAAACCAATGACTTATTATCCTTAGACACCGCACGGCGTATACTGCTACATGGTTTGTTTTGAAGTAGATACTCCCATTGGCGTGGGTTCGGTGGGGAACGAGACGTATGCCCAAGTTGGTAATGCGTAATGCCAGGATTAGATGTTTACAGCGTTCAGAGTTTTCGTCTTAAAATAAAATCGTCTACTTCTATATTATCTTTTGACTTTACATTGTTGAAATGTGTAAATTTTATAGAATAACTGAACTTTCAATATTTCAATTTAATCTATTTAGTAAGTATTAGTAAAAAATAACGTTCTTTTTTGTAAATTGTTATCAATAATGTTTAAAAATTAATAAAATATAATGTGAGGATATATGATTATTGCATATTTAAATTGTATAATAATAAATTTTATTATGATATAGTAGACTAGTAATTATTTTTATGTTTAAATCATAATATCAAATAAAATATGTTTTTTTTATATTTAATTTTTTATAGCGTTGAAATGTATAAAAATATTATCTGTTAATTGAAATAATTTCCTTTCAAATCTTCATGTTTGTATAGTTTTAAAACGAACGCCAATACCCCTTTTATTAGTTGATATAGAATTTTTCAGGTTTTCTGTGATTGGTCAGATCTACATTTTAGTCAGGACCACAAGAAACCCTACATACACGATAACGTTTTGTGAGTCTGACTTTAGGCTGATTTCCTTGAACTATGAATTTTCTTATAATATTTATGTCCATAACTTATAACAAAAATTAATTGACTTTTTTAATTTGTTTAACTTACTAATAATAGTACTAAACTATTTATGCTCATAATGTGGTCACTTTTACCAATTTTGTACTTTGTGTGAATAAAATCCAACTGCAGTATTCAATAAGTGCGTCAATTGTTTCAAAAGTGATTTTGATTGAGGTCTATATAATTCTTTAAATGATTTTATGTATAATTAATCCTGGGTCATTTGCATCAACATCACTTATGAATCTATAATATTTATAATTGTAAAATTTGAAACTTCAGTGTAAACATGTCAAGCTTATGTAAACGTTGTTATGCGTTGATCATGTGACTATGTGGATTCTTGTTCGTTCGTATTGCGCCTTAATATCTGTACAGTAAATAAGCTGGTAGATCCTGTATTGACAACATCAACGCAATTCGACTAATAGTTGAACAGACTATAGAGTGGCAGTCTCACGTATATCTACTATTTATTGACTTCAAGCGGGCATTTGACAGCCTGAATTATAAAGTACTATGGAGAGTACTAGCAAACAAAGGTATCCCAGAAAAACTAATAAACATGATAAAATTATTCTACAATAACGCCACCTGTAAAGTTCTTCATTGTGGTTATACAAGCAAGAGCATACGTGTGCATTCAGGTGTCAAACAGGGGTGCATCTTATCCCCTCTTCTTTTTAATATTGCCCTTGATTTTGTACTAGCAGAAGCAAATACGTGCTCTAATGGCATCATGTGGGACCTCCAAATGAAACCGCGGGTCGGTGACCTGGATTATGCAGACGATATATGCCTGCTGACCCCAACCTTTGTAGACATGAAAGCCTTACTTCAACGTATCCAAGATCAAGCTGCCCGTATAGGTCTAGAGATAAATGTAACAAAGACCAAAGAGATGCGCGTTGGCACTAATAATACCAATAAGCTGTATATTAACAATCAAGAAATTGAACAAGTGCAATCTTTCTGTTACCTAGGCAGCATTATAACAACCAATGGTGGAGCAGCCGACGATGTTGAAAAGAAAATCCGTAAAGCGCGTCACGCCTTCTCCCTATTAAACAACATATGGAACTCCTCTCAAATCCAAAGAGATGTCAAACTCAGAATTTTCAATACAAATGTCAAATCTGTCTTACTCTACGCAAGTGAATCCTGGAAAGTAACTAAGGATATAACTAGAAGGATGCAAACATTTATAAATAAATGCCTGCGGAAAATATGCCGAATATTATATCAAACACCAACTTATGGAGACTTACCAAGCAATGTCCTGTAGAGTCAGAAATAAAGAGGCGGAAATGGCGATGGATTGGACACACGTTACGTAAAACCAACACAGATATCACACGAAAAGCGTTAGAATGGAATCCACAGGGAAGAAGAAAAAGAGGTCGACCCAAAATCACCTGGCGGCGTACAGTTCTAAAAGAAGCTGAAGAATTAGACAAATCGTGGGGAGAAATAAAGCAACTTGCCAGAAACCGGGTCCGATGGAAGCATCTTGTCGACGCCCTATGTTCCAGTTAGGAACTCTAGGAAAATTATATATATATATAAATAAGCTGGTTGGTGTTCATTTTATATGTTGTAGGTATTATTTATTGTGAAATAGTTCAAACCTTGACAGTTTGTTTTGCTATGTGATTATGTGGTTGGAACTAAATAAGCGGTAAGTTCTAATTTATGTTCTCATATTTATTGATAGTTTCATTTAACCTACAAAATAGACAATAATGTGTTATGTCTTAAGTGTTTTGTTGTTAATCCTGATCCAAACAGGATGAATCAGAATGGTTTTCTTTATTAATTTTGTAGGTCTTTTAATCTTTGAAAATTTGTATTTCTTGTCGTTTTTAGTTTTCATTGTAGTAAATTGTGGTTGTAAGCTAATTGCTTGGTGTGTTACGTATTTGGGTTTCGGAATCTTACTAGAGTGTGGTGTTTTGATTTATTCTGACTTCTAGGTGTTCGGGCATATGTTCCATCTTATCTGTTTATTATGTTTACTTGCTGTGTTTTACTTCTAAATATCTAAATTTTATTTTATATTATCGTTAATAATTTGCATTTTCTCTATATGGCAAGTAATTTTGTGTTGCATATTTGTTTTAGTCTAAATTTATTTGGTTACCTCATAAATTATGTGCAATACTTAATGATTTTGTATTCTTTATGTAAGTTTAAAAGTCTCAAATATTCGATAAGTGTCGAATTGATTCATTCTATATATGCTAGTAAAATGAATATTAAATATAGAGTTGTTAAATTCTTGTCCGTTGTCACATGTTATTTTCTCTGGGATAATTAGTGCTGTGTTATAACTTTCAATAATTTACTAGTGTCTTCTATTAATGTCATTAATGTATAAATAGCTGTAAATTTTGAAAAACTATCAATTACTATTAGGTATTTATTCTTTTCTAATGAGATAACATCTATTTAAATTATTTACAATGGTCCTTTACATGTTGTATTTATTCTTCAATTTAAATGAAATGGTTTCTTTTTATATTTACTTCGTCAACATACTTCACATATTATGTTATAATTATTTTGAACGGTGTTTTGGAGGTTTGGCTGATAGAATGTTTCTTTAATTCTTTTTATAGTGTCTGGTATTCTCTTATAGTTTGACTTTTCTTCATGATATAATTTTATAATTTCAATTAGTTGGCCTTATGTTTTAATATAATTTAATTTATTTTTACAATAAATTCTTAACTTTTATATAGGAGGAATTTGTGTAAAACTTCATTTACATTAAAATATAAGTTATTGTTACAAATACAAAGGTATCTAGTGTTGGGTTTACAATTATTTCGTATAAATAACATAATATTTTCTGTCACTTTTGGCTTCGGGATATAAACTTCTAATTTGTTCTTTTCTTTAAATGATCTTGTAATATCTACATTTAAATTTGAAGAATCAGTAAGACTGAATATAATTGAATGTCTTGCGCTATTTATGGATGAATCTAAAAATGTAATTCGAGATATGGGATTTTCTTCATCTGAATGGCATGTGTTATCTGAGTCTGATGATTTATTTGCCATGTGTTACTTTCATTATTTGTTTCAATTGCAAATTTTTATAATTTTTGTGGTAATGTGTAAACTATAATTTTTATATTTGAATCATAAAATTTGCTACCGCAAGACACCAGTGATATCCATTGATTAAAAGTGACATTAAAATCATCTCATTTAATAACTTTGGTAATTCTGGGTCACCATTATTATTTACCATGTATAAACATATTTCAGAAGAAATGCAGGAAATATGATGTAAACTATCTTGAATGGTTAAATTTAAACATATATTTATAACAATATTGGTTAGTAACATGTCACTTACTTGTGATTTTAAACTTAAGGTATCGAAATCATCAATATTAATTTCTTTGTTCTGGCATGTAACTTTTGTATAATATCCAAGAAAGTAATTCTTGCCTGGAACAACCTTATAAAGATTAACAAGACCATGATCATATAATTCTAAAAAACTTTGTTCATCGCATTTACTATAAGTTGCTTTATCTTTACTTTCATTAACAATGTCCATTTTAATCGTTAAATTAAATTGGTCTTTCTTTTCATCTAATTTGTAAACTCGTACCTTTTTAATACTTTCAATATATTTTTTAACGATAATTTATACTTTTTCGGTTTGCGATCAGATGTTTTAGTTACTACTGTCGCATACTCAACATTTACTTCTGATATTGTAGCCGCTATATTTATTTCATTTCGCTTAACTATTTGTATCTTAAATTTTTTACTTTTCATATTTTTTATGTACTTGGCTTTTGAATATAAATAAAGTTTTCTTTATTTATAATTTTTCTATTTCGCCATTCTTCTTTACTACTAACGATGGGATGCTCCTAACAGACTACGTCTACTGGTCACAAAAGCTTCGCAGTAACATATCAAATGTAGTGGTGTTTCTTCCACTTCTCCACAGCCTCTGCATAGTGGTTCTTCTCTTAGACCCAGTGTTTGCAGATGCTTGTTTAATCCACAGAGCCCCGTTATAAGTCCTGTTATAAGTCTGACATTTTGTTTACTCATTTCCAGTAAACTTTCTGTCCTTTTCTTTGATGGTTCATTCAGGAATAGCTTCGCTTGTCGCTTGTCCTGCCAGTGAGTTATATGCCATTGCAAAAGCAACGTTTTAATTTCCCGCTTAGTTGTTTCGTATGAAATTCTACAAGCTGGTTCTGGCCCTATAAAAGGCGATTCGGTCCCCTCTTTTGCTAGATGGTCGGCTATCTGGTTTCCCTGGATATTCGAATGCCCAGGTACCCATATTAATTTTACTTTATTCCTCACTGCAGAGCATTTAGTCTCTGGATGCATTCCAGGACTAATCCCGATCCCGCCTCACATGATCCTAATGCCAGAAGTGCAGCTTGACTGTTTGTTACTATGGAGATTCTCCTGTCGGTGCAGTTTCTCTCCAATAGTAATTCCGCGCAGGTAAAAATTGCGTATACTTCGGTCTGAAAAACTGATATGTTTGTCCCAAGTCCAACCGAAAGGTTGTTGTCTCAGTCCGCCTGATCCATGTATTCCAGCCCCGACTCCTTTGGTGGTCTTGGAGCCGTCCGTGTGCATTTTAATTCTCCGGTCTGGCACCATCTGCAGGATGGGTTGTTTGTCGATTTCTGCAAAAATTACAGAGTGTCCATCCCTGGATTTATCCTCTCCAAAGTATACTTTTTGCCTGTATTCCCAAATTAAATCGAAAGGAAAAATTACGTGTTATGAAGAGGAATTATTATTAATTGAAAAGGAGAGACACAACCTTGAACAAAAACATAAAAGTGAAATACATCGAGAAGTGATGAATCAATTATTAATAGAAAGAAAAAGAAAAGAAGAGGAACTTGATGCGGCAATATTTAAAAGAAAGCGAGAAGAGTTAGAGTATGTATTGTTAAAAGAAATAGTAAATAAAAAAAAACTGATAATAAAATAAATTTTTATTTTACGAATTTATTTTTTAATCATTTGAAATTTACATATAAAAATTTAATACTAATTTTAACAAACATTTGTGCTGTAAATAGACTTAAAAAACGAATAATTGTATTTAATGAACGAAAGAATACGTTTATCTTATTGTTTGTGAGTGAATTTAAACTCAGATATCGTTTGTCTAAAGATACAGTGAAGTTTTTAATAAATATAATAAAAGATGTATTAAAATGACTACATTAGCGACGCACTTTATTACTTTTATGCGAAATGTCGTCTGATGACCTGCTGTCGAAATGTGTTGCCGCGAATAGTATTCCTGTGCTGTGCTGGCAGGTCGTGCTGATCTGGCGTCACATCTTCGTCACTTTCATCATTTTCTGAACTTTCTGAATCAGAATCTGTAAAAATATTGTTAAGTATAGTATTAGCATTAGTGAAAACGTGAATAAAATGATTTATTGATTAAAATACCTTCTTCGCTTTGTTGCGAGTTTATTCTAATATTATGTAAAACTGCCATTGCACTTATTGCAGCTTTTGCAGTATCGAGTGAAAGAAGAATTCCGTTCTGAAGAGCTCTGAAGGTTGCCTTCCACTGCCCAAAGCATCTTTCAATAGTGGATCTTGTCCGTATGTGGGATGAATTGTAGCGTTCTTCTGGACGAGTAGTTGGATTATGGAGTGGCATTAACCAATAATGGGTACATGGATATCCACTATCACCCAAAATTATACCCCGCAGTTGTCCAGTCTGAATTATAAATCAATTATAAATAGAAAAGACAAAAAAGCATTTTAAACTTACTTACCTCAAGTTTCTATATTTTGCATCACACACAACTTGGACATTTAAAGAGTACCATCCTTTCCTGTTGCAGTACAACAGGGGTCTTTCTTTATCGGGGTTCTTGATTTTTATATGTGTACAATCCACACAGCCGATTACAGAGGGGAACCCTGCTATACTGTAAAATTCCTCTTTAATATTGTCCAGGCTTTCGTGTTTCACATATTCATTTATGTGAGATGCTCTTTACTACTGTTCTAACAGTACGTTGGGCAACACCATGAAGATATATATATATATATATATATATATATATATATATATATATATATATATATATATATATATATATATATATATATATATATATATATATATATATATATATATATATATATATATATATATATATATATATATATGCATTGCCACGAAAAGGAAGCGCTAGTGTCAGTGTTGTAAGTCCGTTCCGGCAAGGAATGAAAAACGCGGCAGTGTGATGTGTGTGACGCAGCAATGTGATGTGTGCGACGCGAAATGTGTAAAACGTTTAACTATCGTTGTTCTTTTGTAATCGTTTCAAACACGATATACTTTTCTATGTTAATGTCAACATATTTTGTTCTGTACGAGATGTAATTGCAAGTAAATAAAAACACTTCACTGTATTCATCGGAAGCATATCGTTTTATTCAACAGGTTATGGGCCCAGTATACGCTGTGTGAAAGACACGTGTGCGGTGTGCGTGATGTGAAGTGAACAGTTGTAGTTACGAGTTCGAGAACATTTTTACATAACATTTATGTACTTTGCATATTGTGTATAAATATGGAAGCAGTAATGGAAAGTACACAAAAATCCAACGTGTTACGGTTGAATGACCACAACTATGTAAACTGGAAAGTGACAATGCGATGGTTCCTAACGAAGGACAAGACATGGGCGACTGTAACATCACCTATGCCTGAACCTGTGACAGCAGACTGGGTCAGCAAGAACGAGACGGCCATGACACGGCTCATGCTGTCAGTGGACGAAAATCAACTCGTTTACATCCGTCATCTGGAGGTCGCTGCCGACGTGTGGACAACGGTGCAGAACCTCTACGAGCGGTCGACAAGAACCAGCAAATCATTCCTGAGGCGGCAGATGTGGGAGATGCGGTACACATGCGGCACATCACCGCAATGCAGGACATGGCCAGCAGAGTGCGGGCCGCAGGCGCGCGTATTGACCTCGATGAAGAAATATCGGCGCTGTTCTTCTCGCTACCAGCGAGTTACGGCAACGTTGTTTCAGGTTTGGAAAGCAGAGACGAGGACAGACTCACGATGGAGCTCGTCGTCGGCAAACTGCTCGACGAGTACACGCGGCGTGTGGAGTGCCGTACCAACGAAGGCAACGAGGACGCCATGTTCGCCAAACCGTGGCGGCAACCTGGTCAGGCGCACCAGGGCTACGGAAAGGGCAACACCGGGGGTGGCAGCAGCAGCCACAAGGGCGGCAACTCAGCGAGCAGCAGCAGCAGCAAGGCCTCCAAGTCGGAGAAAGAGTGCTACTACTGCAACAAGAAGGGGCACTTCAAGGCGGAGTGCCGCAAGCGGCAGAAGGATTTAGCCAGCAGCGACGGGAAATCCAGCTCCTACACCGCGACAACCTCGTACATGGAGTGGAATTGGTTGCTGGCGACAAGCCAAGCAAGGAGTGCGAGGTATGCATCATTAGTAAGCTAACAAAGAAGCCACATCTTGTCAGCACATCCCGTGCAAGGCAGCCATTGGACCTGGTGCACACCGACGTGGCCGGCCCAATGCCGACAGCAACACCGAGCGGAAATCGGTGGGTTCTCACACTGATAGATGATCATTCCAGGTTCACGATGATTTATCTCATGCAGCGAAAAGACCAAGTAACACAACATATCAAAGAATACGTCGCGCTGACTGAAAACAATTTCCAGCGGCGAGTAAAGGTAATAAGATCAGACAACGAACGCGAGTACGTCAACGGCGAGTTGACAAGCTTCTTGCAACAGAAGGGGATCGTGCACCAGCTCACGGTGCCACACACTCCTCAACAGAATGTTCGCGCTGAGCGAAAGAACCGCTCGCTAAATGAAATGACCAAATGCATGCTTGTGGATGCGAAGTTACACAACCGCTTCTGGGGTGAAGCGATGTACACTGCAGCGTATTTGCTGAACCGGTTGTCATGCAGATCAGTCGGTAAGACGCCGTACGAGTTATGGCACGGGACCGTTCCCGACGTGAGTCATCTCCGCGTGTTCGGCTCAACTGTCTACACACACGTGGCTGACGTCAAGCGCCACAAGTTGGACAGCAAGGCTGTCAAAGGAGTGCTGATCGGGTACAATACTGTCACAAAAGGTTACCGAATCCTCGATCCAGCAACAGCAAAAGTCTGGGTAGCTAACTCCGTGCGAATAATTGAGTCACCCACGAAACTCATGCCGATGGAAGCGACATCGACACAAGTGGACATTTCAGTTGGTGAAGAGCAATCTAACAGCAGAAGTGAAATCACGGACGGCGATTTCGAAGTGGAGATTGCTCTGGACAAACAGCAGCCTGACACACCTACTGCTACACCAGTGAACGGTGACGAGCCGATTCAGCAACGGCGTGGACGAGGCCGACCGTGCAAAGAGCAAGGTGTGCCACACCTGGTTCCAGCGGAACAAACTCCGCCAGAAGAGGGAGACGAGATGACGCAACTACTACCGGAAGTACGCATATCAAATCGCGTAAACAAAGGACAGCCTCCGGTACGCTACTGCATGTTCACCGAAGAGCGGAACACTGCAGATCCCAAGTCATGGGAAGAAATGTGCCAGCTGTCAAGATGCGAGCAGCTGAAATGGAATAAAGCCGCGCAGGAGGAGATGAAATCTCTTGAAAAACACAAAGTTTTCGAGCTTGCAAATCTGCCTACCGGCAAGCGCGCAATCACAGCCTAATGGGTTTTTAAAACCAAAACTAATGAGCACGGCGAGGTGGACACCTACAAGGCTCGGTTGGTTGCGAGAGGCTTCTCGCAGAGGTACGGAGTCGAATATGACGAAATTCTTCCACTATTGTTTTACTATTAGATCGCTTAAACAAATATTATAAATAATTAAATAATATTTTTCACACAATTTTATTTTCGATAGAAACAAATCTGAAAATAATTGTTCTATTAATGGTTTACTTTATTTTAAGATGTCCCAACACTTTTAAATAGTATTTATATATTTGAGTAATTATTTCATTAAAGATACTAAAATAGTATTGCTGTATTCTACAAAAAGAATAGAAATAAAAATTTATTCAAAATATTTCCGTCGAGTTAAACATAGTATTTAAAAAAAAGTCAAATAAGAAATGAGTTACAATTTTTTGAAGTTTTCTAAAATAACCCAATTAAATTTAAGAATAATTTATATGTATTATGCTTGTAAATGTATTATTAATTTATATAAAAATTAAGTATTAAAATTCTCATGTCAATTTTTATCTGTGTAGAGACTTACACTGTAAATAAAAGTTGTGTAAAATTACTTAGACAGTAGCTGGCAGCAGTCAATAATATACATTGTAGAAAATGTTAAGGACCTATCTGGTTCTGAAATTGGTCCGTGAACACTGAGCTTTTGAGAACAATATATTGTTTTTATTATGAATGAAACATATTATGTATTTTAAATATTTTTAAAGTTAAATGTTGAAAATATTGAAATAATTTTGAAAACATTATATTTACCTATTCGTATATGCAAATAGTAGAAAATAATTTAAAATATTGGAATAATTAAAAAAAAAAAATTAGAAGGAAGGTCAAAAAATAAGTATATGCATTTACAAATATAATAATAATAAAATATCATATAAATATAAATAATAATTTAAAAAACTTGTTTGGCTGGTATTATCCATATTTTTATTTATTTTATCTTTGGTTTTAAAACTTGTCGAGTTAAAATGAAATGAAATGTTACTGATGAAATCGGTCAATATATTCATAAGTGTTATGAAACAGTTTTTGAGATTTCGAAACAATTTTTCACTTATAATTTCTCATAAATTTAATGTTCTTATAAATGCAGTAAATACTACAACACTAACTTTTTCTTTTCAAAAAAGATGAGGACAGTAAAAATGTTAGGTTTACCTTAACAGAATGGAATTTATTGTTAATCTTATACATATAATTAATAAATAAAACAAAAACACTTTATTATAAAAAAATAGGAACAAAGGTATCTACTGTAATAAAAAAACATTTAAAATTATTTCCCTTAAGTAATATAAAAAATTAAAAAAAATTAAGAAAAACATATTCATAAATCACAGTTATTTAATTTATTCATAAGAGATATAACTTTACTTTTGCATTCCGTTTTCTTGCTTTTTGAACCAGCATCAGGGTGGATTTTCATTACATACCTTTGAAGAAATTCCAGTGTACAGCTTAACTGTTTTGGATACTGCATATTGCAAATGTAAAACACAGCAAATAGTTCCTGGATAGCAATATAAAAGTCGGCGGTACCATTGGTTATATTAATACCTTCGGTAAAAATATAATATATGTCGACTCCATCTGATTTTTCTGAAAATAATAAAGTATACGTATATATATATATATATATATATATATATATATATATATGTATATAAAATAAAATATTTACCAAAACATAAAATGGATGGGCTTAGACTATTTGCACTTGCTTCATTTATTTTAATTCCTTCTTCAATATATTTTAATAAGAATGGAAAATCTTCTTTAAAATAAATTGTGATTATTCGCAGAGCTTCTATTACTATTTTATCATTAATGTTTGTCTGGAGTTCTAATTTCTCAGATAATTTGTGTAAAATACTAAATTTTAATATCTTGGCCTGTTTTCTTACAAAATTTTGTTTCAATTTGTGAAGAGAATGTCCCGTCAAATTTTGGTAGTGCCAAATAATGTATTTTGGGCTGAATAAAAATGGCCAATCTTTCAAAATATCTTTCACAAAAGGGCAAAGTTTATCATTCAAATATTTACGAATGTACGGATAAGTGAAATGTAATTGTTCAAATAACTCTCTTTCATCTAATTCTGTCAAGTCTTCGCGGGTTAGTATTGCTGTTAAGTTTTGTTTTATAGTGTCTAAATTATCTGGATTTAAATTTTCAGTTGTGGGTTCCCAGTTGGAACAACCAGCTCTGGCTGATAAACTTTTTTTTTATCAGCAATTGTTTTCGAACTACAAGAATTATTTATTGATCCATGCCTTTTATGTGGCCTGTTCAGGTAATTGTTTCGATCCAACAGTTTCTTGTATGTTGTGTGAGATCCATCACCAATCACAATTTTATCATCATCGATATCTTTAAAAGTAATTGGATACTTTTGAATCATTTTTATAGAAATTATTTAAAAAATTTTAGAAGGCACAAATTGTTTTATTTTTCTTATTTCAGAAACAACAAATTCGATTACACGATTCCTTAAAAATTTACACCTATCTCCTTCATTTAATTTCTTAATGACGTCATATTGTAAATTGTTCCATGGTATTTCATATTGAAGCCAAGAATCCTCTGAAATTGCTTCAGGAATTAAACTGTTGTCTGTGGAATTAAAATCTTGAATATTGAAATCAAGGTCGTCTACAGATAATGTGGCGGATAATGTACTTGTATTTGAAGCATCACTAGATAGTGACTTCCATTGTTGATCCTTTGACAACAGAATTAAAATTTCTTGATGAAAGAGTTCAATCGTATCCCCATCAATTTCCGTGCCATCATTTTCCAGTACTAATTTAGATCCGCCGATATCCAATTTCTCAGACGCTGTAAATTAAATTAAAGTATTTACTCCATTGGAACAAGAAAACTATGACATTATTGTCTTGTAAACATTAACTAGTGGCGAGTAAAAAACTACATTAAATGTTACTAATACCTAAT
Organism: Pterostichus niger; assembly: GCA_947425015.1. Lineage (NCBI taxonomy): Eukaryota > Metazoa > Arthropoda > Insecta > Coleoptera > Carabidae > Pterostichus > Pterostichus niger. The sequence continues at coordinate 11,711,584 of OX380352.1, read as the reverse complement.
GCAAGTAATATATACAAGTATTTACAAATTCATTTAGTAAAGCAGACCAATATACGAATAAGAATTTTTTGTTATATTTAAAAGTCTGCAAACCCCAGGTCATTATTTCATATTGTTTCAGGATTTTATAAATGTTTTATATTTAAAAATCAATCGGATAGTTTTTAATATACCCTGTTTTGAAATGATGAAAGTTTTTATCTTTTTAAAATATTCCTTAAAATCAAGGTTTAATGACGTTTTTTTTTGGAAAACGAAAAAAATGCCATTAATTATGAACAGGGACTGGAACTGGAAGATGGAAAAATTTATTATTATTTTAAGAATATGTATCTGTTAATACAAACTTTAGTGTATGAGACAAATGCAGAAACTGCGTTTATGATATTCGGATTTTGATAATCCATACCTGATAATTAAGTTGCAACTATTTAATAATTACTTAAAAATAATGCAATATTTTTTTTTTCAACAATTATTAAGAGATCTTATACTTTACAGTGTCTAAAAGCACAGAAGGCAATAAAATAAAATAAATATAATATAATAAAATAAAATTGTGTACTTGCAGCTAAAATAAATTACAAGTCCTCAAACTGTACAACTTTACAACACAGGATATAAAACAATGCTTAGTAGACACAAACAAGTACAAGACACAGCCATGAACAAATTACAAAATAAAGATAAAACATAGACGCTTTAAAACGAAATGTTACAAAACAATGTTAGATACAGAATAAGGATAAGACTTAGCTAGAACTAGCACAAAATAAGGATATGACATAGCTAGAACTAGCACAAAATAAGGATAAGACATCAAACAGTTACAGCTAATGTTGTTTCGATATATCGGCGGGCTCAGCCACACCAGCACATTAAATTGACGCGCATTTGTCAGAGATACAGCATTTCAGTCGCACGAGGGAACATCATACGCTTGATTATCTGCGCACAACATGTCACTTTAGGGCCACTGGGGGGAATATGGCACAATACCGGAGGCTGCTGACTCCTCCTACCCCTAGTGTAGCAGCAAGATCATCCGATCCCCGGCCTGGTAGGCTGGGACGATTTTCTCCCCGTCATCTGACCGAATGGCGTCCAGTTCGTGTGAGAGCCTTGCAGGACTCACGCTGTTAACGTGCGTAGAGTTTAGTCGCGCTGACCCAGTGACGTAAGATCTTTGTGAGAGTCTTCACTCCATATACCGTGCCACGGGATCGTGCGGGTGGTAGAGGCGACTTGACTGGCCGGGAGGTTGAAGCGCGTCGCCACGGCGTTGACGACCTCGTCGTCCTTGCCGTAGCGCACTCTGCGCTCTCACTGAGCTCCTTGCCGTCAGCGGAGGGATGAAGCCTCTCCGCTCTTATGCTGAATCCTTTCAGAGTCGAACGTAACCCTAGCCAGGACGTAGGATGAGACGCTATGCTTCTTGAGCCTTGTAAGGGTGAGGGCCGGTATGGTGTGAGGAGCAAAGGAATACCCATTCCCCCGTCTGTTGGTGTGGCGTGAAAATACGCCTCCGGGACGTCGTGTGGAAGACGAAGCCATAGTCGGAGTGCCTTCCGGATCTGACGGTCAAGCGCGATGAGTCATCCTGCTGTGACCCTATCCAGTACCATAGGGCAATAGAACTTATGTACCGGATAGGTTGTGACGATCTTCACCCGTTTTTGAGGCTTGAGGGGTCCTTTTGTGATGTTGGCAAGCACTCCGGTCAGATCCTCCCCGATGGTTGCTGTCCCTCTGCTGTCATAGTCAATGCCGAGGTACTTTCACTTATCGAGCACCTGGACTGCTGGAAGGAGTCCATCTTGGATCTTGAAGAAGGCGAAGTGATCACCTTGATCTTCTTTCCAGCTGAGATGAACGACAGTGTGCAGCTCTTTTCGTCGTTGAAGGCGAAGACCATCATCCCCGCTTCCTATTCCGCTTTGGCCAGTGCGGTCTGACGACCCCACTTGGTGTTCGCCACGAGAACTAGATCGTCGGCAAAAGCCAGGGCGGAGATCTCAGGTCCCATCTGGAATATAGCCATGGAACTCAAACAAAATTACAAGCAATTGTATGACATTGTAACTGTCAAAAAAAGTTTGTGTTTTGTGATTTTCGTTTAATAGAAGTTAAATATGCAGATAATTAAATTGAATTATGGCCAGTTATACAGCCACAAATTAAAATTTAGTTTAAATAAATACGGGCAAATCGAATGTTTACAAAGAATTATAATTTACATTTTTATGCTTAACTAACTCAATTGATGTACCTACGTATAAAACAAATCTGTTTCCTAAATACATTGTTTTAATTTTAGAATACCTACATAGCTCTCAACACATACAAAATAAAACAGAAATGAAGATAAGAATAATGCATTTATTTAATAATCAGAAAATAAGGATGCATATAATTTTATATTTAATGTTCGAATAACCCTCCATTTTTCGCTAAACAACACCCAAGTCTATTATAAAACCCGTATCTAACATTATGCAGCTGTCTGGCATTTATTATTCTACATTCATTGGAAATTGCATCTTTAAGTTGTTCAATATTTTCAAATCTTTCTCTGTTTACAACATTTTTCAAGTGTCCCCACAAAAAAAAGTCGCACGATGTTAAATCGGGTGACCGTGCAGGCCAATTAATTGCCAATCCAACTGTTCGGGAATGTATCATTTAAATACTGTCGTACTACATGAGCATTATGTGCAGGACATCCATCATGTTGAAACCACACATTTTCCAAATTTAAAGTAGCAATCTCTGGTCCCACCTTCTCGATAAGAATAATAATAATAAGTTCTAATTAATAAAAATGGTCCAATTATATGGCTACCAAGTATACCAGCCCACACATTTACCCTTTGTATGTACTGAGAATTAGTTTCTAAGATGTTATGCGGATTATGCTGTGGCCAATACCGACAATTATGTAGATTTGGCTTTTTGTTTAAAGTAAACGTACATTCGTCCGTAAAACAAATATTTTTTATAAAATTTCTATTCTCACATTTTCCATAATAATATCGCAAAAGTTGGCACGATTTTCATAATCATTTGGAAGAAGTTCTTGATGGCAGTGGAATTTGTATGGATAGTATTTATATTTCTTAAAATATTGTATACTGATACATGGCTAATTCCGACTTCGGTAGCGATTTCCCTTAAACTAAGGGTAGGGTTTGCTTCAATTATGGCCAGGACATTTTCTTCATTATTATAAGACACATTATTAATTTCTTGATTCTTAAAATTGAATGTTCCAGTCTTTTCAAATTTTTTAATAAAATTTTCTATTTTGGTTTTACTTGGAATTCGTCGATGTGTCCAGACTACACTTATTAAATCACGTATTTTTCTGTAGCTTTCTCCAGAGTAGCACCATTTTATGATCTGAAGCTTTTCTTCATAAGAAAACTGTTTCATACTTTCAAAAATATTTGGTTTTAAACGAAAATCACAAAACACAAACTTTTTTTGACAGTTACAATGTCATACAATTGCTTGTAATTTTATTTGAGTTCCATGGCTATTGCTACAAAAAGCAATTTTCAAAAATCTTTAAAATTTATTTTCTCGGTTATGAAATGCCACAAATAAAATCTGATTAGTGGCTTACATGCAGAATTTTAAGCTTTATTACTTTTATTTGAAGCATTTTTGTCTAAATTCAATTGGGAAGCAACGCGCAAGGAAAAACTGATTTCCCATGTTAAACGCCTATGGCCAGATTTTTAATTAACACCCTGTATATATACATATATATATATATGAAATATGTAAGCAAATTATTTCAGGAATTTATGTTTTAATATTTAAAAATTAATCGGATAGTTTTTAAGCTATTTAGTTTTTGTTATCAATTTGTTATTAGAAAATTTACGGATTTTATAAATATTTTATTTTCAAAAATTAACTGAGTAGTTTACAAATTATCTTGTTTTAAAATTTTTGATTGGTTGTTATTTTATTATATGATATTTATAAATTCCTAAAACAGTATACTTACATATTTAATTGTTAGAGAAGATATAACAATATTATTATGTTTTTATTGATTTAATACCGGATTTTATATTTTTCTGCATTACATTTCTTTTATTTTATTTGAATAAAAAATATATTTGAGTAGATTGAAAAAATGGTTTAAAACAAATGTTTTTAAAAATAGTTTAAATATTTTATAAATGCATTATTTTCAAAAATTAATCAGATAGATCCAACTTATGTTGTTGATTTTATCGTCCGTGTCGTCTATTTATTTTATTTTTTTTTGTTATTTTTTTACAGGGTTGAAGAGAATGCCCAACGCACACCTAGCATCATGTTTAACAGCGGATGCCCCCAATACTGGGTAAAGGTAGTGTGGGGTTTGCACCCACTAAACTCTCAGTTCCCTGAAGCTGAAAAATAAATGTACATGGGGATTATTAATTTTATATAAATATTGTAAATAACACCCATGGCTATTGAGGCACTGGGTCAAATAGTAGTATACTTTCCTATGTTCTGTGCTGAGCCATCATTTCATTGCCGAAGTGCTGCATGGTCCATCGTTGTTTATTCCATTCCCTCGTAATGTATTCAAGGAGCTGAAATATTAATAAACATTTAAATACGTCCGTTGCTTAATTTAAATTATGATAGAAATATACCTGTTCAAGTAGACAAGTTTGTTATAAAAAATTGTCTAATCATTTCAATACCAGCGGCATTGAAATGAATTAGGTCAATTTTTGGCGGTTGTCTGTCGCCTGCTTTACGAGTGTATGTTCCAAATTTGAAATTGATTATTATTTTGATTAATTTAGACTGTAAAAGATGTCTGCACTTACTTGCAAAACAAATGATCTTTGCCTACAAATGCAGACGATAGATCTAGAACTAGTGCAACTGAATAAAAAAAAAGTTAATTTAAAATGTGCTTTATAAATATATAATATTAAAGACTTTACACTTTTGCTTCTGTATGGCAGTATTATATCCTTGCCATAACAGACGTCGCCTTGAATCATTGTTATACAGCGGTGGGTATGATATTGTGCAGACTACTTTTGTTTTTTCGGGGTTTTGCCGCATAATATCATGTAGACACATTGTAAAACGTTGTATTGTAGTACACTGTAAAACCAGAAACATGTTTTATTACTATTGTAGTAACAATATTTTAGATATGAATTCTTACATTTCTTAGATCATTAGTTCCGATTAAAATGATGATCTTTTGTGCAGTACCCGCTGTCCGCATTCTTCTGCACAATTGCCGACTATTTTGGCCACTTACACATAAGTCCAACTGGTTTTGTCCTTCTCCTGAAAATATAATATTTTATACATATTGTGTTATTTTCCTCTAATAAGTATTTACGTGTTGCAATCAAACTAATTTTTCAGCAACAGTGTAATTTTAATATAATGATCATGCAAGTTTTGTAAAATCAATTACCAAGTCAATGATGAGATTTAAACATTGATTATATTACAAAAGAAGAGGAAATTAATTAGTACCAATAGTAAATCTTACAGTTTGTAACTTTGTACTTACTATTCTTCGGCACATGCCGAATATTATTTACTTTTGCAACAAAGCGAACCATGTTGCTATCTCCCAATATTTGGTAACCCAAAAACATCTAATTAAAAATATTAAATATAAGTAAAATCAAATAATATTGTTCAATTTTCACTTACCGTCTTTTTCTCAGTCGCCATCGTGATAACTGCAGAGTATCCAAGGATGTTAGATATATCATGTTTAACAGCGGATGCCCCCAATACTGGGTAAAGGTAGTGTGGTGTTTGCACCCACTAAACTCTCAGTTCGCTGAAGCTGAAAAATAAATGTATATGGGGCAGCCACGGCGTTGATAATCTCCTTGTCTTTGCCATAATAGTCTCTCTTCCTCTTGTGGGAGGTAGAGAGGGATACTGTGGCGCTGACGATTTGGGTATCGACCACGACTGCCTTCTCTCCTTTTCGCGCTATGATGTCTCAATATTCGCCCACCATGTGTCCGTCAGCAGCGCTGGATGACATGCGCTGCTGTCTCAGTTGTTCTGCAAGCGGCCCTACAGCGAGTGGGTTTAGTCTAGTGGGCTGCTGCTGGGGAGACGAAGATGGACGTCGTTTCCCTGTCGTAGCTGTGGCGGTTGGTGGAATAAGGTACGATGTTTTGCTTCCCTGAATCCCTGTGCTCATGAGTGGAGCAGCAGGACGTGTCTGTGGGGGCGGCGATAGTACATCAGGAACAGCTACTTGTTTGGATGTTGATGCTTCAGGTTGTATAATGGTTGCAGAATGTTGGGCCTTAAGGAAAAAAGTACTGAGGCCAACTTTCTTCTGTTCCCTGGTAGTCCTGATTAGGTACTTCTGATACTCTGGCTGTTCTCTGATGTATCTGACTTGGTTCTGGGTCAAGCCAGTCGCTCGTTCCAGCTCTTTGTAGCTGATGGCTCCTTTGACTCTCTTGGCTTTTGATATTAGCTATCTTGGTCCAAAGTTCGGGTTTCGGAGTCCCCAGCTTCTTTTCTTCCTTCTTCCGATATTCCATGGGGTGGGCTCGGCGCTCGTGCTGACGCACAGCCTAGAAGGTGGGAAAGGACATCTTGCAAAACTGACACCTAGTGGTGTCCTTGGTTCCACAGTCTTTGAGATGTTTTGCAAGACTATTCTTAAGGTCGTAGTTACGGCCGCATCGCTCGCAGCCAAAAAGTGTGCCATTGGATGGTGGAGTTCTCTGCGAGTCAGAAGCAGACTTGGCCCTCACACGAGAGTTTGTTCCAGAGAGTTTCCCTGCCAACGTCCTTTCTAGGACGGGATTAACCAGCCTTCTAGGTTCCGCTGGTTCGTTACGTGCCGCAACCGAGACAGCGCTCGTGGATGTTACCATTGACATGGCTTGCGTCGTACTCAGAGTTCCTGACGTGTCGGTAGCGGGCGAACTCTTGCCCGCTGGAGTTGAAGGCTTCGTTCCTTTGGGGCCAGGACCAAAGAAACGGCAAATGTGACAAGGGCTGGTAACCGCGCCGCGCCACCTCTACCAGGGCACGGTGTTTACCTGTTGAGAGGAATATGATCCGGCAGCAGAAAAACCAGCGCCACCTCGTGAGGCTGCTGGCGGTCTTGAAGAAGAGAGTCTGTATGTTCGCGTCTTCTCCCTGCGGTGCGTCGCCGCATCGCTTCGGCCCCGGGCACTGAGGACTTGTCCGGCGAGAGATTGAGGCCCATGATAGTAGGAGCTTCAATCAGTCCACTGTTGGCGGGGACCTTCGCAGATCCGAGGCCTGGGGGTACCCAAGTATAAACCGCTTGAGCACACGGTCGATCCGTTCCAGCATTAGTATGGCAGCGCCGCCTCGTGAAGGCTGCTGGGCGGTCTTGAGAAGCGAGAGGCTTTGTGTGGCGCATCATTCCCCCTGCAATATGCAAGGACCCGAGGTTGTACAGACACTCGGGCGGACTAACTGTTGGCATGGTAATGACTTGAGAAAGGAAGAGAGTCATAGTTACTCCCGCCGTTTACCCGCGCTTGCTTGAATTTCTTCACGTTGACATTCAGAGCACTGGGCAGAAAACGCATTGCGTCAACACTAGTTGGGGCCATCGCAATGCTATGTTTTAATTAGACACTAGCATAGCCGAATGATTTCCAGTACATTCATGCAAATATTAATAAACAAAACACAATAAAACAAAAGATAAGTACACCAACACCTGCATATAAACCACACAATCCGAACATACATACGAATCAATATCGATCACCAATGATTCGATATTCACAACAACAACAACAACAATCACAATTCAAAACAAAACAAAATTATCCCCACCCTATGTCTATTAGTATTAATACATTTAAACCACATTTAAAAAGACAAAGACAAGATTTACAACTTTTAGATAACCCTATCGAGTTAAATAATGAATCAGAATTAGAAAATTTTGAACATTTTGATGAAACGCAAAATTATGAAAATAATGCTGAGATAGAAACAGAAAATGAAAATTTTTCTTTGGACCCGAGAGAAAATTCGAATCCTTAGCAAATTATACTTCTAAATTACCGTTTATACAATTCATAAACGCTAGAGTTTTAATAGATACAGGATCATCCGAAAATTTTATCAACCAAGAATTTGTAAATGAGAATAAAAATAAATTTCAAATATTTCCTGAACATTTCGAAATTCAAACTGCCAACGCTGTTTCCCACGGAAATTACTTTACATTTGTAGAATTATTTAATAAAAAATTGAAATGTTACATTTACGAATTTCACATAGATTTTAATATTGTAATAGGAAATTCAGGGTTAAAGTTATTAAATGCAAAAATAAATTATTCAAATGAATCCGTCATATTAGATAAACATACATTTAAATTTAATTACTTTCATCAAAATAAATTAAACTTGAATATACACGAAATATCAGACAAATTAAACCTTAGAACTGAACATCTCAATGACATAGAAAAACACGAACTAAATAAAATAATTCGAGTATTTGAAGATCTAACGATTGCAGATGACCAAAACCTTTCTTGTACTAATAAAATAAAACACAAAATTAATGTAACAGACGAAACGCCTGTATACCAAAGATCATATAAATATCCAATAGTTTATAAAAATGAAGTAAATTCGCAAATAAACAAATTATTAGAGGAAAATATAATTCGCCACTCCTATTCACCTTGGAGTAGCCCAATCTGGATTGTACCGAAAAAAGCAGACGCTTCCGGTAAAGAAAAATTTCGTATGGTAGTCGACTATAGAAAACTTAATTCTAAAACGATAGATGATAAGTTCCCGATCCCAGACATTACGGATATTTTAGATAAACTGGGTAAATCGAATTACTTCACAACAATTGACCTCAAAAGTGGATTCCATCAAATTGAAATGGATCCCGATTCGATAGATAAAACAGCTTTCTCGACAGACCAAGGCCATTTTGAATTTCTCAGAATGCCTTTTGGCCTCAAAAATGCACCTAGCACTTTTCAAAGACTCATGAATTTTGTCTTAAAAGATCTTATAAACAAAATATGCTTCGTTTACCTAGACGATATCATTATTTTAGGAACGTCATTACAAGAACACATACAAAACATCAAAACTGTTTTTCACAAACTACGCGAAGCGAATCTCAAATTACAACTAGATAAGAGCGAATTTCTCAGGAAAGAAGTCGCCTATCTCGGGCATTTAATCACAACAGATGGAGTAAAACCAAATCCTGATAAAATTAAAATAATACAAAAATTTTCATTCCGAAAACACAAAAAGAAATTAAATCATTTTTAGGTTTACTCGGTTATTATCGGAGATTTATACAGGATTTTGCAAAATTAACAAAACCACTTACCCAATGTCTAAAGAAAAACACAAAAATTAATTTCGAAGATAAAGAATACATTTCATGTTTTGAAAAATGTAAATTATTACTTTCAAACTCTGCAATATTACAATATCCTGACTTCTCAAAACAATTTAGATTAACCACTGACGCTTCAAATTTTGCTCTTGGTGCAGTGCTTTCACAAAATATTGACGGCAAGGATCTACCCATAGCATACGCTAGTAGCACCCTTAATACCCACGAAATTAATTACTCCACCACCGAAAAAGAATTACTCGCAATAATTTGGTCAATCAAACATTTTCATCCATATCTATACGGACATAAATTCAAATTAATTACGGATCATAAACCGCTTATTTGGCTTAGCAGTTTAAAAGAACCTAATCAGAAACTCATCAGATGGAATTTAAAATTATGCGAATATAAATATGACATAGAATATCAAAAAGGTAAACAAAATTACGTTGCAGATTATCTGTCTAGAATTCCAAAACCCTTCGAAATAATTTATAAAAATTCAAATATTTTCGACCATAACGAACCAATAGTACATTGCATATCCGAAGACTTTAAAATGAGTCAAAGCTTTGCGCAGCAAAGTAATGAGAAATTTCAAACAACAAACAATTTAGATAAATTATCAATAAAGGAAAATATTGCTATTCAAATGTCACCAAGACCCATAATTCATTTAATTACAAAAAAGAAATACTTCCATGAACCAAACCTAGCAAACATAGCAAAATGTTTAAAACAACTACGCGATTATTTAATACAAAATAATATTAATTCAATTAACATGCCTAAAATAGCTTCTGGCTTAGACCAAAAAAATTGGTTTGAAATAGAAAATTTACTAAAGCAAACATTTGAAAACACAAATATTCAAATAAACGTATTTACTATAAATAATATTCAAAACTACGCTAACTCTGTTAACGCTGAAAAAGACACTGATAGTTGCACACAACATTCAGATGACGAAGCACCAGTAAACGGTCTTTCTTATATTGAAAATCCAATGAACTATGGAAAAAATCAAATAATATTTAAAGAAACAAACTCAAAAAATACATTTGAATTAATTAAACTATTTGGAAATGATAAACAAAGAATGTATATGCATGTCAATAAAGTAAATTCCAAAGACACATTATTAAAATTTATTAAAAGTTATTTAGTACCAGGAATTAAATATTACTGCTTAGTACCCGATTCTCTGAAATTAATGCTAAATTCTATTTTACAAGTATACTTTCAACCTGGCACTTATATATTAGTTAGTTGTAAAAACCTACTAACAGACATAGAATCATCGGAAGAACAACTGAAATTAATTCAAAACTATCATCTTGGTAAAACGAATCACCGAGGCATAGTAGAAACATATAAAAAATTAAAACAAAAACACTACTGGCCTAACATGCAACAAACTGTCTCTAAATTTATAAACAATTGCGACGTATGTCAGGAAAACAAATACGAGCGAAATCCAGTTAAAATTCCCATAATAAAAACACCCACAGAATCAAAACCTCTCGAAATCATTCACATTGATATATTATCATTGAAGAAAAATAAATTCCTAACAATAATCGACAGTTTCTCTAAACACGCACAAATATATCACTTACCAGAAACCAATACAATAACTGTAGTTCAAACATTAATCAAATATTTTTCAATATTCGGACAACCGAAATTAGTAATATCAGATAACGGTCTACAATTTAATAACCAATTAATTTATAATTTCTTATCAACAAAAAACATTCGTATACATTTAATCAGTGTGAATAATCCCAAAAGTAACGGCAATATAGAAAGATTCCACTCTACCATTATCGAACATGTTAGAATATTAGAGCAGAATAAAGATTTTAATGATTTAAACACAAGTAATAAATCCCGATACGCAGTTCAAGCATACAATCAAACTATTCATTCTGCAACTAAAAGAACACCAAATGAAGTACTTTTTGGCCATTATAACGAATCAACCGAAGAAATCTCAACCGAAATTATAACTGATAATTATATCCAAATTCATAAAGACATTACGAACAAAATTTAAGAAGAAAATAAAATTTTATTAGAAAAAAATAAAACAAAATACGCAACCTCACAAGTAGCTAGCTGTAAATTACAAAATAAAGTGTATGAAGAACAAGCTAAACGAAATACCGGTAAAGTAGAGAAACCGCGCTATAAACAACAAGTGGTAAAAACATACATTCGAGACAGAGCACAAATAACTACCGATAAAGACAAAAAAATAAAAATTGATAAGCTAAAACCTTATCGTAAATTTACAGAATCATGCGAGCTAGCACAACCATCAACCTCGAAGATGCTAGAACCAACCCCGGAATCAACGTCCTAAAGCTAGGAGAAGCTCTAATCTCCACTAATAATAAGTATCTTTACGTAAATATTAACCTTTATAAAATTAAGGAATTATATAATAATCTAACTATTCATTTTAATAATATTAAGTTAGAAATAAATAATAATTATAGTAACGATAGAAATAGTAAATTCACACAAAGTCTAAATAATAACTTTATAATGCTAGAAAACTTCCTAGATATAATAAGTAATAAAATACAAATCACTTTATACGACAATACTAGAAATAAACGAGGACTTATAAATGGCTTAGGCTCCATTATAAAAAGCATAACAGGAAATTTAGATGCAACAGATCAAGAAAGATACGATAATGCTTTAAAATTAATAAATGATAATGAAAACATTCTTAAAGATAACATGAAACAAATTATTATTTTTAACAAAAATATATCGAATCACTTTAATAATCAAATAGAAAAAATTAATAAGAATAATAAAGCAATTAAAGATAAAATTAGTGAAATAGGAAAAACAATTGGGAAAATTATAGATTATAATGATATAATATATTTAGAAAATATTATCACTCAATTGACATTTATGGCTACAAATTTAATTAGCATTATTAACGAAATCGAGACTACCTTCGCTTTTTGCGAAATAAACACTCTTTATTTTGGAATATTGTTTAGAGATGACATCAAATTAGAAATTGATAAACTTTTGCCAGATAGTTACAAAAATGTCATAATAAAAAATTGGCAAAATCAACAATTAATCAAAACTTATTGCAAATTCGAAAAACTCTCATTAAATATCATAATAGACATTCCCATTCCTCTCGTACAAACAGAACTCTTACAAATTACACCTATACCCACTATACACAATGAAACCTTTGTTAATCTAAATGTACAACAAGGATATTATTCAAAATCTAACACACAAATTAGTTATTTAAACAAATGTACCCTCGTAGAAGATAAACTTTATATTTGTAGTCAAGGAAACTCAATTCCTGACAGATGTTTAGAAAATATGTACTTTTATAGTAATAATAATAATTGTAATTATATAAATTTACTTGATCATAACGAAATCATTATAGTTCCAAACTCTAATATTGTATACCTTTATTTACCTCATAAGGAATTAATAAATATTGAATGTGGTCACGAAACAGAAGAAAAAGTAATTTCTGGTATCTATTGTATAAAAAATTGTTTAATTAATAAACAAAGACATTATAAAAATATTAATTATGGCAAAATAATTAATTTAGATATTGATAATAGTAAAGAAAAACTAATATTTAATAAAACCTTGAATATTAAAAACTTAGAAACTATTAAAGTTCTATATTTTACGATGTATTATTGTACACGATAATCGTGACCGTTGCAATGCTCTTACTGATAAAAATCTATTCGGCACTTGCTAGAAAATTGTTAAACTTAAAACAAAAACAAAATCAAAATCAAACTTGCGAAACAATACCTGATGAAAATACCATAGGTATTCTTTCGTCTAACAGGGGAGGAATTATGTAGGGACACAACTTTTCCATGACATATTTGTAATAGGATATATTAGATAAGAAATGTTATATGTAGACAAAATGTAAGACGTAGAGTCAGTTGTTAGAAGATAGTCAAGTAGAAGAGTTCACTGTATGTACTTGTGCAGCAAAATAAAATTCTTTTTAAAAATCCAATCTTATTATTGATTGATTTGATTTATATATATATAGTATATAAATGTTTTACACTTTGCGTTACACAAAAAAACAAAAAACTGCTTACCAGGTTTCTTGTGTGTTTCAACTTGTACTTGTTCTGTTCTTAATCTGGACGTGCTGGGTTGTTGTTGTTGATCTTCGCTTATCGAATTGCGAATTGTACAATTTCATCCGACACATACTTGAAAATTTTCGTTTGACATTTGTGAATGGTCATCGATAAATCGCATTTTTTTTCTCAACATTTTTTAGGAATTCAAAATCTTCCTGCCAAATTGGTTGACCTCGATGAAACTCTTTTGACTCTACTATTTCACATGGTCCATCATATACTGCTATACTCTCCATATCTAATAATAAAATTTATTACAATCAGAAATTGATGTGTCAAAATTAGAAACTATTGTAACAGAAATATTTTCCTAACTGCTACTTATTTTATTTTTAAAGAATTATGATTTAAATAATGTAATAAGTTTTTGAATCTCCCGCCACAATTTGACTTGGGAAATTTGGTGTCGGAATAGAATTCTCAGAAGGTTGAGATTACTAGAAACTTTTACGTATGACAGCTACAAAATGACCTTTAATCAGGGGTGACAGAAAGAGAGTAATTTCGGGCGCTAGCAAATTTATAAGAAAAATTTACAAATCTAATATTAATTAGCCACCGAGTTTAGTGAATCGCTGTCACGGATTTGGTCCGGTTCTGAAAAATAATATTTGGGAAATAATCAACTAAATGTCGATGACTGAACTCGTAAATTTATTCTAAACAATTGGTAATTTATACAACTAACAGTATTCTTATCATTAATAAATAATCAGACAGGACGTATCAGTCTTTATCAACCATACAGAACAACATTTGTGACAAGGCAGGTACGAATTTGTTGCTAGGATTATTCTTTACTCGAATATTATTATTAGGTTAGAAACAAAAAGAAAACAAATTATTTTCATATTACTACACTGGTATGTTTTCTTCAAGAAAATAAGAAAATAATAAGTTATGTTTGTCGTGTTGTAGAGGGCCGTAGCAGCAAACATGGTATACTCTCGGCTCCTTTTCTGTTGTCCAACCCTTGGACCTTGTGTGGCGGGCGATCTTGTCCACGATTTCATTGTGTCGATCTATCCTACCGTAGTGGTTCACCTTGCACCCCTAGAGGGCGTGGCACAAGGTTTCCACGCGGGAACATCCAGATCGGCACTGCCTGTTATGTGCAGGAGCGTATTGAAGGCTCCTGACAAGCAAGTTGTTGGTCCTGAGCTGTACAGCTCGAATGAAATCACGGCCCGTCCAACCTCTCGGCTTGTTCAGGAGTTCGCTATACTAGTGATGCCAACATACAACCATAAAAAGTCACTAATTTTTGCCGGTCTTGGCCGGTAAATACATGGTTCCCGGATGATTTTGAGTTATATAATACTGCTAATGCCGGACGGTGGCGCGAAAACATTGTTAATAAATAATAATAAAACATAAGTGAATATAATAAAATTTATTCATAATATGGATTAAAAATATTTAATTATGGTTTATAGTAGTACATTACATAAAAATACAACGAAGTATATTAAATATAATGAGAAAGTTAAGTTGCCCTCAAAAATTTTATAGCTAGTGGTATCGGATATATTGGGTATTGCTCATTTTAGACTTTTATCTGAAACATCTTTTGTAAATACGTGGGAAATGATTTAAATATACTAGGTATCGCAGTGTCACGAAGTTTTATACACGATGTTCTATCGAAGCACTCGGCTGCTTAGAACACACAACACTTGTATCTGTATCTGTCATTTTCAACGAAGGTTTTCCAGGAGTTGTTTCTGGCTTCCCTTACCTCCTCTTTGTATTTATTGAGTATGGTTTTGTATATTTCCTCGTAGACTTTCCTGTCTTCAGGGCTGGCAGCTCTTTGCTTTTTGTGCTTCGCGGCTCTGACTTTGGCCCTTAGCCTCTCTAGGGCTTCTGTCCACCATTTAGTTTTGTGCAAGTAGGTTCGTTTTCTTGGTGCGTGCCTATTGAGGATGTCAGTAATTCCGTTAGTTAAATTAAGTACTAGGTGGTTGACTGTATCAATTGTTGGAGGCCTTTTGTTTGTTGAGTTTAGTCTTTCTACAAGAACTTTAGCATCTTGTTTTATTTCTACCCAGTTTGCGCTGGATAGATCATACCCAGAGGTAATGATTTGGTTAGTGCTGCAATATTTAATTTGGTATATTATGGTTCTGTGGTCGCTCTGAGTGATCTCTTTCGCGACTTTCCAGTCATATATCTGGATGTTAGATGTTGTTACTGTGAGGTCAATGTTGCTGCTACCATTTGGACTATGGAAGGTGGGAGGGTTCCCAGGCAAGTTTTGGGTGATCAAGTCAAAGTAGTGCATAAATCCTTTCACCTCTTCTCCTCTTGAGTCTAAAGTAGAAGAGTGCCAGGTGGCTGATTTGGCATTGGCGTCGACTCCCAATATGAATTTGGATGGGGCAACCTCGTTTATGAATTTGCCAAGCAAGGTTAATGAGTCCTCGATATCATGGCTGGGAGGAAAGTACGAAGAGGCTAGATATATCTGCAAGTTTCCTATTTTGATCTCGCTTACGGCATTGTATTCGTCAGAGTATTGGTGCAGGTAAAGGATATCTACTGCTTTGTTCAGAAGGCAAATTGCTGCGTAAAATCTTTGATTATTGTTGGCAATGATTCTCATGTGTGAGGTGCCCGGGATTTTGTATTTCTTGGTGGCCGGATGTAGGCAATTGTATGGTTCTTGTATTAGTATTATGTCTGTGGAGTTTGCTTGAGAAAAATTTAGTAGTTCTTGAGTAGCTAGCCTTGAATTCTGGGTGTTAGCCTGGATTATGTTTAATGGTTTAATTGTCATAGTTGATGTTATTTATCAAGGATTCAAGCCTCCGCTTCCTTGTTGGGCATCTTAGATCACTAGCTTGGTGATGTATGTCGAAACTTTTAGGGCCAATTTTGCAGTTGCTGCAGCAAGGGTCCTGGTTGATTTATCGCACTCCTTGGAATCATGTTCCCCGGCGCAATGTCCGCAAATGGCCTTAGCTTGCTCGCATTCTTTTTGTATGTGCCCAAACTTTTGGCATTTGTAGCATCTTTTTAGATGCACGTGATCTTCAACCCTATGTGTTGTCCAGGTAAGTAGTATTCTTCCTCTTGCTAGGAGGTTGTTGCGTATGGCGGGTGAGGTCTCAATTACCCAGTTGTTGTATTGGCCTTCTCTCCTGCCAAATTTAGTAACAATTTTTATATCACCTTCGTCAAAGGTAGTGCCTGCAAGGTTGTATTCGCTGATTTGTGTTATTGGGTCATCTTGAGTTGTTTCGCGAGGAACTGCGTAGATGGCAAGTCTAGGATTAAGTTTCCCAGCTATACTAGCCGAGAGTCCAGCTTTCTTTAGGACGTTCAGGCCGACAAGTTACTTGATTCCCTCAGAGGGGGACTCTATGCATACAGCTTTGTCAGATGCTCTGTATACTTTGGTTGGAACAAAGTTGTATATCTTAGGATCAATCGTTTTATATAGCAACGATTTAGTTTCGTCGCTGGTTTTAAGGTCGCTATTAGTTCTTGGCTTAACAACTATCTTGATAGTTGGAGGACTCTTCAGCGTGTTTGTAATTATTTTGGTTATTGGTTTATTAGCGGCGCTGGTAGTTGCCTGTGCAAACGTTTTGGTGGGATTTTCGTTTACTTTTAGATTAGTATCTCTTGATAGAGTTAGCATTTCTTGTAGGTCCATGTGTATTGCAAGCTTTTCATTTATTCTTTTGACTTTAACCCAGGCAGATTCAACTGCCTTATTTAGTAGGGTTAGGTTTTTAGAAATGGCTTTAGCGGCTTGTTCATTTTCAAGGTTTGAGGCCGTTTTAAGTAATTTGGCGGTGAGGTTAAGAATTTAATTCAATTCATAGATGCCGTCGCTTCCTGAGGAGGAAGGTTGAGGTTCGGGTGGCATGATGGGGCAACCCCATGGGTTGGGGAAAGGAAGAATGGGAATGGGAAAGGTGCTGTTTCTTGGCCGTCTTCAGGTTCTTATTACGCAGGCGATTTATTGCCTGAAAATCGTTGTCCGCCCTTTACCACGAGGAGGTGGACAGCCCAGATTTCCGTGGGGGGTATCACTAGTTGTTTCTTCTGCTTCCAGTTCGCTTGTAGCTATCTGGATTCAGGGCAGTAGACATGGACAAAAAAAAAGAGCGCAGAGAGAAAGGCAACCTTAAGAGTGCCTGAAGGGCCCAACCCTACCTCTCCCTTTCTCTCACCGCGTTTGTCCTCTTAATTGATACAATGTTTTTGGAGGTGTGATGACCCTCCATACATCCAATACTATTTAAACAACATAAAATTCTTAACTACTATGTTATAGATAAGTGGGTTATTACTAACCCATAAGAAAATAAAATTTACTTAATAAAATATAAAACAAAATGAGATCGTCTCCTATAACTTGACTAAAATGAGACTTGAATCGCCTCAGGTTTACAAAGTGGTGGTGCTTCGCACCGTTGACTCTGGCCTCACTTCTGCGTGAGTTACTTCTATTCATCGTACTACTGGTGGACCGTTGGGATGGTTTTCAAAACCGCGAAGGCTTCTAGTAGGTTGAAAGAGTTAATTGATAAGCCATTTTCTTGAGTATTAAGTTGGCTGGTGGACTTTGACATAAAACTATCATTTGCCATAAGGGTAGCTATTTGCTCAATTAGGTTCTCAGGGGAGCAGGGCCACTGCAAGAGGGCATCTTCAAGTAACTTCCTTTCCTCCTGGTAAAGCTCACAATCATAGATCCTGTGCAAAGAGTTGTCAGGGTTATCACAGGTTGGACAGTTAGGAGTCTCATGTTTCCCTAATCTAAATAAATGGGAGATAAAATCTCCGTGTCCAGTGAGAATTTGACTAAGCCGGTTGCTGTGCTCTAATTTGATTGATTTTCTTATTTCTAGATCGGGGAAGAAGTTGAAAGTTATGATTCCTTTTGGTGATTGCTCCCATTCAGTCTGCCATTGGGATATGGTAATTTTCCTTAGGTGGTCGTGTAGTTGCGTCTTGTTTTGGAAGTTACCTAGGTTAATTTGGTTGCCATAGTAAGTTGCCTCTCGCGCATTTTTAAGTGCTTTTCGGGTAGTGGTTTCTGCAATCTTGAGGTGAAGTGGGATAGTAAAAGCAATCACTGCTGCTGCCTCATTTGATGCTGACATATATTGTCCAGAAATGATCTTAGCACAGAGTCCAGTAAGGCTAATGAGTTTTCTTTTGTTCCTTGCCAATATTGCCCTATGCCCCCATATTTCCGAGGCATAAGTCACTATTGGAATAATTGCTCCGTTATAAATGTTTTGAAGTCCATTAGGTGGTCTGCCCCATCCTAATTTCATAAATCTTCTTAACGTGAAGAAGAGTTTCCTGGCTTTGTTACAAACTGACTCAATATGTTTTGAATAATTCATTCTGTCATCTATTATTACTCCAAGATATTTTGTACTACTGGCTCGTCTAATGTTCTGATTGTTGATTTTAATTGTTGGGTTACGGGAGAGCTTACCTTTGAGCAGCAGGTAATTGGATTTGTTTGGAGAAAATTTAAGTTTGTGGTTAGTAGCCCAATTCGTTACAGCTAGCATAATATTTATTGCAGTCCTCTCTAGCTCCAGTCTAGTATTACCTTGAAAAAGAATAAGGATATCATCCGCAAAAGCTATGATCTGGGCATCACCAGGAAATTCCGTTTCCAATAGCTCATCAACTGAGGTGTTCCACAAGGTAGGGCCCAGAACAGATCCCTGTGGACATCCCTTATTTAGCATCTTTGTTACTGTAACATTTTCACTAGTATAAGTAATGGATCGATGGGTTAAATAACTCTTTATTGTTTGGAGAACTCTATTGTTAATTTGACATTTTTGAAGTCTTAGTAGTGTTGTTGGCCACCAAAGATTATCAAAGGCCCCAGAGATGTCCAGGAATACCCCTATTGTGTATTTCTTCGAAGCATTTGTTACATACGAATTTAGGAGGCTTAAAGCATTTGATGTTGACTTGCCTGGAGTGAACCCAAATTGGTGGTGGTGGTGAAGTTGCAGGTTGTCCGTTCTGAGAATATGCAGAATTATTCTTTCAAATAATTTACCAATTTCATTAAGCAGCGAGATGGGTCTGTAAGATTTAGGGTCAGAGAGATCCTTTTCTGGTCCCTTGGGAATAACTTTAAGTTTCCCTGTTTTCCAGGCAATTGGAAAATAGCCTAATAGGAGGCAATCCTGGAAGAGACGACTAAGATATTCCGCACTTTGGTCTACGATGACTTTAAGAACCAAACCTGGAATATCATCTAATCCAGGGGCTTTTCTTTTAGTAATCCTATTTATTGTTGATTTAACAAGGTCTTCACTAATAGTTGGTAGATCATTATTTGGGGTGCATGCTTCCATTGCTTCTTGTCTGGCTTCTAAGTGGAATGGGGTGTCATCTATTTCACTATCATCTGGCATTAGCGCCTGGACAAGGGTTTGCATGGTGTCTTTTATGTTGAAGGTGTGTTCAGTTCCGGATTTTACAGTTTGGAGCAATGGTGGGGTCTTACTCTTTCCTGCGGCTAATTTGTAGGTCATTCCCCAGGGGTCCTTGTTAAGATCATTGTGGACAAACTTGAGCCATGATTTGTAACTTGTATCTTGAACTGCTTTCTTGTAATTCTTGAGGGTGGTTTGGTACAATATTCCATTTACTGCTCTATCCTGATTATTTGCTGCTTTTTGGGCCAAGTGTTTGGTCTTAGAAACTTTCTTTTTGAGCTTTTCCAAGTTTTCGGTCCACCATGATGGTTTATTTAAGAACTTAGTTTTCTTTGGGATAAAGTTGTCCATTAGGTAATTGATTCCCTTAGTGAGGTGGAAGACTTTTAGATCAATACTATCCTCAGATGGTGTCCAAGGAATATTAAGTTCTAGTGAGGCTATTAGTCGCTCTGTTCCTTCTCTCATTCCTGCCCAGTTGGCATTATCAAAATTATATCCTGCTGTCAAGGATTCTCTGATCTGGGTAATGGGTATTTCAAATGCAATTACTCTGTGGTCACTTTGCGTTATTTCAGCCAATACCTCCCAATTAAGTATTGGAATCTTGTTGTTAGACGCAGTAAAGTCAATGTTACTCTCTCCGTTTGATGAAGAGTATGTTGGCGGAAATCCCGGTATGTTATGAATAACAAGGTCATTTTCGACAAGAAAGTTTTCTACCAATTCACCATTACTGTCTAGAGTATCAGAGTTCCAGTTGGGTGATTTTGAGTTTGAGTCCGTAGCTAAAATGTGGTTGCCTTCGACTTCTGAGAAGAGCTTTTGGAGGCGAGATATAATATCTGTGTGGTCAAGTCTTGGTGCCATGTAATTAGATGTGATGTAAGCATCTAGGTTCCCCACTTTGATTTGGCAAGTGGCCGAGAATTGGGTTGTATAAGCAAAAGACTTCCAATTTTGGGGTTTAATACTCCTATTGCTGCAAAATACTTTTCATTGTTGCTGGCAAATATTCTTATACCCGAGGTACCTGGAATTATGTATTTGTTAGAGGATTGATTTTTACAATTGTATGGTTCCTGTAATAAGATTATATCTATTCCTTTCCTTTTTGCATGATTAATTAATTCTAGAGTTGCTATTTTGGATTGGCGTAGCGCCTTGTTACTCTTGCAGTTGGAGCAGGTTGGTGGGGAGTTCCTTTCCTCAGTGCAGTCTCTCGTATCATGCCTACCAGAGCAGTAACCACATGTATCATTTGCTGTGCAATCTTTCTGGAGGTGACCAAACTTTTGGCACTTGTAACATCTCTTAATGTTAATATGGTCTTCTATTCTACATGAGTTCCAACGTATGTATACTCTCCCCGTAGTTAATAGTGCTTTTCTGGTGGAGGGGGTTGTTTCTATAACCCAGTTAGTGGTACCGCTGTCTTTACGTCCAAATTTTGAAATAATTTTAATAGTATTATCTGCGACATTGTGATCAAAGCATTGATCGTTTATTGATTTGTGCAACATTTCATCAGTGACATTTTTAGGAACATTAAATACTGCAAGCCGGGGGTTAAACTTTTCTTGTTTTTTGGCACATAGTCCAATTCGTTTAAGTTTCACAGAGTTTATTAGGGAGTAAAATCCTGGAGTGGTTGATTCCACACATATGGCCTTATTTGGCAATATATAAACTCTTGAAGGTTTAAAACCTTCCTCTGTGGGATGATGTTTTTAGTTAGAATATCCTTTGTTTGGTCGCTAGTAGTTACTTTGTCATTATCAGGGAGCGGCTTAATAATAATTTTAGAGATTGGCGCCTTTTTAAGAGGTGGCCGCTGCTGGGACATTTGTTGCTGTTGATGGACCTGCGCCAGCATCAAATGAATGTCGCACGAAGGGCCGATTCGGTACGACATTGATGTGTGGTACTAAAGACACATTGTGAAAATAATTACCAATTAACATAATCTCATGTATCATTTTAATACAGAGAACTGTAATTTAGATTATTTGTTGCTTGTTTCTGTCGCTCTATCTCTGTCTTTACTTTCAGACTCTGTTTTGACCAAATTCTCAGTGATGTTTATGTATGTGTATGTGTGTGGATATGTAGATGTAATACTTTATTTGAAACTGGTAATAGTTTCTATCAAAAAGACTGATATTTTACTTCTGTAACAAACAGTGTTTTGAAATTAATCGAGTTTACAATAAAGTATCAATTAATACATTTGGTGAATAATAGCGAAGAATAATAGATAAAACGAGGGATATATTTACCAACAGGAGAAAGTGAACGAGGCGGATGAAAAGGATAAGCCACAACACTTAATCGTATCACATGTCCAATCAGTCTTTGGAGTTCAGCAGTGTTGACTGACAATCTACGTGCGTAGAAAGCTTAAACATAAGAAAATATATGATATTGTAGAGCATTTTAAATGAATACAAAATAATAACTATACACTTACCAACATCTGCCAAGTCTTTATTGATAACGACTGAGCATGGTCGAATAGTGCTGTGTTGACGTCCTGAGAACAAAAATATATAACTTTATTTTCAGCTAATTAATAAATATTTGTAACTTACGTCGTTTCCCCTGTAGTATGTCGCGTTTATGTCGAGTAGTACCTGAACGTCGTTGACTCTTGATGCGCGGCATTCTACAATTAGAAAACAATCATTTTAAATATTGATAATAAATGTTCAACAATGTTAAACATGAGTGAATATGTAGTCACACTACTTTTAAGAGTAAAATGGTAATTAAATTACTTATAATTTTATATACCGGGTGTCTGTTTTAAGAGTGTATGCCAATCGTGTTTTCCGTTCCATTAGAGCGTACATCATAGGAAATGTCTAAACCAATAATCGAATAAAAATGTACATGATTTAAAATGTTATATTTTTATTTTACCATATCGTCGTGCAGTAAGTGGATGGTAAATAATTGCATCGCTCTGCCTGCCCTTGGAACAACTTTAAACGTAGCGTCCATATGAATATTTATATTGTCAGTTGTTAGTGCAAACTGCAATATCGTATGCGATATAAAAATTGCAGAGATGCTCCCATCTCCACTAATAATATGGCCTCTAAAAAAATCATTTGTTTGCGGGCTCAAATCCCTTCCATACCGTTCAAACCATCTAAAATGAATAAGTTAACTACTGTAAAAATATATAACACAAAACTACATACTGTCGCTGCCTGATGATATTGGAATATTCGACAAGAGTATGAGGTATATTTGCGGTACCGCTCTTACGACTTCTGGCCATTGTGGAACGTACACTCGATAAACCAGCAATTAGTCCTGCTGCTAGCGGAAACCTACGTTCTTCCTCACGAAAAATGGCTTCGAAGGATGTATTTTCCTGTTGTGCGCGTCGTCGTAAAACTGTCTTTAACTGCAGCAACTGAACCTCGGCTTCATCAACATCGTGATTATGGTGATGCGTTATCTCTACGAGTCCATTTCTTAATATTGCTCGACCTGGACACACTGAGCGATGGCGACAAGTAAAATATATTATTTCACCACGACGCTTGCTATCCAAATATAAGAAGCCATTTATTATAAATAAATGGCTGTTGGAACGATGATCATCAACGCGTTCCATAATGCAGACAAAACGTCTTATACGATGAAAATAAAAATATGAAATAATTTCACCAAGACTGGAAAAACGAATGTGGCGAAAAACCAAAGAATCGTAAATAAAACAAAAAGTTGAAAAACAAACGTAATGAAGTATTTTCAGTTTATGAAAAGAACAAAAAACTGATAAAACTCAAACCAAAACAGCACAACACTAATTTTTGTCAACGAACAAATTTTACATAATATTGTGTAATATGGAAAACTGTATAAAATTAAATTTTCTACAATTGGTATTGTTTATTATATATAATTTTAATATCAAATCTATACAATTATTTGTTAACAATTTTAATATAACTATTGTTTTTCTAACTCCTTGTACCAATTTGATTCTTGTCTTTTTTGCTATTCTATTTGAACTATGAATTCAAAAGATTTGCAACATTTTTATATTTTAATTTTGTTTTCTAAGTTTAAACTGTCTTAGGGGATTTTGTATTTTTTTCTTCACTTTACTACATTTATAAAGTTTTTCAAATATTTTTCTATAAAACAATGTTCAGCTTGCATTTACAGATTTTTTTGATAGTAAAAGTATGTATATTATAAATAAATAAATGTAGACCTAATTAAAATATTTATTTTAAGCTACTTTTCCATACTTATATTTTGATCTTACACTGTAATTACCGATATGATTATAAATATCGGATTCGAAGTAAAATAATATATATTTGCAAATTGTGTTGTGTTGAAATAGGGCACGAACATATATATTCGTTGCTTATCATAATTCTCCTAATTCAAATTCTACATCCTCCTTCATTTAAATCCTTTCAGATTATTTTTATAAATGTTTTTGATTTTCATTCTGTTATTGTTTCTGGTTGTTATTTTTCCCCTTATATTTCTATTCCTCGAAGAATGTTATTGCCATTATTAATTATATTGCGCGCGTCGAATTTAATTAATTAATTTTACCTAATTACGTTATGAAAAATCCTGCTTTACATCAATTTTTTCATAACTGTCATTCAATAATTATGAAAGAACTTTACATAACTACTTACGTAATGAATGTTGACAGTTTGAACTTTCTCAAAAATGTTTGCAAATAACGGAAAATAGTTATTTGTGTATTAAGAGCGTAAAGTGATTCTTAGTTACTCGAACACGGTAATTGCAGCGCGAGCCGAAGGCGAGAGCTGCAATAGTGTAAGAGGAACAAAGACACTTTACGCTCGTGATACACACATAATTTTTTCTACGATTGCATCTTAAAATTATTTAAACACGTATACGTACTGAAAATAAATTCGTTCTGGCAACTGTCAATATGACAAGTTTCTGTTTTGTTTGTATCCCTGGTAACGCGCATTTATAATCTTTTTCGCGCGTTGCCATTGGAAACGCACGTATTTATCGTCTTTTTCGCGCGTTGCCATTGGAGACGCGCAAAAATGATATTTTTCGATTGTTCCACAGAAAACGTCAACTTTACGATGACAAATGAGAGCGTAATTGTCAACTTTCCATAGCAATCGTAGAAAAAAAACTATTAATTACAATTTTTAGGATTTATATACATTTAATAATTTTACTGGTATTAAACAGTTCACGGGCAAATTAGCAAATTCTTCGATATCAGAAGAAAGGTCTGTACGGATTCAGAACTCATTTTCAAAGATGATATAAGCTTTAAATTTAAACATCTTATTCATTTATTTTCATGGCAATGCTTTTGTAAATTGATTTTGAAATATCCTGAGATATCATAAACCTAAAATTTTATGTATTTTAAAAATTATTTTAGCAGAATTCGATAAAATTTTGTACGTAATACCTTATGAAAACGTAATATTGTTTGACTCACATAATTTGCAAAACTCGCTTCGCTCGTATTGACAAATATTATTCGTCAAACAATATCAACCTTTTCATAACTGGTTACGTAAATAATTATTGTTTTTAGAATTTTTTATTAATTTTAAAAATAAAATTTATTATATATTATTATTATTATTATTATATATATATATATATATATAAATCCATCATAATTACGAGTATTATTGTTTCCACATGCTATTTTTATACTTTAAATAAGAGTACAGCTCGCGGACTTGCACTTAATGTAATGAACAGGCTAGGCGTTATCTGGTGAAGTGAAAGTAATTTCTTCAATTTTTGAATCCAGAACTGTTGAAAATGTTTGATAATACAGTTAGAATTTTTAGAATAATTATTTATATATGTATGTATTTTATCTTATTAGTTTCAAGAATGAATTAAACCATACAAAATTATATTCAGTATGGTGCATTGCTCATAATCCTTCAGCAACCAATCATTTTTTTCAGTTTTATAAATTTTTAATCCACGTTCGGAAAGAACAGAAATGAAGTTCTATAACTTTAGCCAAATTTTTCACTAAAAAACAGTAAAAGTACATATTTTCTTATTACATTTCATTATTAACAAATAAATTTTAATCTGAAACAAAAACACTAAAATAATAATGA
Organism: Pterostichus niger; assembly: GCA_947425015.1. NCBI lineage: Eukaryota > Metazoa > Arthropoda > Insecta > Coleoptera > Carabidae > Pterostichus > Pterostichus niger. The sequence goes on along the minus strand of OX380352.1, from coordinate 11,685,442 downwards.
TTTTCTTCTGCATAATTTGAACTCTTGTATATTATGATGAAACATTCGGCCTGACATCTGACTTACGACAAAATGTTTTCCAGTATATGGGATTTCTTGTGGTCCCGACAAAAATAGAAATCTGACCAATCACGAGACCTGGATAATTCAATATAAAATATTGGAAAGGATATTGGCGCGCGTTTTAAAACTATACAAACATGAAAATTTGTAAGTAATTTATTTCAAATCATTTTTATATTATATTACAATACAATAAAAAATAAAATTAAACAAACAGTTTTATTTCAGTTGTACATAATTATATACTAAATTAATTTAATAAATTTTGTCAAAAAAGTGACGTTTTTTAGTTATATATGTTTACGAAAAACTAACTTTCACCTGGCTTTATGTAAAATTAGTTTAAGAGTTGCTCCCATTATCAAATCGAAACTGAATATAAATATTGTTAAAAGTACAATGAAAAACAAATAATTGTAAAATTTAAAATAATTTTAATCTTCTGCTTTTTTCAACAGTAAATCAAACATAATTTGGCAAGCAACACATCCGTCGTATGATTTGCATCTTTCAGACAGTAAAATATATAATGTGAAATCTGGTATTGGGCGATATTTTATGATCTTATCTAGGAATATAATATGAGTAATGTATGTAAAATTTCACCTTATAATATAATTAAATTATGTTGATTATTGTGTCGCATAAGCGTCGGTAGCGAATCATGTCACTTTTAGTTTCTCGGGACGCATCCACTTCTACCTAGGTGTGCTACTGAATCACGGTAACTGTTTGTATCCAGTTGCAAGTAATTATTATAAACCGTAGTGATTTTGAAAAATCGGCTTTGTAGATGATGTACAGTATAGTTGAAAGAACGTCACTTTGGAGATCTTCTCGCTGGGTAAAAGGTTTCAGGTTGCTGAATCAGTTTCATTGGTTGGCGTCAGCATATCATAGATCTTGACATTTCAAGCGATCTATGTTCAAGAATACGGCAGCGCTACGTTAACAACATTCAATGTATTGAAAACACATTCAGTTATGCAGCGATTACTGCGAAAAGTTATGAATGTTAAAATACATATAGCATATACGATATATAAAATTAGTTATGTTAAAATGAACAGAGAAATCAAATATAGCCTCACAACGATTTTTTTTAAAGAATAACGAGGTAGGTATTTATACAGATTTCAATTTTTTCTTTTAGGGCTTCCTTGATGTAATTTGGTATGTTGTGGATTGTTCTCTGGCGGTTGTATTTGGTACACTCTGTGATATTATACGTTTTACAGTTATATTCGTATTACAGGTGTCACAGGTTGGTTGTGTTGATTTTTCTAGTATGTATTTGTGTGGTTTTGGTGTGTCCTATTCGTAATCTTGTGTAGATTACTTGGTTGCGTCTTGTCGCTTCCATTTTCCAGGGTTCCAGTTTTTCTTTTATCTCTCTTAGTTTATTGTTTCTGGTTTGCGTCCATATTTGTTTTCTTCTTGACTTATTTTACGTACTGTAATCCGAAAATGTATTGAAAACATGTAAACGCTTCAATTAAACAAAATACATGCACAATCAGAGTTGTAGATGCTTTTTTTATATATCCAAATATGAAAATAATTTTTTCCACAAGCATTTGTTTATAAATTTATGTACGTATATTTAATTTTGGATCGACGAGGTATATTTGTTCTGTTTTATGTTATCATTCATCTTAGAATCTGTAAGCAATATAAATACATTCCTACTTCCTTTTGTGCAATATTTAAGGTTAGAATAAAAATTGTTGTATAAACGTTAAATTAAAAACTTTGTTAAAAATATCGGTTTTTAAAACAAATAATCCATTTCAATATTACTAACCATACTGTTCTACTAAAATTGATCAAATGTTTGCAGTAAAACCTGTTGTATCGTAATGACAACTTTGAATATTAGTGTAATATAATACGAAAAATAAAATAGATATATGTCAAACCACAAATTCTGAAATACTCATTCATAACATGTATATATCTACATAGTGAAATATATCATTATGGTTGACAGCTGTCAATCTAGATGTTCATTTTAGCGCTGAGTGTACGACAAAGCACACATCAAGTGTGTAAAATGAGTATTTCGTCAAGTTGCTGCAACAAATTCAAATTTCAAAAAAATATTTTATATACTTATTCTCATCTAATTGAAGGAACAAGTAGTGCAGAATAATCTCACAACATTCTACTTTTTGATATGTATAATAAAAAGAATGTGATATTTCTATAAAACAAACAAATTTGAATTGATATGCAACAGGTCAAGATATCAAAATTTCTAGTCTGAATTTCTCAAAAATGCCGAGTACGATTTTGTTAAAAAAATTCTGTATATTTAAGAACATAGTTTTCTATAACACATAATTTTTGTAGCCAATTTGAATGTGTAACTTTTGAAAAAAAAACTAAAATATCCGAAAAAGCCTGCTTTTGAGCGATTTTTCGCATGTTTATTTTTTTTTCTCAAAAGTTACAAATTCAAATTGGATAAAAATTGTATATGTTATAGAGGACCATATTCTTAAATATACAAAAAAAATTAAAAAAAGAAGACTCGGCATTTTTGAGAAATTCAAGTCCATTTTTGAACCGTTTTCTATCAATTAATTGTACATAAATTTAATAATATGTATATTATTACTACACCTTGAAGTATTGGCTTTAAACTTATGTACAATTCATCGTAAGTTTCATTCATAAAAACAAAGATATCTTATTTGAAAGAGATCAAGTCAGATCAAGTGTTCTGCAGCTAACTTAAGATTTAATTAAGCGGATGCTTCACCTTAACAAATTAAGTAACAAGAAAATATTTTAAATAGGCATGATTAAGGAACCATTTGCATATGTATTTATAGGATAATAAGACGTTTCGAGCCTAAAACATGGTCCATCTTCAACTAGGTAACAGAGTTGAAAAGAATACAATAAATTTCAAGAAAATTTGGCCCAATTCAAACAGGAACTGAAACTTTAAAAACCAAAAACGGTACCATATCTTCAAACAACAATTTCCAGTGTGTTTTGTAGCCAGAGGGGTCCTATTACATACCTATTTTTGGCATAAAAGTGTTTATTAATTTAGAATATGTTTTAATTTGTTATAGAATGTACTTATTATTAAAATAAACTTATCTTGAAAATATTTCACTTCTAACTGCATCCTTTTGGTTCACATGTTAATTTTGATAATATTTTTCATTAGCAACTACAAGTTGTACGTGATGCTCCACAATGCAATTACAGAAACCAGTTAACAATAGCTGGTCCAAGGACCGGTTACATCGAAACAATACTAATTGTCTATTAGATAATAACTTTATGAAATAAAGTTAAGTTGTACCAAAATAATTAAGGGTCAATCTTATAAAAGAAAATAATCTATGATTATATTTTACTTGGCAACTACATTAATTTTATTGGAGATACATTAAGTAATCAAGTAAGTCTGACAATGATAGTAACTGTCAAAATGTATATACTGTTGTCACAGGCCTGTTATATATATACAAGTACATTAGGAATACTTCTACATGTTGGTTGATTTATGGTCGTTTAAATAATCTCGCAAAATTGTTTGAAAGATTCAGAGCTGAAACTGACATTTTCAATTTAAATGTACATACTCATTTGCTGTAAACATTTAGTTAATATCTGTTTGAACCGGTTCACATGGTCGGTTTGATACTACATGATCGTTCGGTTCCAGGTTCAAGAAAAAGAGCCGGTTCGAATTGGATATTCTAAAATTAAATTCAATTTCATTCATATATTTTTTTCATACGAATTATTTCGTTGTCTTATTAAACGTAGTTTTTGGGTATATTTATTACGTTTAACTTTAATCCTGAATTGGAGTCTAATGAAAACGATGACATATTATATATTAATAATAATAATATAATTAAGACAAAGTACACAATTAAACAATTATAATATGTCAAACCACTGAATAATCTCTATTTAAATAATATCATTGTCCAAAATAGTCAATTATTTTAATTAAATTTGCTATAACACAATTCTGACTTAATGCTAAATAATGAATAACTTAGGGCCAGTTGGCCCTAAGAAATTTAAAGGTACTTCGAAATTATTCTCATATAGCGGTTTACAAATCAAACTTATTATCAACGAATACAACTTGTTGAAATTATAACCTTTTTGAAAATAAAAAATATATATTTTTTTTCTTTGATACCTACCTATTTCATTTGATGCATTTCCGTCAGTTTAATGTCAAATTTACATGCTCAATTAAAATAAAACTGAAATTATCAGTTAAATTAGTATTAACTAATTCATAAATTGTCATATTTGTTATTTATTTGGTTTATTGTAGTATACCGCGCCATCTATGAGATAAATTTTGTACTGACTAAGTGACGCCACCCGTGACATCACCAAAAATCGTCATCGTTCTGACGTAGTACATGATTAAGTGAGACTGAACTACATTCGGTGTTGTGGACAAAAGTGGTGGGAGACTATTTCGGCCGGGTGGATTTTAGGTGGCGTGGAAAATGGGGCGCGTGGAATATCTGTGGCATGGGATTCGGTGGCGTGGGATGCTTCTGTATTAATGTGATGAAATAATCAAGAACACAGCAAAACTTGTCACTCGATATGCCAGTGGCGGAGCAGTCCGAATATAATAATATATTTAAGTCAATCCATGATTTATATGTATATATATATATATATATATATATATATATATATATATATATATATATATATATATATATATATATATATATATATATATATAATCATATATTGACTTAAATATATTATTATATTCGGAACGTTCCGCCACTTTTAAAAAATACTAGAACGCCCATGCATAGCTAAATGTTTCATTTTGAAGACAAATATGGGCGGGAAATATAAAAATACTTCTGTTATAATAAAATTATTTATAATAATAAATTTTATTGATAAAAATTATCTTATAATATGTAGAGAGGACATTTCAATTTTGTTTATAACATATAAATATTACAGTGAGGATATAATAAATAATTTAATTTAAAATTCCATACATAATGGAAACTGAAAATTTTCACTACCAACTAATAATACATTTGGGGATTGTAACTTGACGACTAGTTAACAGCACTTTTTACGTGCCACAAATTATATATTGCTGCATTTTTTTTTATTCATTTACTGATTTTCTAGGCCATGGTATTTTGGTCTCCGGACATAAAGGATTATTATTATTATTTCCAGAAACAACTCTGCCTCCATATGACAATAAGAGAGATAGTAGAAAATTACGTGATATAAAGTATGAATATATATATGTTTTCTTCCTCGCTATTTAGATAATTATATATATTTATATATATATATATATATATATATATATATATACAAAAATTACAAGAAATTTTTAAAATTATATATGTATTTTATTATGTTTATTTTATATTAAAAACAATTATTCTATTTATAAAAACAAAGTTATGAAAACTGTTTGTTGGCGTTATCCAGTCAGAGCTTTATTATTATTAAATGGATTCCGAAACTTTCTTTTATTATTCAGGTTTACTGTATGAGATGTAGTAATAACTGCAGTATGAATCAATCTCAACATACCATGTTTGTAACAATAATATTCTTATGGTACATATCATCCAAATGTAAATGTTATAAAATCTGCATAAACTTTTTCTATCAATACGGTACGTAGGGAAGGTCGGGTAGCCACGGACACATAAGCAAAACTCCAAAAAAATATGAAATCAACAGAATTAGACTTTAATTCTAACATATTTAAAATAGTTTAATTAACATAACAGTCCAATAATTTCACAAACTTAGCTTAAATCAAGTCTTACAATTAGCCTTTAATTTTCGTCAAAAAAGATTTTGGCGGGTAGCTCCGGCCACACCTATTAATGATGACCAAGTCTTTCTTTTGCAGTGCATACGTCGCAATAATAGTAAGATTGCGCTCCATCGATATATACACAGTCTTCGTGCGCCCAGTCTTTACATTTAGCGCACTGTATCCAGTCTTCTTCCAAGGTTTCTCCGCAAATAATGCACTCGGTCTCTTCGTCTCTTGTTGGTTTCTTTTTATTGGTCGCAGTTGTCGTTGCAGTTGTAATCTTCTTTTTTACGCTTCTTGCAGTTGCAGTCTTCTTTTTTTTCTCTACCAATGAGTTTTTGTATGGCGAAGAAGTGAGAATTTCGCTTCTTTGAGTTTTTCGTGAACGCGTCTGAAGACGTTTTTTAGATGCATCAGGTAGAGGCGACAACTGTTTTAGTAGCTGATATGATGTATTGGAACTCACGTCTGTCTGCTTATGGTGATTAGTTGAAGGCTGAGATGAATCAGTGGTGGCTGAAGCTGACTGCTGGTTGCGGCTAGTTGATGGCTGGGATGTTGCAGCAGTGGACTGTTGGTTAGCATTTTCATTGCTAGTTGGATGCATGATGACTGGAGCAGACAGCTGGTTGCTGCTAGTTGATGGCTGGGATGTTGCAGCAGCGGATTGTTGGTTGGAAATTTCATTGCTGGTTGGATGCGTGGTGACTGGAGCAGACAGCTGGTCGTGGCGGCTAGTTGGTAGCTGGGATGTTGCAGCAATGGTGTTGCATGGTAGGTTCTCAGTCAATACTGGATCCTTTTCCACGTTTGTCATTTGGGATGGCAAAAAATCCAATTCAGTAAAGATATCCCGATTAAAAGGATAAATTCCTGAGCATTTGAATCCGCTTTGAGCAATGTCTAATCTAGCTACCTTAGAAAATGCAGAATTGACTAAAGCAGCGATGTCAAAGCCAGTGATCCTTGCACCTGGATTGCTTCTCATCCACACTGCGCTTGCTGAAGCAAACGCAGATTTGAATGGCTTGAAAAATACTCTGTCTAGCGGTTGCAACTTATGAGTGGTGTGTGGTGGTGTACTGAGCATATGGATGTTATTTGCACGAGCATACTCTATTACTGCCAACTCTTTGTGACTTCTATGACCGTCTAAAATCAAAAGTACAGGGTGTTCCTTCGAAGGCTGCGCATGCACTGTAAAAATAACTCGCCGTTCATCCAGCCACTTTCGTGTGGAATAGCAATGCTTTCGGGTGGAGCTCCAATCATCAAACGGCCATTTTTATCCATCCTTTTTCTGGGAAAAATAAAGAGAGGAGGTACAAAATGGCCAGTTACACTCATTGCAAACATCAGTGTGATATTTCGTCCTCTCTCACCAGATGTCAACTTGCCAACTTGCTTTTTGCCTTTTGTAGAAATAACTTTTTCATTTCTATGGACAGTTGAAACCCCAGTTTCATCTCCATTGTAAATTTTCGAGGGAAGAAATTTATATTCTTGTTGTAATTGGTTTAGCTGATCATAAAAACGATCGACTTGAGGCTTGTTGAATCCAACCGCTCTTGCAATGCTGGTCGATGCTGGGGTTCTTAGAACAATATCTGGATATTTTTTCGAGAAACTGTGAAAAAAATCTTTGCCAGCCATTTTCTTATCTTTGTTAAACCTATGCGGAATTTTTAATTTTTCAGCGAATTGAAAAGCTAATTTCAAAAATTCAACTCTAGTTAGTGGCATCAAGCGATTATCGAGATCCTTAATATGATTATATAAGATCTGTGATTGTTCTTCTGTAAATGTGTTATCAAATCTCCTCAGTTTAGCTTGTAATTTTACCTCTTGTCCACTATTGATAGCTTTCAGCCTGTCCTGAAGGGTGCTTCTGGGCACTCCGTATTTAACAGCCGCTTCTCTTATCGATATTTCTTTTTTTTTACGCATAAAATAGCCTGTTTCATTCCATTTTCATCCCAATCACCCCTTGTAACTATTTCCTTAAATTTCGGCATTTCCGAGTGACCTGAAAATCAAAAAATATTTTGTATACATACCATAGCATATTGTACCCACTCAGTTGTAAAAATAAACTTTTAAACAAGTTACATTCACTCATACTCTTCACCCAAAAAGTGGCCGAGGCTACCCGACAAACGTGTGGCCGGGGGTACCCGGTCATCTCGATCTTCAATTATTTTTTAAAAAAAAACACCTACTACGCTAACGAAATTATTTAACCTGGCACACGTACTACAATAATAACTACACATAATTAATAATAAGTGATGATAAAATACTTACATTTGATATATTTTATCTGCTTTCGAAAAGTAATCGGCACACGAAAAAATCTTCATCAAACATTCAAACCGTTGGCACTTGTTATTCGTTCGATGTTCACCGCACCGCTGTTTATATTATTCGGTCACGCGGCGCTGCGAACGTTTTCAAGTGTGCAAAGTTTATCTATGTGTGCGTGGGAGCTTGGACTCACAGTAGCCGAGGCTACCCGCCGGCCGGGGCTACCCGACCTTCCCCTAACAAGTTAATATATCATATACGCAACATAGATATTCTTAAGGTATATACCATTCTGATTACAAATGTTACATGCCATGTATATCACAAATGTTACATAACTAGTGATAATCGAAAATTGCATATCAGGTACATTTGAATTCTCACTATACTTACTAGGATATACATTTCATGTAACATATATGTCCGTAAGTTATATAAATAGTTGTCTCTAAATATTACGTATCAAGTACGTGTATGTTAACAACGTGTTTGCTGGGTATTATTTAT